>JABYQU010000045.1:0-335370 GCA_022264855.1 Lenzites betulinus | reverse complement strand
GCGCTTCAAGTCCTGGATGTCCTGCAAGTGCCCTTCGACGCGGACCAAGGTCGACGGAGCTGGCGCGTTCATTGGATCCAGCGCGCGCAGCCCTACAAGAGCGTCGCGATACTCGCGCGCGCGGTGTTCTAGCAGCGCGAGGACCGGCAGCCACTGATTGAAGATCATCGGCGCGACCCTGGTGCGCATGGCGTAGAACTCGTCCTCGAAGACGCGCGCGAGCCCGAA
Organism: Lenzites betulinus; assembly: GCA_022264855.1. Taxonomy (NCBI): domain Eukaryota; kingdom Fungi; phylum Basidiomycota; class Agaricomycetes; order Polyporales; family Polyporaceae; genus Lenzites; species Lenzites betulinus. Next base: position 335,142 of record JABYQU010000045.1, on the reverse strand, counting down.
TTCGGGCGGAATGGCCACGACGATCCCCTCGACGGCCTCTACGCGCTCCGCGAGCGTGGCCCCGCGCGGGTAGACGATGTAGTGGGCCTCCTGCGCGCGCGGTCAGCAACAGCGCGCGGAGGCAGCGAGAAGCGACTCACAAAGGCGCGCACTACTGCAGCTATGCCCGCGCGCAAGCCCTCCTCCGATCCACGTCCTCCCTCGACGACTCGACGTAGTGCATTGGTCGCGCGGTCGATCCTAGGCAGGGTAGCGTCAGGATGGAGGCTGCGCAGCTCGACACCGACTTGCAAGAGTTGTTCTAGGGTCATGCTCATGGTGGCGGCAAGGTCGACCTCTATCCTATACCCCACCCTCCTTTATACTTCCAAGGACCTCCGGCATCGATCGCGTTGACCGAGGGCGGTCAGGATTTTAGTGGGGGGGAGATGATACGCTCCACAGGCGTTCCAGGCCAGAAACCCTCCTTTTCCACCCTTGCGCGCGCACGCCAACCACAGCGCGCGCCGAGCCCACCGCACACCTCGGTACCCCCTACGTCGCGCGCGCAGTGCGCGTAGCCCATCGCGCGCAAGGTCAAGGTGCGCGCGGGCACTTCACCACGGCGCGCGCGATGCCTGTCGCTATCCAGAGCCCTCTGCCCTAGCTGCTCGCGCGCGCGGGTCCGCGGGGCGCATCAGTGGCGCGCGCACGAGGCGCGCGAAGAGTCGGATCGCGCGCGGCGAGTGCGCCCGGCGCGCGAGGCATCCCGGGCCCGGTTTCCGCTTATCTTCCGTGTGGTAGCACGTGTTTTTGATTCAGCCTGCGGGCATTCTTGTACATAGTCATTTCGGGGCATTCGAACCCCCCAGACAATCCACCCCTCACTCTCTCAACTGCTGGGAACGTGTCCCTCGCGCTTCTCAACGTGCAACAGCTTCCCCTTCAAGGCAGGACGACTGGAGACCTCTCCGCTGTGACAGCGTACCGTCAGTTGCGTATATTGCGTCTATTCCGTTTCTCCTGCGTTTTACTGCGTGCGTACTGCGTTGCGAAGCCCCGCGGCTGACTGCGAGCGTTGCGTTATTCCTGCGCGCGTTGCGTTACTGAGTTTACCTCCGCGCGCGCCCCTTCTACAGCGCGAGTCCGCGCGCGCTCTCACCCGCGAACCTAGGGAGCTCGAGACCTTACTCCCCTTCATCACACACCTAGACGTCCTCTACCCCTCGGCTATCGGCCGTCAGAGCACCTCTTACCGTAACAACGCGTAGCAGAAACACACCGTAGCCATGAGACACTGAAACACGTATCCAAAGCACATGGTAACCACGAGGCAGAGTCCGTGACTGATTCCAGACATAACGTGTGACCAACCGTTACTGAAGCACGTACGGTTGTAACAGAGCTCGTGGTTGAGCTTTTGCAGAGCTCGTGGCGAGCTCGGACTCGGGCTCCTGCTGAGCTCGCGGAGGGCTCCTATGTGCTCACAAGGAGCGTGAGGAGCTCAGGCTCGAGCTCTAGCACAGCTCGCGGTTGAGCTCGCGGTGAGTTCGGGCTTGAGCTCTTATGGAGCTCGCGGTGAGCTCGGGCTTGGGCTCTCGTTGAGCTCGCGATGAGCTTCCGGGGAGCGCACCGAGCTCAAGCACGAGCTCTGTAGAGACCAGCGCTTGAGCTCCTCCAGGATTCGGAGCTCCGCAAAACGCTTACTTACCAGACAAAGGACAAAAGTTGGGTGTCACGCTAGGATATGTCACGAAGTGGCGTGTGGGGCCGGTGGAAAGTCAAGAAGCAGTTAAAATATTATATGCGAATACTTATACGTAGAACGAAACCTATCACCTAACTAACTCGGGTTCGGAGACAGTCTATGAACTAGGCTGCCTTGTTCCTAGCCTGGTTCAGGACCGGAACAGCGTTGTGACAGGATTCCTGTTCGGTGTCCGGTCACCCGACAATCCCGGACCGGAGCTAGGAGAACAGGTCCCGGACCTGAATATGATAAGAACATGAAAGAAATAGGTTAACGGATTCGGGCTCTGGCAGTGACTGCCGTCACAGGAGTCCAGTCACCATCTTGTTACTAAACTATTCCGGGGGGTTGCTTCCACGAATGCCCCTCGTGAGGCTTTGACTTCATCAACGGCAAGCCGTGGCTTGAGCGGTTCTACACCGTCTTCAATACGACAAGCGGCCGCGTCGGCATCGCTAACACTCCCTTCACGAAAGCAGAAGTGAACTAGTGGAGTACTGGACAAGCTCGCTAACCTTGCTAATCATAGTATTGCTTCATACTGTAGTGCATCAGGAAAAACCCAGATGTTGATGTAGCTCTATGTCAGCTACGTAGATCCCGTAGCTTCGTAGACAAGTCCCTGTTACCGGGCACATGTAGGCGCCTGCTGAGTTACATAGCCGTCTGGTAGCCGAGCCGTAGGTGCTGTAGCCCACTAGTATTTATGCACTCAGATACCATACACGCGCTCACACACACCACAAACTAACATGTACAGTTGTACAAATATATTCATTAGTAAACGGTATGTTATGACAAACATATCAGCACCCAGGGACTCCACCGAAGCAAATTAACATCAGACCGAGCATAGGGGACCATAGCCATAGTACAAAGGCTTCCCCAAGGGCTTGACAGAGAACCAGATAGCACAAGCGAAGGTAGACAGTGTTGCAGACTTGAGGATGACAGAGGAGCCGGGCAGGGCGTAGGCGCAAACTCCAAGTTCCCCAGTTGAGACATATACTTCAAACGAGGACATGGGAGGAGCCCGGGGAAGGAGATCTCATAGCTAGTGATGCAGACGCAATCTGCGAATACTCACAAACGATACACACACAAGTAATGTTGCTCGCTTGAGGACGAGATCGAGTCGGCATCAGAAGACATGTTCCCGAGGTTGCAAGCATAGGCGGTGCACATAGTCTACTAGATAACTGAAGTTGCAGTTCCAGCTGTCCAGACCAGACTTGACGAGGCTCTTCAGAGGGTAGTAAGCCATAGCGGAACACGGGGACCGGGGCTCATAGCACTAGTGACGCGAGTGAGGAGGGCTGCCGCAGCCTGCAGCCTAAGAGTTGTCTGACAAGAGACCAGGTGCGCGTGTGTGATTGACAAGAATCTGACCAAGAGCGACCCGAGTCTAGAGAGCAAGCCTATAGGAGACACCTGGCACTGGCAGTCACGACAGGATAGCAAGATGGGGAGAGGAGAAAGACGACAAGGCCAGAGCGCCCAGCTACGTGGCATTTTTCGTCGTGCCATCAGACGCTCGGCCTTCTCCGGTTCAAAGGCGCCCGTGCATTCCAGTAAAGCCACCGTTTCCGAAGGCCGTCGAGCATCCTCTACGCAACGTAGAGACTTCAAACATTATCGACCGTGAGTTATAGCCATTGTGTATCTAATGTCACCCTATTCAAGCATTTACAATATTTACTTCCTCTACAAATGTTACATAGGTCTATGTGAATCATAGTGTGCGCTATGTAGGCTACAGCGACTACATAACTGTCTGCGAGGCGCTGTAGAAATGGGTTTTTCCTGATGTGTTATATTCGTTGAACCATCGATAATACATTTTGCCGTAGGAGTCAGACTGTCGGCTACGGGATGCATCGTCAGGGGGCTTCTATGTTCATACACGATACACGCTGATGCTTAATCCCTGTTCAAGTAAAGGTCTGCCGGAGTGGTACGCGGCCCGTGCCGTTACTTCCTATATTTGTATCCAGGCGATGACACAGGCTCGATCCGTAGCTGATGCTGCGAACGCTTCTCAAAAGCGCAGCAAGATGCATATGAACATGATACTAAGTGTACTAGGAGTGCGGAGTGCGGAGGATGCTATGGCCTATCTCCGTAAGCACTCTTATGCTACCGTCTATCCAGCTCACTGGCGTACACCGAAGGCGAAATTCTCGCTGAGTATATATGAAGGCCGTAGCAGGTCCATATACCGACAATTCCCTTACATTGTCGACGCAGTCAACAACATGCAGACCACCACCTCGCAAACCACTTGGCTCGTCACTGGGTAAGTGCTTCTCTCACACACGCGGCATCTAGATTTACTTGGGAAAGGACTAATGACACCATCCTTTACAGTGCATCCCGCGGCATCGGATTCGAAATTGTCAGACAGTTGCTTGAATCTTCAGACAACCTCGTTCTCGCCGCGTGCCGCACGCCCGAGAAGGCGACAGAGCTGGCGGCGTTGAAGGAGGGTGCGAAGGGCGCCTTGCACGTCATCCAGATGGACGTGAGCGACTTCGACAGCATCCGCACTTCTGCGAACGCCATCGAGGCGATCCTCGCCGACGCCGGGCTCGACTATCTTATCAACAACGCCGGCATCGTATGTTCCTGCACATATCATGCTATTCCGTACCCACTTTATTGAACTTCGTTTGATTCATTTCAGGGAATCGAGGACACCGCGTTCACATTGCACCCAGAAGTCTTCTTGAACATATTGCGGACCAACACCGTCGGGCCTGCGCTGGTATCTCAAGTGTGCCTGCCCTTCCTCGAAAAGGGCAAGACGAAGAAAATTCTAAACATCTCTAGCACCGTGGGGAGCATCGCGAGCGCTGACAGGTTCGGTGCCAGGGGTGCTTCGTACTCGGTCAGCAAGACTGCTCTGAATATGCTGGTACGCTATTCAAGTAATTCAATGTTAGCTCTACGTCTCCTGATACGTCTAAAATGGTCGTATGAAGACCTACAAGCAGAAGCTGGAGCGGCCCGACATCATCGCGATCACGCTCCGCCCGGGTTGGGTCAAGACTGGTGAGCGGTTTATTCACGGGCCTTGTTGTCGAATTAGTCTAACTTTTATGTAATCGCACTAGCCATCGGCGGCGCAAATGCAGCGCTTGAACCCAAGGAAAGTGTGGAAGGAATCCTGAAGGTCATCACCGCCGCGACCGCCGCGGACAGCGGGAAGTATCTTGGAATCAAGGGAGAGGAGATCCCGTGGTAAAGGCGATCCTGCTACGTAGCTGTAGCACAGGTCAACCACGTACCAGTCTCTATAAATCGCGAAGTTATGAGCTATTGATATGATCGCATATGCGAGAAGATCGAGGCGTGAAGCTAACGGTAAGGACGGCGGCTATAATGATTAATGAAAGTTACTACTTACTGCGCTGGCCACGGGCGTTAATTATATTTGCATCTCTCTCGACGACCACCATCTACCAGCTCAGCCTCTTGCGGTTCTGCGAGTTTGTCCATACTTCGTGCTGGAGTCTGGTTTGGGTGACAGGAACCCGCTCGTTGCTGTCTTTCTGTGTGCATTCTCGATTTACTTGCATCCCCCGTTCTGCATTCGGTAGCAGAGCTGTACTGGGAAAGACCCTGCACCCGCGTCTGCCTTACATCGCGGACTCTTTGCTCTTATTGGTATACTCTGAGGTCTGCTTATGTTGTCCTACGGCCATATGCGTCTCGGTCTTTGCATGAATTTCTTGGTTCGAGAGCCGCTGCTTGAAGGTGTTCATCGCCTTCGTGTGGCGCCCTTTGAACGTTTAAGATCAGTAGCCGTCTTTCCAAATTGTAAGTAAAGCTAATATCGGAGCATGAGACACATGACCCGAAGCGTGAGCTGGTCGTCGTGTGGAACGACGTCTACTGTTGTTTCGCGCTGATAATCACCCGAACATGTAAGCCCTTTTGGCTTCACGCTCCTCATATCCTGGACGGTGAGCAGGGAGGCGGAGCGTTCCCTCGAGCGCTCTGCGTTAGCGTCACTCCAGCGTAGCCCGCGATGCAGGTAGTGTGGCACAAGTATACAACAACAATCTTTGATTAGCTCACAATCTCCACAGATCATGCACATGCTTCGAAAGGTTCCGCGAACAATCGCGCGATGTACCCTTCTCACATGTTCGACCGCGCAGGCGCAGTGTGACTGGCGCAGATGCAACGTCTGAGTAATGAATGATGTTATCTCCGGCGATAGAACCACCTGTCTGCCCCTTCTGCAACCTTCTCGGATCTGTAAGGGAACTCCCTTCCCCTCCCGCCTGCTCCGGATTGTATATATGAGAAGGACGATTGACTGCAGTTTATTCACGCTCTCAACTACTTAGATCTCTTCCAACTCTGTACTTCTCAAGAAACGCTATGCCGTCTACATCTGACCAAACTACCTGGCTCATCACTGGGTACGCCTATGTTATGTTCTCATGTCTACGACAACTTGCTTAACAATACTTCCGCAGGGCATCCCGCGGTATCGGGTTCGAGCTCGTGAGGCAGTTAGTCGAATCGCCGAACAACTTGGTCATCGCAGCATGCCGCACCCCAGCGAAGGCCACGGCTCTTGAAGCACTCAAGAAGTCCGCCCAGGGCACCCTGCATGTTATCCCGCTCGATGTGAGCGATACTGAGAGCATACGCGCGATCCCGAAAGAGCTCGAACCCATTCTCGGAGAGTCAGGCCTAGACTATCTCATCAACAACGCCGGGATAGTACGTCTCTATTGACGTACCGCGAGTATGCTGCACGTAGGTACTAATGGACAACCCGAATTTTGCGTAGGGGGTGGAGGATACGGCGTTCAACTTCGACCCGGAGGCGGCTCTGACCGTCCTGAAGACCAACACTATCGGTCCTGCGCTCGTCTCACAAGTGTGCCTACCCTTCCTGGAGAAGGGAAAGGTGAAGAAGGTCGCCCACATATCGAGCACCTTGGGGAGTATCGCGAGCGCCGATGAGTTCGGCGCGAGGGGAATCTCGTACTCCATGAGCAAGGCCGCGCTGAACATGCTCGTAAGCGCACACGTCCACTACACAGTCGTCTTCTCCCGTCTAACCGGCTGGCCGCGACAGACGTACAAGCAGAAACTGGAGCGACCGGATCTCACGTTCCTCACGCTCTGCCCCGGGTGGGTCAAGACAGGTGAGTTACTCAAGCACGCGCCACTTTTCTCGCGGTCTCTAAAGTGACGTGTCTATTCCCACCAGACATGGGAGGCCAGAACGCAGCACTGGAGCCTAAGGACAGCATCGCGGGCATCCTCAAGGTCGTCACCTCTGCGACCTCCGCCGACAGCGGCAAGTACTTCCGGTACAACGGAGAGCACATTCCGTGGTAGGATTTGTAGACGTCCGTACAATCGGAATTGGCGACTTGAGGCACTAGTAATCCAACGCCATCCATATCTGTTTTACATTGATCAAACCTATACGTACACTCAAGCCTTGGACTCCGATGTGCACATGAATCACCAGGGTAGGTTCGTACCCTGGAAGTTGAAGAACTTGCCCGAGTCCTCGGGAGTTAGATCGCCGATGGTCTTCAGTACGCCCTCGACGCCTACAGACACGTCGTTAGGAGCCTCCTTGCCTCCCATATCTACATCACATGCGTCAGCCTACGCAGTTGGCACGCGCTTGCACTTAGGCGTACCGGTTTTAAGCCACCCAGGGCACATCGAGATGAAGACGATATCGGGACGCTCCTTTTGTTGCTTGTACGTCTTCCGAAGCACTCAGCGACGACCGTGGACTATGTAGGAAAGTACGCGTACCAGCATGTTCAACGCTGCCTTCGAGATTGAGTAAGACGTCGACCTGGTGCCAAACTTGTCGGCGCCGATGCTACCGAGCTCGCTCGACACGTTGACCACCGTTTTCTTCGTGCTCCTTTCCACCAGCGGGAGATACACCTGGGTGACGTACGCCGGGGCGACGGCATTGGTCTCAAAGAGCTTCTGTGTCAACTCCGGCTGCAAAGTGAATGGGGAGTCCCCTCCTGGCACGCTCTAAAGTTTTAAGCGTGAGCGAGAGACGCGTCGTCTGAATGCAGATACGGTATGAGCGTACAATGGCGGCATTGTTAATGAGGTAGTCGACGCCCCGCTCGCCGACGATGTCCGCCACGGCCGTTGCGGAGTCTCGCACGGACTGGCGGTCGGTGAGATCGAGTGGGAGAATGTGCACCCTGCCCACGGCGGACTGTGCGAGCTCGTGGAGCGCAGAGGCTGCCGAGGGGTTCCTACAGGCGGCGAGAACGATGTTGGACGGCGACACGATGAGCTGCCTTGTGAGCTCGAACCCGATTCCGCGGTTGGCTCTGTGGACATGATTAACGAGTTACGCCACCATATGTCTTCTCAGGCGCACCCAGTGATCAACCAGGTGTAGACTGGAGACGTCTCTGCCATAGTTCAGGAGGAGAGCTATTCACCAAGCTAGAGAGCACGGGTTGGGTCTCGGGCCTTATAATAGCGCACCGTGGGACGGTATGAGGTGGTTTGATAGACATGTCGTTCTCATAAGGCAGCGTCGTGCGACTTTTGGAACACTGTTGATTATCGATAGTCGCTCTACCTGGGCGCAATAAGTTGAAGTGTGTCGCATTCCTTACGGAGTTCCGATGCTCCGGATGCAGACACACGACGATCTTTGAGGTGCCTGAGATGGGATGTCAACATAGAGTGCATCATCCGGCATGAGCGGTTCCAATGTGAAAATGAGATCAGAGGCAGAGTCATCCAAAAAAACGGGGTGCTTTACCTCCCAAGAATACATGCTACTGAATAGAATGGGAGTACTAGCAGCCAACATTAAGTCCATAAGTTCGAAGACACAGTAGGCTTTTGGCGACAACGATATCTCGGCGGAACGGCAGCGAGTAGCATAAGCCGAGGAGCGTAGATTGATCTGTGTTTGTTTCAATATAAGTTTCCGAGATCCCCAGATCAGACGGTCCCTCTGAGGTTCGTGAAGACAAGTTCTGAGTGAGAGGCGGGTGGAAACAAGCCGCGCGACACTGTGCAGACTCAGACTGACATGGATACTTACTAGACTTGGGTTAGGGTTAGATCCACTGGAGTTTGCACCGCCGCTGGCGGCTGTGTCGGCAAATAAGTACTCTTTCTTACCTACGCTCATGTGGTCTTCCAATGAACGTATCCCACGTCGCTGCCATGCAGAACGACGTGTACTTATACTCCTGGGCTCTCTCGTGCACCATACGTGATGAACTGAAGATTTTTGAACGATCGCCAACCAAATATAGACGATCTCCTAGTCTCAGACTCACCGCCGAGTCCCAACTCCGAGCTCGACGACTCCATCGTTTCTTGCACCGACGCCACTGAGATAAGTGCGATACGTTTCTGCTCTGGACTGAACTTGCGGTTCTTTCGGGTGTTTTCACAGCTATCTTGCACCAGGGGTCGGCTTTGTCCTTTTCCGGAACGTTTCTTACAGGTGGGTATTGCTGAAAACACGTCAGTAGGTCTAGGTGTGTTGTGATACCTCTGATGATCAAGAAGTCAAGACATGCAGTTCACAACCCTACTGATGCTCTCACGCAGTATTTCTATGGGGAATACGCTTCTCGCCTTCCCAACCATGGGCGTATCTGACATGAATGTGTGTGTGTCCGCGCTAGGCCGCCGTCCTGGCGATTGCTGCGGTGTCGCGGACTCACGCGTTTTCTCTTCTCGCACACCGAGTGCCAAGCCTGTGGTACACGCTATATAACCGCACCTGCCCTGGTCAGCGCACTTCCAACCTTCTCGCATCCACACGCCCTCCCAAAAGCACCATGACCGTCGTCAACCAATATACCTGGCTCATTACGGGGTACGTACGCCAACAAATTGGAACGTTGTATCGATACTGAGGCTCTGACATGACTTGTAGTACTTCCCGCGGCATTGGACTCGAGTTGACCAGGCAACTGCTCGAAGATCCTGCCAACTTCATCATCGCCACCTGCAGGAGCCCCGCGAAAGCCACCGCCCTCCAGGCGTTGAAAGACGCAGCAAAGGGCACTCTGCACATCCTTACGCTCGATGTGGACGACACCGATGCGATCAGGAACTCAGTCAAAGAGGTAGAGCCGTTGCTCGGAGATCGGGGGCTCGACTACTTGGTCAACAACGCGGCAGTGGTGAGCATACCCTCGTTCCGTCGACCTCGCAAATCATAAGCCCCGCTCGCCCGTGTCCAGAACCAGAAGATTGACACCGCGTTTACGATGGACATTGAGGGCTGGGGCGCCGTCTTCAAGACGAACGTCGTCGGGCCAGCTCTGCTCGGCCAGGTCTACGTGCCGCTCGTCGAGAAGAGCACGAAGAAGACGATTATCAACATCTCGAGCTCAATCGGCGCGTTCGGATACGGCTACGGCGAGCTCTGGGCATCGTATGCCATCACGAAGACGGGTCTCAACATGCTCGTACGTGCACATGTCTTTGTGTGCGACATTTCACAGTTGGTTTATGAGGCGATGGCGAACACCTACAGACTTACAAGCAACATGCGGAACGTCCAGACCTGATGGTCGTATGCATCTGCCCTGGCTGGGTCAAGACAGGTCCGTCTGCTTTACGTATAGCTTACTGTCATCAAGCTGAACACGTAAACACTCCCTCAGACATGGGTACGGACGACGCGCCGCTCGAACTCACCGAGAGCGTAACCGCCGTCTCCAAGGTCTTGACGTCGCTCAAACCCGAAGACAACGGGCGCTTGATCAACTACAGGCACGAGATCGTACCCTGGTGAATGTATCATCCGTGGAACGTTCCGGATGGCGCCGAGGTATGCTCTGGCAATATGTATAGTAACGCGTATTTTAGACAAGAAACTGGTCCGAGGGGGCGAAGAACTACACTGTATCCAACACTCGCTGTGTATATGAGTTCTTCTCTGAGCATCGAAACATATCAGGCCGCCGCCGCGTTTCGTCCTTCTCTCGCGTATCCTCCACGTATCAGAGCTTAGGCAATATAGAGGCAGGAGTCAATGACTGCCGCCGACGAGCCTACCGTCTCAGCATCAAGCATGCCGTCGTAGCTCTCCATCGTCTCCGCGTCGGCCCTAGACACCACCGCCACGCCGTGATTGCAGTGTGTTCCGCCGCAGGATGTGACCGAAGCAGGAATATGGTCTGCACTGCAGTACGTCGGCGGGCGCGAGTGTTGCCAAGATCCGTTCTTGATGGTCGAAATCGGGTGGGCTCGCTGGTACGTGCACGCCGCGATATGGGACGCCGGAGGAGGCTGAAGTGCGCGAAGGGCGTATTCAAGTTGTTGGTCCACTGTCCTCGCACGCGTGTCAGTCCATCGGGGTTCTACGTTTCTATCAGACCAAAATACGGTGAATACGTACCACATGCACGTGGACCATCGTAAGCCGTCGGGCGTGAGGAAGGGGCGCGACCGTGCCCTTGCCGGCGACAAGCGAAGTACAAGGCGGTGCAGACGGACATGAGAAATATGACAGAAGTCACGATTACGGCCACGCGCGCGATGACGGACACGGTCGTCGTAGAGATTGCGCTCGGAGTCTCCAGCGAGGCTGTCGCAGTGAGTATGGCGGAGATTTCGGAGATAGCGAGGTTGGTGGTGGTGGATGAGGCGGCGGATGGGACGGACACGACCGCAGAGATGGACGTATTCGGGGCGGCGTAAACACGAGTGTAGTTGCTGGTGAAGTTGGAGGCATGTCGAAGTCGACGGAGAGCCAGGCTGGTCTGGTCTTGGATTTGGTCGCGTTCTCCCCTACATATATCCTGGCGAGGACCCAAGACGGGCAGCTAGAGCATATGTCAACAGATATTCATACAGAGCGATGTCCAGACCACGTACGTTGATACTGGGTTCGCGGTACCCATGAGCATCGTATCTGGATTCGAGGAGCAAGATTCTCTGGAGTACGAGAGCCATCGTTCACTGCGTAACGCATATGTCCGGAGCCAAGGACTTGAGTGATCTATTGTGAGGATCCCAGTATACACAGGGTATCCTACTAAACAAGTCGCGGTCACATCTGTCATGCGTAGCCACATATAGCGAGGCAAGAGTACATGATGCTCGACGATGAACCTGCTCGAAGAGTGGTGGAGGGGATCGCGTGAAAACGGTCCCGGGGCAGAAAGCTGAGCTTCTTTCTTTATCTGTCCTTCCGTAGCCGGACCCAGAAGTACCCTATGAGCGGAGTAGACGTCTGTGGTGTCTGTGGTGGTAGTGAGTACTAGTGCCACCGCGGAGCAAGTGGGGGACTTACATCAGAAGCGGCTTCTTATAAGCTCGAGGAGCGCAATGCACCGCAATGTCTTCACACAGCGACTCCCCATTCTTCTCTGAGATCGATCGAAGGGTATTGAGATCGTCGAACGTTTTCTACCACAGTACGTGCGCGCTTCGGTTGTGCGTTGGTCGGAGGACGAATTCCAACCTCGCTGTAAGACGGTGGAGGCCTTTCGTCGAGATCGTACCGCCGGTTTGTGCTCGTAAGATCGAGCGTACAAGGAGTGGCGGATGAGGAAGGCAGGCTGGGGGTCGTGGTGCGTGTGCTGGAGGTCAAGCCTCGTGAACAGAATGTCGGGGTCCGAGCGATGTATGCCTCTAAATAACAATATGAGCAAAAACGCGGTCGCTACGCTGGTTATGTCGTTTGGGGCTTACCAGGTTTGCACGAACGCTTCAGGACGCTTTGTCGCTTTCGGTGGTACCGGCGGAGTACATAGAATAGGCCAGCGAAGAGTGCGATGCCTAGCACTGCCGCACCAGCACCGACAATGGCCGAACGAAGGGCTATGCTTGGGCTCTCACTGCTGGAGCTAACTATCGTAGTCTCTGGAAGGGGACAATCCTCTGCGGGTGACTGTGGAGCCGAGGTAGGGAGAGTTTCGCGAGACAGTTCAGACATCATTACTGCAGATGTTGGAGACTCGGTGGACGTGGCGTCCGGTGTGGGAGGTTGAGTGATAGTGAGGACTAGAGTGAGAACAAGTCTCTCGGCATTTGAGCTTTCGCCCCGGGCGAATATCGGTATTGTAGAACCACTCCGAGAAGTGGAAGAATCGGTAGGAGGGCATTTGCGAGTGCGCTGAGGGGGAGGGGGTGGCATGGTGAAAGATGTCTATTCCGCAGCTATTTCGACACTCCTTATATCTGAAGAGATCCTGAAAACCCTAGTAGAGTGATATCCGGCTGTCCGGCGACGAGTAGGGCAGTAGGGTCTACCCCCGATACCATCTCAAATTCGGAATCGGAGGACACAGCCTATACGTCCCCGGACTAAAGCACTTCAGCATTGAAGTGACCGTAATTGGAAGGAAGTACTCACTGACAGACTCATGTGTACATCCAAGGATCCTCGTACTCGGAATATCTGCAAGCGGCGTACAATCATCATTTCCCAGTCCTCATATTTAGAGAGGCCTCATGTCGCCTGTCGTGTGTTAAGACCACCTATGGCTGTATTAGCTTATCGGAACCAGAGGGATAGCAAGAACACAAACGCTTCAAGTTCAAAGCTTCAAGAACAATTTGGTCGTATTCGAAAGACGCTCATGCACGTGCAGTTGAGATCTGAGATCTAGTAGAGCGAGTCTGGACAATATTGACAACTCTCCCTCCCTCCCGCACCCTCTTTCTCGCCTTGGACGACGCATGACCAAGAACACACCCTCTGGTCACACAGATGATGGAGAAGGGAATCGTTGAACCCTCTTTTGGCGCTTGGTATGTGCCGACAACTTGAATAATTAGTGAATGAGCTTTGCTAAAACAGAAAATGCCCTGTTCCGTTTGCAGGTAGTTGTGATGTAAAGCGCCTCATAAAACCCATTTATATCGCTGCAGTATCCAGCATCCCACGCGATGCGCATTGGCCAGCAGTTCCCCTCCAGGACAGGTTGGATCAGCCCCAGAACTGGGCTCCTGCCGACAACTTCAAAAAGTTATTGATCGGATAACAAAGCAGCCTACAGTGGCTATTTGTGCTTTGTTGTCGGAGCTCCAAGCCTGTCTCAGGCCCAGGAAACCAGCTCTGGACCTGTTCCTACCAGAATCTTGGGCAATTGCTTGTCGTGTGGCCATATATACTATGGATAGGAGCAAGCGTCATGTAAGCGCTACTCACCTCGTCCGCTCGTAGACGCTGAGCATACCCTAACAGATCGTATCTAGTCATGACAAGGCTTTCCGCCAGAGACAGCTTTCAGATATCGACAGCCTGCTTGAGCCGTGGGTGAGGCTCCGCGCGTCGACGGAGGGCGATAGCCCGCCTGATGTGTGCACCCTGTGGACTCCCTCGCTTTCTCCGTAGATGCGACAACGGTCGACGAAGATGCACAACATACAGCGGAACAAACCAACGCATCTATATATAGGCTGTGTGTTGAGCCTAGGCGGAACGGAGCCGTCGAATACCGAAGATATGTTTCCCGGCCGGTGTGCCACAAGGTGCATGGCAGCCGAGTGTGCTGCGGTAGCTGTCATGGGCGAGTCCAACGCTCAGGAAGACTCGCCAGCTCAGGTAATATTAACACCTCCTGGCCTGCTTCTGTGATAACAACACCACGCCTCCTCCTGCCTGAAATACAACCAAGCCCCCGCCTCTCTCCTCGCCTCCCCCACGTCCTCCCCCACCATGTCCCAGCGCGGACCTGTGTGTCGTACATACAACACCCCTCAAGGATGCAGATATGGCAGCCGCTGCAAATTTCTGCACGATCGCGGTTCCTCCCCCGTAACATCCCCACCTCGTAGTCGCTCGCAGACCCCAGGCCCTCCCTCGCCGATTCCGAACGCTGCTAGGAGGATCGCAAGTGGCGTCCCCCGCAACGTGTGCCAGTTCTTCTGGTCCACGGGCGCATGCGCGAGGGGCTTTGAATGCACATTTCGACACGTGAAACAATCCGGCGCCCCTGTGCCTTCAGAGACTCCCGACCCAACCGAGTCGGATGAAGTCGACTTCTTCTCAACCGAGGGCCTCACCGCCGGATCTACGCGGGAAGATCGTAACAACCTCAACCCGAGCGAAACACACAACCATCTCAAGGAGTTTACTCACGAAAAGTATCGCTTCGACGGAGCCGGCCAGATTCAAGGGTTTGTACGGATACTGGCCAGCGTGAACGACAGCAATAAAACATGGGTACGTGACTCATACGCGTATGAAATGTACCCTTCTCTCACAACCCGACATCACCTCCAGAACACCGCAACCGCGCAGGTGAGTACCACCGTCGCTGGTTCAGCGTCTGCATATATTGATGACGGGTGTAGGAGTTCTTGGAGGTGGTAGTGAAGGTGATTGTGTCTCTCAGCCGCACGTCAGCCGTTTCCTCACCTACATCATACAGGGAAACGCGCTGCATCGTATCGGCGAGATCCTGCGCTTCGAACCCGTGCGGGCATCCGTCGGGTTTGGTACGGGTTCACTCTCGTTTCAACGAGGGTACCTCCCGATCTTCCAGGTATGTGGACCTCCTGTATCAGCGCCGTACGCACTCTCATCCAATGCATAGTTCCTCGCGACCGATCTCATTTTGAAGTCCACTTTGCACAAGAATATAAAGTATATCTATTTCGTCGAAGCCGCTTGTGATACCCACTGACGGTCCCGTAGCCACCTCTACTCCATTCTCAAGAACAACCATGAATCCGCGTTCACCACACTCCGGTCCTGCCTCGGCGAAATGATGGCGGCGAAAACTTGGATGGATCAAACGCACAATATCCCTCCGTTTCTCCAGAGCAGCCTCGACGGGATCAGAGTCTTCCGCACTCTCTCCGTGGTATTCTTGCAGTATGTTCTTCATTGTGTTAGCAACCGTTGTCGAAACCAAGTTCTCATCTCCTGAAGGTACTTCAACCGCTACAAGGATGCGGTACGCAACCACGCTGAGGTTGCCAGCTTCATACAACAATTTGCGGACTGGTTCGAGACCTGGGCAGAAGACGTCTCCGCGTCCCAGCCTCGCTTCAAGGACGCCTTGGTCAACATTCCAGCGAAGAACCGAGAGCTAAGCATCACGCACATCCGCGAAGACATTCACCGACTTCAGGGGATCGTCGAGCGGGAGACCGGCACGGTGCAACGCCTTCGCGCCGGCCCTCCCAAGTCGTCGCTCACCCAGGCGCAGCGCAGTCAAGCGCTTGCGGGGCAACTTGCCCAGACCTACGACCCACCGGGCGGTCTCCGCGAGGAGGGCAGACGTCACGACAACGACTTCGACAACATCGCAGAGATCAGGATCGCCCCGACGCACGAAGAATTGTTTGCAGCGGTCCAGCCCTACCTGCCCGTATTCCGCCCCGACGCGCCCCACTATCTTCCGATGGACTCGATGGACCGCCACCTCGACATCCAATTCCGGTTGCTGCGAGAAGACCTTATGTATGTGACATATGATGTCTTACAAGTTTGCCAAAGGCTCATACTACCCCTGCAGATCGTCGACGCGTGCCTCCATGGCGGCTATCCAGGACGACCTGCTGACGATCTGGAATCGACGTGTGGGTGCAACGCGCGCCAACAAGACGACGCTCGAACAGCTGCTTCAGAAGAACGGAGGCGCATACCGAACGACTGGATACGACTCTGTCTTCTTCCAGATCTACACCAACGTCGAGTTCTTAGAGGAGCCCCCGGTGGCCCAGCGACGCGGTGTCGCCGTCACTTTGGTTCTCGATGCTCCTCCGGTGGGGTCGGCGCGGGACAAAGACAGGAAGAAACGGTATGACTACTGGGAGCACAGTAAGCGTCTTCAAGGATCCACCCTCGTGACGCTCGTCGTCGTCGCGAACCGCAATATCAAAGCGCACCTTGGCGTCGTATCGTCGTTCGGAAAGGACCTTGCCGAGTCGTCGAAACACGCTCAGGACCGGATCCAACTCCGGGTGGCGTTCTTCGACCCCGAAGTCGAGCTCAAGGCGCTCCAGGGTGAACGGTTGTGCAAGAACGCGTCGTCGTACGCGTTCCTGGTCGACAACAGCGTCATGTTCGAGAGCGTGCGCCCCTTCCTCGAGAAGATGCAGACCATCGAGCCTACCTCGATCCCGTTCGCGCGGTACATCGCTGCCGCGGACTCGGTCAAGGACATCGCTGTCATGCAACCGAAATACGCGACGGCTCCCGGCTTCAAGTTCAAGCTACAATGTCTGGCGAAGAAGGGAAAGCAGATCCACGACCTTGACGTCCTAAACCCTGCCGCCGTGATACGAGCTCGAGAGCAACTAAGGGTCAACAGCGTCCTCGACCCCAGCCAAGCAGACGCGGTAGTAGACACACTCACGAGGGAAGTTTCGCTCATCCAAGGGTGAGTGATTATAGGTCTCGAGTCATGCGACACTATCTAACGACGGGTTTTCCGTAGGCCTCCGGGTACGGGAAAGGTACGCGAGCTCTTTCATTCCATGCTTGCACCTTCGGTTTTAACGATGTTGAAAACAGAGTTACACGGCAAAAGAGATCCTCCGTGTGATGTTCGCAAGCAAGATCAGGCCCATCGGTACGTCTTGAGTTTATCATGCTATGATGCTGCTGTCTCCTCACATACCATCATGCCGCAGTACTCATCGCATTCACGAACCATGCCCTCGACCATATGGTCACGTCTGTCCTGGATGCCAACATCACGACCAAGATCGTACGCCTGGGCACGCGTTCCACGGACGAGCGCATCATGCAGTTCACGCTCGACAAGCTCGAGAAGGTCGCCTCCGCAGCGAATCTCGACAGGTCTATGAAGCGACAGTACGCGACCATGAAGAAGCTCGAGGAGGAGATGACGCGGGTCATGACCTCGATCCGGCTGCCCCTTCTCGACTGGGACAAGATCGGGCGATACCTCAGCATCCATTATCCCGATCATGCTGATGCCTTCGAGGCGCCGCCGTTCTGGATCACAGAGCTCACGACTCTCATGTGGGCGGAAGAGGAGGAGTCCGGCGAATGGCAGGACGCCACGAAGAAGAAGAGCGGCAAGAACAAGGAGGTCATCGATGAGTCAGTCTCGCACACCCTGTATGGGTTCTGGCGTGCTGGGAAGGACATCCAGTTCCTCCAAACACAGCCTGTGGAACAAACAACTCCCGCCGACCATGGAAAAGGGAAGGGCAAGCAGCCCGCGTCTGCGCCGGAACAAAACGTTCAGGTATCGCTTATAACGAACCCTGTCGTCTTCTTCGCGGCGCTTGGCTTCGACGGTAGGATGCCCTCGGTGCCCGCGCGCGATCGGCCTCTCGCCAACCTGCTCGCTGACCCGAGTGTCTGGGCGATGTCGTTGAACGAACGTACCCGTTTGACAAGCGACTGGGAGCAGCGAATCCGCATGAACGCTTACACATCCCAGCTCAGCCATTACAGGAGCGTCCGGGATGAGTACCGGGAGGCATGTCAGCACCACGATGATTTACGAGACGAGGTGCGCCCATCTCGGATGTCTAACGCGATATCAAACTGATGCTGGGTTTATTAGAGTCGCCGCCGCCTCCTCAGCCAGAACGACTTGATCGCATGTACAACAACGGGTGCGTTATATGGCAAATCTCTCTCCTATAAATATGGTAACCGTTTTTTTCAGGCGCTGCTTCCTTGACATCGCTTCTGGAGGTGCGTTTCTACACCGTGGGCGTTATGCGACTTTACAAACCTGTTTGCCCCCGTAGAGTGTGGGACCCAAAGTTCTGCTAGTGGAGGAAGCTGGGCAAGTTCTCGAGGCGCATATATTGGCGTCGCTGGTCCCTTCAGGTACGTTTCGCACCAGTGTAGCCAATGATCTCGTTTCCTCATTCCGCACGCGCATAGTCCGTCATCTCATTTGCATCGGTGATCCTCAACAACTCCGCCCAACGCTGGCCAACTTCTGTAAGCAGTAAATTGTGTTCGAGTTTCATCCCAACGCTAAGAGGTTTGCAGCGCTCTCCATGGACAGTGAACGAGGGAAACAGCTCTTCAAGCTCGATCGCTCGTTGATGGAACGTCTCGTCGACAATGGCTTCGAAATGTCCCAGATCAACGTTCAGCGGCGCATGCGGCCTACCATCTCTCACTTCATCCGGTTCGTTTTACTACTGCTCTGAGCCATCCAACTCGCATTGATGTCCTCAATACAGAACGATCCTGTACCCCAAGCTCGAAGACAACGCTCTCGTGTTCGACTACCCGCCGGTGCAAGGCATGCAGAGTGACGTCTTCTTCTACAACCACCTGAACAAAGAGGGTGGATCGGAAGACTCGGTGTCGAAGTACAACACGTTTGAGGTATGCTGTCTCACAGGATGATAGGTGCCTAGGTCTAAAATCCCCATCTAGGTGGAGATGATCCGTGACCTTGTGCTCTACTTCCTTCGCCAGGGCGCGTACAGTGGTCCGGGAGATATTGCCGTTCTCTGCGCCTATCTTGGCCAACTGCAGAAGGTACGTGCAGCGCTCCGTGATATGAAGATCGCGGTCGCGGTCGACGAGCGGGACGCCGAGGAGCTGGCGCGGCAAGGTATCGATGAGCAAGTCGACTTCGAGGAGGTGCTCGTGGCGAAACACGTACGTATCGCGTCTCTCTCCACCTTTATTGTTGTATAGCGAAGACTGATAAACATAACACAGGTTCGCCTCGGCACCGTCGACATCTTCCAAGGCCAAGAAGCAAAGATCGTCATTGTATCGCTCGTGCGGAACTCGGGCCAGTGTGACACAGGCTCTGCGTCGATCGGATTCTTGAAGGTTTGCTATCCATACCATGGAAATACGACCTCCGTCTGACCAATTAATAAGAGCTCAAACCGTATAAACGTCGCCTTGTCTAGGGCCAAGCACGGCTTGTACGTCATGGGAAACGCCGCCAACCTTCGTAAGAACCCCACCTGGTCCACAATCCTCGACGAGATGGAGGAGAGGAACCAGATAGGCTGCGGCTTCCCCATCAGGTGCACTCGTCATCCGGCGCAGGCCACCATGATCACAAAGCCCGGACAGCTCTCCATCGTCGCCCCTGTCGGTGGCTGCCTTCTTCCCTGTGGATTCCGAATGAACTGCGGACACATCTGCCCCTCAGTGGTACGCCGACCCTTAGCTTTTACTTGTGTATTTAATCTCACCTCCATTAGTGTCATGCCGCACCGGACAACCATCGCAGCATGAAGTGCCCTGCACCCTGCAATCGGACTCCGTGTCCTCGCAAACATCCCTGCCCCTTACGCTGCTCAGATGATTGTGGTCACTGCCAGTTCCCCATGTACGATATCGGTCTGCCTTGTGGCCACACCGCGGACGTGGTACCATGGTGAGTATCATCATTATCGGTGTTGTTTGGTCCCTAAGCACACGTACCCACAGCCACCAGCTCGAGAACCTCATATCCGTGAAATGCTTCGTGCAAGTCCGGAAGCAGCTCCCCAGCTGCGAGCACTTTGCCACAGTGCCGTGCCACCTTGATCCGGCCAAGGTATCGTGCAAAGAGCAGTGCGCTGGAAAACTCCAGTGCTGTACGAAGAGATGCAAGGCGGCTTGCGGGGAATGTCAGCGGGAGACCTCGTCGCATGAGCCTGACGCCACCAAGGCGAAGGGTAGCAAGATCGCCAGGATACGCCACGTGACCCATCCCTGTGAGCGGCCCATGTACTGTCAGCACAACTGCGGGCTCCCTTGCTCTAGCGAGCACGAGTGCAACACGAAGTGCAAGGAGCCATGTCGCCAGCAGTGCGTGCACCACCGCTGCCCAAAGCCGTGCTCCGACCCATGCGCGCCTTGTATGGAGCCTTGTGTGTGGTCCTGCGCTCACTTCTCGTGCCCTGTTCTTTGTGGCTCCGTACGTCGCTTCATTATATTCTATCTCGACACCTGATGCTCACAGGAATCTACAGATCTGCTCACGTCTTCCGTGTGACGAGCCCTGCACCACGATGCTGAAATGCGGACATCGATGCCCCTCAGGTACGTTGCATCCGATATTCGTCTCGTCCATATACTCATAACGTTTCGTATCAGTGTGCGGAGAACGGTGCGAGGACCAGAAGTGCGTTGTGTGTCTAGACGCAGACAAGAAGGCAGACATCGTCGACTTCATCATGCAGCGCAGGCTGGAGGAGATCGACCTCGAGTCCACGGATGTGAGCGACCGCCTCATCACACTTTCTTGCGGTCACATCTACACCGTGGAGACTCTCGACGGCCACTGCGGTATGAGCGAGTACTACGAGATCGACCAGATGGGACGCTACATTTCGACGAAATCACCGCCGATCAACTACCAAACGCCGCCTATGTGCCCTACCTGTCGAGGCCCGATCACTGCTCTACGGTATGGCCGCGTCACGAAGCGCGCAACGCTCGACATCCTCGAGCAGAATGTGGCGAGTACGATGTCCGGCGACCTCGATGCATGCAGTCCAGACGTCTCGGATCTCACGGCGTCGATCGCAACGCGCCAAGAAGATGCGAAGAAGATACCGGCCACTGTTCGAGAAGACGAGGAAGAGGAGTGGCAGGCGGCGCCCGCACCATGGCTTCAAGACCACGGACCTTTGCCGGCTACTGCTCTCGAACTCTCCGCGATGAAAAAGGTTCACGGCGTACTGCATGACGAAGCCATGGCTTGGAACAAGATCATCACGCCCGTCATTCAGACCTACCGACGCGTCGTTCGTGTCTCGATCACCCGCGGGGCCCACGTCAAGGCGTATGAGTCCGCTCTCACAACGCTATACAGGCTGGAGATGATGGAGATCGCCAACAACCCTGCGAGAGGGGTCAACGCGCCTGAGCCTCTCGCACTCGCCACCGCCAAGAGTATCGTTGGACAGCCGCCGCCGAAAGCGGACGTGCGTTTCCAGGTCGAAGCATACTTCCTCTCCCTCGAGCTCCGGTCCCTCATCGCGCAAGTCGCGCAGGCGCGCGCGGACGCTTTGACCCCCGCGAAGGACAACGCCGCGGGGATCAGCCACCGGGAACGCTGGACCGACTTTGTCGCGTTCCTGTACACGTCCTGCATCGTCGACGCGAAGAAGGCCCGGGACCTCGCGGACAACTCGTCGGCTACGCGACAAGCAGCCCGCGCGTCGCTCTTCGTCATCCGCTATGAATTCGAGCTCTTCCGGTGGCAGACGCAGTGCAAACGGACGGACCTCTGCCGAGAAGGCACTTTCGACGCAGACACGCGCAAGGAGCTCGCGCACGAGGTGCAGGTGCATAAGGTCAACATGCTCAGCGCCGTTTCCGAACTTCAGAAGGAGTACATCCGCAAGCGCCCTTCGAAGACCACTGCTGACATGCGGGAGGAACGCCAGTGGTTCGACAACAACTGCCGCAGCAAGGTGGATGCATGGCAGAAGGAGTGCGATACCTTCGAGGAGTTCCTGCTCAAAGACGGCGTCTACCAGCCTCTCTCCCTGCAGGAGCGCGAGGATATCGTCAAGGCCTTCGGATTCTGTACGTTGGTTCGCGCTGCTCAACGTCACATGCTGACGCCTATGTAGCTCATCGGGGACACTTCTACAATTGCGAGAATGGGCATACCTTCGTCATCACCGAGGTATTACCGTGTTCGCATTGTAGGTTATGAATGAGACTAACGTTGCATCCTTCCAGTGTGGAGGTGCTATGCAAGCCTCACGTTGTCCCGAATGCAGGGCTCCCATTGGAGGCTCGAATCACACCCTCCATGGGTCGAATACTCGTGCGACGGAATTCGAGACCATTGCCGGGCAGACCGGCTCCCAGGCCGCTCCTTGGCCGTGGGCACGGGGCGCGTAAGGTCATGATCGCGTAGGACAGGACAATGAGCAGATTTACGTTTCCGCATGCATGGTTTCACAAGTTGACCTCTTGTATTCTTGGACATCCTTAGCAAATTGAACAGTTGTAGCATACAGCAAGAACACGAGAGCGAGTAACTTTCAAGAGCGAGAGAAGCGAAATCTACGAGTCCTCCATTATCGACAAGACATCATTGTTTGGGCGATTGAAGACATCCGGGTTAGGGATGTCTTTAAGAGGCAGCGGTAATCTGCGCCCGTCATTGTCTGGATGGTATGCGAAAATCAACTCGCGGTCTACGTCGACAGTCGAATATGAGTGCGTACCGTGCCTCGGCGCATGAGCAAACTCATACACGATCAGCCCGTCACCGTCCGCCCTAGAGATGACGAGCCGCCCAATGGTCTCGTCCCATGCTAGCGCAGTCGCGCGCTGCCCCTCCCACGGCGCATTCGCAAACGCCGCCTGCCGCCGCCTGCTGAGAATAGGCGCAACGACATTTCCGTCATGGATCGCGTACGGAAGATGCATGCCGCGGTCGATCCACGGTTGGACGTCGAGGATCGGGGGCGCATCCGTGATGTTGTCCCACGGCGTATACACGAGGAGCGGGCGAATGACTCCAAGAAGGACACGCACGTTCTCGTTGAGGTGCGAGTCTTTCTCGAATAGGTCGTTGTGGGTCAGCGGGTATTGGTATGTGACACGGCGGCGCAGCGGGGAGTGCGGCTTTCGCCGCCAGTTGGATGCACCGGCGGATGGAGGTGTGGGCGGGTACTCGTACACGAAGCGCTGCGCGAAAAAGCGCACGAGCACGAAGCCCTCCTCGTTGACGCGACGCCCGTAGATGGTGAGCGGATGTGGGAGAGGCGGTTCATCCCCGCTGCCCCGGAGCTTTCCTAAGATCGAGTCGTCGTCGCGAGGGGGGACGTTGGGATCCGCGATGTGCACGTGCGAGAGCTGGCCGATGTCCTCCGCCAACATACATTCATCAGACACATACGTCTGGGTGATCTTCTTCGGTCCGGCGGGAATGACGCTGTACTTCTCGAATGAGTATATAGGGCAGTGCGGAGGCGACGCCCGGGGAGTGTCCACCTCCCGCACGATGAAGACGGAGGACTCCGCGGGAAGGAGGCGTATGGCCTTGATCACGTGTGTCTGTCAATACGCTAGTGAGATGCTGGGAAATGGCGTGATACAACGAGGACGATTCTTCCACTCACGTATTGGGCATACGCCGGGATCGGCATGCACGTCAGGACGCCGCACGGCCCGCCGTCAAGCCGTTTGAACACAATGTCGTTAGGGTATTTTGCGACCGCAAGGTAAGCTGAGTCAAAGATCTCCTCGATGTCTGGACACATCAAGCGATGTGCGGGTCCCGACGTAATCTGCACGAGGCTCTCGAAAGGAGGGGGGAGCTTCTTGGCCTCTTCCAGAAATTGGGCGGGGTCGAGGTCCCACGAGAGGTCGGTGAGGGCTTCCAGGGCAGGTAGCCGAGCAGAAATTGCCACACACTCGTGTCGGAACTTGATGTCGGGATCGATGTCGTGGTAGGTGCTGTAGTGAGACGCGTTCGGAAGGAGGCCCTGATGGCTACATGGAGTGTAAGCTGCGGTCACAGCAGAAAGCAAAATGCTTACGCCTTTCGTTTGTCGCTCTTGTGATGATAGTCCCTTCGTAGGTAGGCAATTGCAATGCTTTTCTGGCCCTTTACCGTGACGTACTTGGCGCGAATGTCGTACGCCTTCGTGTCCGTGTCCGTTTTCGCGATCGCCCTCGCAGACCCGACTGCATCCATCGCGTACACGACGATGGCGTACTTCTGGCCCTGCAGGTCAGATACCGAAGCGATGAGATACCGCCCGCCCGGCAAGAGGGTCATCTCCAACACTCGATGGTGAGCTTCAAACTCCCACTGGCGAATGCAACGCGGATACTTCCTCTCCCAGTTTTGATGGAGCGAGTACGCGCGACAGACCATTCTCTCCGCCTCCATTCCCGTCATTTTTGGAGGTGTGTAGCGAGATGTAGGGGGTACCGGAGGGAGGTGCAGGGTTGTGGTTTGTAGGAGGCGCTTCCAGAGCGCAGCGTGATGCGTTAACTCATAGTAGAGCTTGCTAACCTAGATACGATTGTTAGTAGCGAGCTACTTGAAAAGGACGTGCCCCATAGTCTAAAGCTTAAACAGTGGCACATAATGGTGCATGCTGGTTGTATAGATGAGTGAGCGTACCTGTCGAAGGCGAATGATGTCCAAGACATCCAGGTCACTCATGACGCAATCGAGGAGAATATCATTCGGGAGTCTGTCCAGACAATCCTTCGGAGGCTGCTGTCCAATGAATCGATTGAAGCTGCTAGAGGTGTTTCTGTCCACCATCGTTCAGAGCAGCCAGAGCAGCAATCGAGCGGGGAGTCGGGGAGGAAGAGGATAGATGGACGAGCCCGCTACGGGGAGACGCGTATTTCTGCTGCACACGGCGCCGGAGCGTTGCCCATGTTACCTTGTAGTCCACGTGTGGCATATCTTGTATTCATTATCCGTGGCAGCAGCCTCGCTCTGGAGATCAGCGAACGAAGCGCAAGTACAAGGGCGAAATAACCGCGACGTTGAACATAGACTGCCTAATTGGGGGTCGAGGAGTGTTCCCACGCCACAATCGCTAGCTGTCGGGCTTCTCGGACGACAACCTACCGTCTCGTCCGACTTACCATGACCAGTTCAACAGTTGCTTCCAGGCAAGCCTAGCGATTTCACTGCTTCACAAACGTTTTAATGCCGAGTGTATCGAAACCTGGCCACTGGGCAAGGTATCATAGTATTCAGGCGGCTTCGAACAATCGCACACACCCGACGCCCACCTACCAAACAGATGGGCGTTACTTATACCATTTTACGACTCTAGCTCGCGTAAGCTCAGGTATGCATAAGGCTCCCAAATTCTATACTCTCATATTGGATCACAGAGACGCGTTCTAAGAAATCATCTTCTAGTTGACACTACCATGGAATCACCTCTCCATTGTAACGCAGGTACTTGCCAGTGTCTTCCGGCTTTGCGGTAGTGATGAGCTTCAAGAGCGCACCAACACTCTCGCTGGGCTCCAGCGGTGCCTTGTCTCCGCCCATGCCTGCACGCAAACCCAGCGTAAGTAACAAACGACCGTAATATGAAGCGAATACTGACCTGTCTTCACCCACCCAGGGCAGAAAGTCAGGATGATCAAATCCGGCCTCTCCAGCCTTTGCTTCTCCGCCTACGTTTTCCCTCGCATCAGAAATCGATACAGTGTCGACTGTGACGCGGGACAGCGACATACCAACATGTTCAGCGCAGCCTTGCTGATAGCGTAGGTGGCGATCCTGGAACCGACACGTTCGACCGAGCGTATGCTGCCTGCGGTGCTCGAGATGTAGGCGAGAGTCTTGCGCTTGCCCTGTTCGATGTACGGCAAGAGCACCTGCGACACAAGCGCGGGTCCCGCTGCGTTCGTCCGCACGGTGCTAAGCAGCACCTCTGGATCGACCGTGAATCCAGTGTCCTGCGCATCGACCTGGGAAACAAAATGGAGTGAGCCCAGCGCTGCTGTGAGTGCTATGACTATGCAGTACCGACCTTGCCGGCGTTGTTGACAAGATAGTCGAGACCCTTGTCCCCGAGAATGGCCCCAATCTCCTTCGCCGCCGCGCGCACCCCGTCAAAATCGTCAACGTCAAGCTTCACGATATGCAGAGTCCCCTTCGTATGGGCGCTGTCTTTCAGCGCGTTAAGGCCGTTTGCACTGTCTGGGTTGCGCGCAGCCGCGATCACGATGTTATCGGGAGACGCGACGGTTTGTCGCACGAACTCCAGGCCAATGCCGCGAGATGCACTGTGTCGCTTGCCGCGTTAATTGTCTGACTTCAGAGGCTCTCAGGTATGGGCTCACCCTGTGATGACCCATGTAGTAGGAGTGGACGACATTGATTAAGTATTGTGAGAGTACGGACCGCGTTGGTGACACTGACCCTTTCAATCAAGCCCTTTTATCGTGGGTCAAGCCCATCTAAATTTGGAGAATGCTGGAACTCTGCGCTCGCTCGCCCGGGATATTTCAACGAATCGCCTGGCGACAGCCCCGCTCGCGGCGGCTCATACGTGCATGTACCCGTGGGGACCAGTCATCAGTCTCGCATCAGCTGTTCTAGGAAGCCTTGGTCTCTATTGCAGCTCTCGGACAGGTCAACTTCCTCTGCTTCCTCTGCGAAAGCTTGTGATCCACAGCGGTCCGACGTATACGCCATGTGCTCCTCCTGCAACTTCACCCAGTACTTAAGTCAACACCGATGAGCACTCTGTCTTAAAGCTCGAGTACTGAGTACCCCACTAGCTCCACGCCCACTGTCGTCCACGTCATGGTCCTCTTTCTATCTGCTTTCCTCATCGTGACATCCATATCTCTCGCGTTTTCCGTACATGCCCTATCTGCTAATGCCTCGCTAGGTGCTAACGCCTCGCTCGGTGCACCTAAATTGGCGACGACGGCGTCCTCTGGCTCAGGTCTGGATTCAGCCGCAGCCGCAGCACACAAGCTGTATTTCGGGACTGCGACCAATAACGTCGAGCTCAATGATTCTGCTTACTTCGCCTTGCTCGACGATCACAAGATGTTCGGGCAGATCACTCCCGCCAAAGGCATGAAATGGGTACGTATCTCAAGTTCGCTCTTATACGTCCATTACTTACGTGTCCGCTAGCTCGAGACTGAGCCGGAACGGGGTGTGTACACCTTCGCGCAAGGAGACCAAATCGCGGATCTCGCAAAGGCAAGCGGGAAGTATCTGAGAGGGTAGTAGACTGGAGGGCGGCTTTCAGCACGTATACGAGCTCGCTAACGGGTAAGGGCTGTTTAGGGCACAACTGCGTATGGTACAACTCCCTTCCGGACTGGGTCACGAACACCACGTGGACCCCTGACGAGCTCGCAGAGGTGGTGCAAGAACACTGCTTCAATATTGTTCGGCATTGGCAGGGACAAGTGTAAGTCACTTGTTGCTCCGCTCTGTGTTCAAGCGCTCACCCATACCATTATGTAGCTGTGAGTGATAAAAAGCCGTTTGTCTCCGACCGTACTCATGCCGGTTCGTCATCGTAAACACAGACAGCTGGGATGTGATCAATGGTGGAATGCACACCTCTTAGGCACTCTACCTATGTCATACTGATTGCGCTTACAAATTGCAGAGCCCTTCAACGACGACGGGACTTGGCGTGAAACATTGTGGTTCAATACCCTGAATACAACGTACATCCCGCTCGCGCTACATGCCGCCCGCCTAGCAGACCCACACGCGAAGCTGTACATTAACGAATACAACATCACTGGGACCGGTAAGCCTTCACCTTGCCTATCCATCTAGGTCCGAAAACTCACACTTCTCGTTTTCTTACCGTACAGGCGCGAAAGCCACCTCGATGAAGAACCTCATTCGTAACCTGAAGCGTGCCGGGGTACCTGTGCACGGCGTGGGTGTGCAGGCGCACGAGACTGTCGGCGAAGTGCCCGCCGATATCCGGCGGAACCTCGAGGAGCTCGTCGCGCTCGGCGTCGAGGTCGCCATCACGGAGCTTGACGTTAAGTTCCTCACGCTCCCGCCGGATGCGGCCGGGCTCGAGCAGCAGCGCAGGGACTACGAGGCAATCGTGGGGGCGTGTGCGCAGGTGGAGGGGTGTGTGGGAGTGACGGTTTGGGACTTCACTGATAAGGTATGGGCGTCAAATACTGGCAGCCTGACGGGTGGTGGCGGAGGCTTACTTGGGTATATTGCGTGTGCAGTACTCGTGGATTCCGGGGACGTTCCCAGGAAGCGGGGATGCGTGTCCGTGGGACGATGTGAGCTTCACTCATGCGGATATCCTTGCAGCGAGGCTGCTCATGAGCGAGTTCTTTGCAGAACCTGGCAAGGAAGCCAGCGTATTACGGTATACTTGACGGCTTCAAGCAGGCACCTTGAAGAAGGTGCTGTGGGCGATGCCAGGACACCCGACACCGACGGGGTATATAGCAGGCATGGTAGTATAGTAGATACTGATACACACAGGAAATGTGACGTTGATGCCGAGTCTCACGAGGAGTGGTACCTGATGCCATGTCTATCGACATATACTCTCACCGCGTTCTATCGAACAATGACATCTGTGTCACGACTGCGAGGCGGTCTTATATCAATCTTACATTGCTACACATCAATTCCTATGCTTGTGGACCTGCAAAAACAATGTTTGCATCGTTGCCTAAACGGCTTTCAGTGTCAGGTGCTCATAGCCACGCACCACGGCACCTACCAGTCTCAGTTCTTCACGACGCCCAACCACGCCTCCGTCGAGCGGATATCGCCGTCTGCGCCATTTGCGTCCAAGAAGGGCGTCTTGAAGTTTTCCTCGTACACCTCGTATGAGGGTTTGTTGAAGTCACTCTCGTCAAGCCCGAGCAAGACGAACGATCCGACGACATTCTTGGCTAGACCCTCGTCGATCGTCTCTCCATTTTGTCGCCGCCCGATAAGTCTCAAGATGGCTGCGGTGAGTTTCTTGTTGTTCCCTTGAACATGAGGGAGGAAATGGAGCTTCCACTTCACCAGTGCGAGCTGGCGGGACAGTGAGCCTCTTCGAATGCTCAACAAAACGTGGTGCTAGAAATCATACCGTGTACAGTGGATAGACGTCGTCCCGACCCTTCTTTCGCACCTGCTTGATCCAGTCCCGGTTAAGGTAGGTGAAGATACGGTTGGAGCTGTACACTCCTGTGGTATATTTGTTCCACTCCTGCACGTAAAAAAGGAGGAGGTCTTCGTCTTCCAATGGGTCTGATTGCTACACGAAGAGAGTCGAGAGATGTACGCGGTACCGATGAGGGTGTCTACGTACCTCCCTGAGCTTCTCAAGGTAGTCTACGAAGTATTGGGCGAGTTTGTAGTACAGATCCAGGCCGACTGGTAGTTTTTCTTCCCCTATGGTAATATCATCATCTGAAGGCATGAGGGTGAGCTCCGGTTACCGAGGCTAGTACTCACCTGATCCGTTCTCATCTCTCGGAGCTTGTCTGCTGGACGTGCAATAGTTGTAGGTAGCGGTGTAGAGACTCATATAACGGTGATACGGTATGTTGGTGAAGGCCACGATCTGATCTAGGCCATCCTCGATATACGCCCAGACCGTTGCTAGGTCAGCGCTGGGTGGCGGCATCGGGGGAATGTTGCCCTCCGACACGTTGGGAGTCATATTGAAGTGTGAGCTGGGGCCCGGGTGTGCGTGCGGATGGAGAATGTGGTGGTGGTGGTGGTGGTGGTGGTGGATTCAGAGAGAGGTATCCGCAGCTTTAGCGCACTGCTGGATGCCGCAGCACAAGCCTACACGTATGGGTACCATCACCCGCCGCAGTTCTAGTGACCATAATCCTTTTTGTGGGTCGCAAAGATGACATGACCTGTCCCTGCGGCGTTCGAGGTGGCCCCGACGAAACGCACGAGATTTCAAGAGAGGACAAGCGCCCACATAAACACGATCACATGACTCGACGCGATACGCGAAGTCGAACATCCACGTGTGCTGACATAAGCTCAATACATGCGTTCCCCACGAGTTTCGGCTGACGGTTTGTTCATTGCTCTCAACGACCTCAACTCCGGCAAGACCGACGACGACGACGACGACATCGACGGTGTTAGGCCTATACACGATGTCCGCAAACCTCTACACAACCATGCCGCCTCCACCGCGCAGACACCCCCTCGCCACCGCCGCGAACCACTACGCCGTCAACCAACCCCAGCAGCGTGCTCACCATCCCCAGGCTCCTCCTTCTGCCCCCGTCACCAAGCCGCAAGCACCGCCAACCAAGCAGGGCCAGGAGCTCCCTCTGCCCAGGCAGAACGCGAAAGTCACCCCTCCTTCACCACCCAAGATCATCTTCGACGACGTTCGCTCGATCGAGTTCATGCGCGTTGGCATGCTTGGTGAGGTAAGTCATCTGTCAGCCTACACCTCGCGTTTCATATCTTTCTGGTACTGTGGTAGTTGGAACCATTTATGTGACGAGGAAGCAGCTTGCATTTGGGTCGGCCCGGGCATGTCCAAACTTGAACCTCTGCTGGTCGCTCAGCGCTACTGTGCTAGCAAGACAGTTCGACTTGCTCTCCATTCTTAGTACGATGGACACCCTCACACGCGTCTGGTTCCGCTCATGACAGTCGCCTAATGCGTGGTTGTCTTGGCAGGCCTGTAGTCGCACGTCTATCCTAAATACCAAATGTTTTCCATGACTTCACTTGGTAGACCTCGGACGTTTACTGACATGTTTTGTATAGGGTGGCTTCGCTCGTGTTTACGAAATCCAAGATGCACGCCGACAGAGGTCCGCATGTAAGGTAGTGACTAAATCTTCTGTCAAAACAAAGAAAGCAAAGACCAAAGTGAGTGATCGATTCTGCCATCCTCCGCATCACGATGCTGAATTTTAGTAGCTCTGGGCAGAAATCAAGATTCACAAGGCCTTGAACCATCCAAACATCGTCCGCTTCCAGGAGTGTTTCGAGGACGAGGAGCATGTGTACATGACGCTCGAGCTTTGCCACAACGGCTCCCTCATGGACATGCTTCGCCGCCGGAGACGCTTCACCGAGCCTGAAGCGCGCTTCTTCATGGTTCAGCTGATCGGCGCTTGCCACTACATGCACGCGAATCAGGTTATTCACCGGGATCTGAAACTAGGAAACATCTTACTCGACCGAAACATGAACGTCAAGGTGGCGGACTTTGGACTTGCGGCACTCATTGAGAATCCTGGCGAGCGTAAGAAGACCATCTGTGGCACACCTAATTACATCGCGCCGGAAGTCCTCTTCGACACCGCTAACGGTCACAGTTTCGAGGTCGATACCTGGTCTATCGGTGTCATACTATACACCCTCGTCGTCGGCAAGCCGCCCTTCCAGACGAAGGATGTCAAGGAGATCTACGTGTGCGTATTCTCACCACATGTCCACAACACAACTAGTTAAGCCGCAACCGCAGACGTATCCGTGACAACCAGTACGAATTCCCTGCAGATCGGGCGGTCTCCAAACTCGTGCAGGAGCTCATACAAGAGATCCTCACGCCCAACCCCCAGGAGCGTCCGCCATTACAGGAGATCGTAGGCCACTCATGGTTCACCACGGGCACAGTGCCCGGCTACATCCCTGCCTCCGCCCATGACGCGCCACCTGACTTCCGCCATATCACACGCCCCATGTCTGAGACCAACCTCGCTCGTTTGCGAAAGTATGCGCTGCTCGACGAGGACCAGGCGGCCGGCATCGCGGTACCGAGCGCGCCCCCACTAAACGAGGCCGCAGCTGTAGCGAAAGCCCGGAGTGTCACCTCCAATCTCGCGCAGCAGGAGAAGGAGTTCCAGAAGGCCGTACAGCCCGGCAGTCCAATCTCCGCGCTCCTCAGCTCTGCGCGGCAACCCCTCATGTTCGCGCCTCTTGCACCCGCAGGCGCTCGTGGAGAGCAACCGCTCCTGCGCAAGCTCCAAGCGGCGAAGGACACCCTCAAGTCTCCTGGACGCCCTGGTCGCATGGGCCTCCAGAACATCGCGGAGGAGCTCGAGGACGAGTACGGAGCGCGCGCGGAGGTGCTACGGAAGAAGGAGCTCGAGAGCCAGAAGGCACGAATCGTCGCGCAGATGGTGCCCACCTCAAGCAGCGCCCCCGGCTCGGTGTTCGGCGGCGACGACCAGGAGCAGGAGAACATGCCCCCGCCGCGGACGCGGGACGCCGCGCGCGCACTCAAGGAGCGCGTGCAGCAGAAGGCGCCGGTACCCGAACCCGACCGCGATTCTGAGGAAGGCGAGCAGAACCCGGAGTCGGTTCCGTCGGGACTGCCGCTGCGCGTGAGCAGTTTCGACGTCGCCGCGCAGGTCCTTACGGAGGCCTTGGATGCGAAGGCCGAGGGCCGGCTGTTCCGCGACCCGAGGGACGACATGAGCCTCCCGGAACAGCGAGTGTTTGTCGCGTCATGGGTGGACTACAGCAACAGGTACGGGACGGGGTACATCCTCACGGATGGCACGCTCGGCGTGTACTACAACGACAGCACGACAATCGTCTTGGCGCCCGACAGGCGGTAAGGAGCATCACATCTTTCCCTTCGTTGTTGTTTGCTGACAAGTGGGATTTACAGGCACTTCGACTATATCACCCCTCGCCACAAGGGCGCGGTGTACGTGCGCAAGTTCTACACCGTGGCCGATTTCCCCCAGGAGCTCCGGGGGAAGGTTGGCCTGCTGAAGGCGTTCGAGAAGTACCTCATGGGCCGGCTGTACACGGAGTGTTCGTGGACATTCAACGATCTTGAGCGGACGAAGGGCTTGGACTTTGTGCAGAAGTACCTCCGCATCGAGAAGAAAGCGATCGTCTTCAAGCTCAGCCACGACGTCCTCCAGGTGCGTTACGTCTCTCCCCCCTTCTCCCAGACCGTCACTGAGCGCTAACGCCGGCGCGCAGTTCAACTTCTACGACCACACGAAAGTAGTCCTCTCGAGCAAGGGCCTACTGCTCACGCACATCGACAAGGACTACGAGCTCACGCGGCACCCGCTCTCCGAGATCATGGCCCAGGCGCTGCGCCCGCCGCCCACAGACCCCGAGCAGGCGAAATTCCAGCGCCAGCTGCTCGACAAGGTCGTCTACATCAAGGAGGTCCTGCTCTCGATCCGCCAGGCGAGCGCAGAGAGCACCGCGCAGGACGGCGAGGCCCAGGAGGACGCCGGCTCTGCGCAGGCGCAGGCGCCCGTAAGGGAACGCGTGTCGGCGGGGGCGAAGCGGGAGCGTGTGCCGGTGCAGGAGGCGCGGGAACGTGCGCTACTACCGGAGACGAGGGAGAGGGAAAGGGCGCCGCTGTCGGACACGAGGGAGCGGGCGATGCTCCCGGAGAAGCGGGAGCGCGTCGTGCTTCCCGAGAAGAGGGCGAGAGCGCCGATGCCCGTGGTGAATGCGCGCATGTCGAAAGTCCTCCTGCGGTGAATCACCCCCTCCCGGCTCCGTGTCCGCTTGTCGTTGCACGGCGTGGCTCCATGCTCGTCAATCGTGAACTCTCTCAGCCCCGCGCGCACGACGCCAGGTCGGCCGCGTCGGACTTGTCGCATACATCCAATGTCTCCCGTGCTATTCCATCCATCCATCCATCCATGACTGTCGTCCCCATCCAAGCTCAAGTTCCCGCCACATTTCGCGCCTGCAGTATATCTATGTATACCCGCCTACAACGCGCCCGCGAGCTAGTCGCGGCGCACCCGTCCACACGCACACATCCGTCTTCGCGTCTTCACGTCATACATGTAGCCCCCTCCTCTCGGGGCACAACGTATATAGTAGGTATCTATCCCGTTTCGCGCCTTTGGTGCTGCATGTTTCGTTACGAATCGCACGACCTTCCAATTGACACGAATATCATTTCCTATGCACGTGGGGCTCGCCCCGTACGTTTATATCGTCGAGCACTGTGGACCAGAGCGCTGTCAGACATCTTGAGCGCAAGTTGGTCAGCGCCGCAGTACTTACGCCAGTGGCGGTGTGGACGGTGGCGGTGATATCAACATCATCATAATCATCATCCGACCTTCAAGTTACTGCTGTTGTCCTCCTCGCAGTCTATTTGCACCGGTTGAGACCCATTTGATGCTTCTCATCGCCATCTGTGGCAATCTCGGCACTTTCGAAACACCTCCAAATGACGATTTCCGGTGAAGATGGGGAGCCGACAGGATCGAAGTAACGGTAACGAGTCCGCTCGCACGGCTTCGACGAACGTTGGAGTGACAATTTTACGACGCTGCTGGTTCGGACATCGTATCTATGCCTCTGTTATGTTGCCGAGACGAAAATCCGCTAGCTAGGACGCTTCCGCAGACCGCTCAAACAAAGTTAGCGATGTGACATTGCATCGCCCACACAGGTAAGTGATCTGCCAGTATCCCAGATTGTGAGTACCTTATGCTTTTGGTCATGAGGCTGTACTCAAGCATTGTATCGCCCGGATGTCGGCGGGGGCTGCGCCCAGAGTAACGATGCCGAAGACGTTCTATGATGGAAGTAGCGCTCTCGACGCCGTTCACTGCATGCGCCGGGTCCCACCCCTCAAGCTCAGCTCCCCGGCGCGATCCATGAGAAGGATACGAAACAGCCTTTACGGTATCGCAACTTGAATGCATGCACAAGCGCACTTGCGGTAATCACATAGTTCACCGTTGTGCGCTCATGTGGCATTTTTAGCAGTGGGCCGAGAGGCTGGGCCGTCCAATCGAACCGTACCTCTCCTCTCGAACAAGGGCCATGGCGTACGTGTACTACCAGACATCCGGCAACTGAAAAACCTCATCGTGCCAGTGTATTATGATCACTCTTAACACAGGTCCGTGAAAAGGTATACGACTGATTCACCGCCAGAGTGGGGCAAGACATCTCCGATTTGTGTCAATGTACTCCCGGTGTCCCTTCCAAATCAGACATCACGTTCTTCAAGGTTCGTTCAGATCACCATTGGCGGAGGGTGTTTATCGGTGAGCCCCCTGTCCCTGCTACCCGTGTCCTCTGAACACGACCACCTCCACTATGCCTCGTTTACTCACCACTTTGCGCCCTCCTTTCCTCCCGTTGCTACTGGCCTTACTCTCCGGCATCGTGTCCTTGCCTTTCTCAGCTGGAGCGCTTACGAACCGCACTATCGATGACGAAAAAGGCGACAGCGTTACAGGAGCGATGCCAGTATACGCTCCCGACGACCTTAACTGGATACAGGGCCTTACCTGTGTACATTGCACTATGCTCCCCGGAAAAGTTATCGATATCAATGCGAACTTCGACGGGACATGGCACGACTGCACCTACCACCCCGGGACGCCTGACCGTACAATCACTGCGTCCTTCAGCGGAACGGCCGTCTACGTATACTTCATCGTGCCCAACACCGTGCCCTGGACGACTACATTCATGAACCTCAGCTTCTCAATTGACGGCACCTACTTCAACCAATACGAGCACACGCCGGACAGTTCGTCCACGATCAATTACCAAGTTTTGGTTTTCCACGCACCGAACCTAGCAAACACCGCCCA
The DNA here is from genome assembly GCA_022264855.1 of Lenzites betulinus. Lineage (NCBI taxonomy): Eukaryota > Fungi > Basidiomycota > Agaricomycetes > Polyporales > Polyporaceae > Lenzites > Lenzites betulinus. Next base: position 299,494 of record JABYQU010000045.1, on the reverse strand, counting down.
CAGCATCGAGATGCGCGCCACTGGTCCCTCCGACTCGATCCTCCTGTTCGATTATATGGCGTACACAGTTGGAGAAGTCGACGCCGTGCCTCCACCTCCATCTACATCAACAACATCTAATCCTCCCAGCACGACAACGGGACCTCCGTCCGCCCAAACCCAGCCACCTTCATCCAGCGCCCCCAACAACCCCATCCCCGGGAGCAGCACCTCCGCCATCTCTGGTTCCGGGACAGGGACCTCACAGAGGACCATCTTGACCAGTAATACTGCCGCTATCCCCGTCACTGGTAGCGAAGCATCTCAAGATGAGTCCGGCCGGTCGAGCGCGGCTCATAGCACCCAGCAGGGTGGCTCCAACGCTGGCACATCGACAACATCCCTTGGGCCTCCATCTCCCACAGCTAGCTCTACACAAAGCGACCCCGAAGTAGTGGCCCGTGGAGCATCTCCGGCTTCCCCAATCGGCGCGATCGCTGGTGGAGTCGCAGGGGGTCTCGCCATTCTTGTCGTCCTCTTCCTCCTCTATCGGTATATTTTCAGGCGGCGTAGAAGGGCAGCGGCGAAGCGCAAATACACATCGGAGAAGATGAGCAAACCGAAAGCGTCGGGCAGTGCCAAACTCGACCTAGACGCCCCTGCGCACGCTGGCGTGCCAAGTGCTCCCGCTAGCGCTTTGCCACAACAAAGTCTTTCTCGTTCGCGTAGCCTCATGGTAAGTGAATGTGCGGCTTATCAGAATTCATGCTCATGGCAGTTCCCAATTCAGCCCACATCATTTCGAGGAGATGGTACAGACATCCTGCGGCCGCCAGGAGCCATCCTCCAAGGTATGGTTACCCTGCGACACCCTGACTGAACACATCTGAACTTACCATGCCTCCCATACGACAGCTGTACCCCCGCCGATCCCCCAGGGGGCGCCCTCGGAAATCAGCACCTCCTCCGCTGCTTCGTCTGCAACCCCATCACGCGGTCCGCCCACCGCATACACCACGTCCACACACACCGGCGTGTCGACGCTACGCGCGCAGGTCACGGTGCTGCAGGAGGAGCTGCTCCGCTTGCGGGGCGTTGAAGACGAGATGCATCGCTTGTTTATCGACCCTCCCCCACGATACGAAGAGTGATGATGCAGGCTCGGAAGGTCTGACTTCGGGTGACATTGCTAGCCGCTAGTGTGCTCGCGCAGTGGATCATGGCGTCGGAGATTGTGCTTGTACTTCATTTGAACCGTGGCTGTAATATTTGATGTATTTTACTTGGTACGGCTGAGAGTCTGGTATTGATTCGCGACTCAGTTGTAGGTAGGTAATAGTCAATGATCATGGACTTAAAATGTTCATAGACCAACATAGGTGATGGCATAGTAAATGCTGTACGGCCCGCGGGCGCTCGTTGTAACACTCGGCTTGACCACTTACTATACTTGCACCCGCCTAGTCAATCGCACACTGGTACCCATCTGTGTGCAGCGCTCAGCTCCCACTCGTAGACTATTCTAAGCTCGGCTAATGAGCCACACCGAATACCGCCATGATCACGAACCTGGCCTGGATGAAGAGGAGCTGTTAGCCGGTACAGAAGTACGTTATGCCTCGCACAACACAGGTAAGCCCGAGGCAGCTATGGGCTGATACTGAGAATCTAGTGAGACGCACGGTCTGCAATGCGTCCGCATAGAGGCGAGGGTCGGCTGCAGGAAGCTGTAAAGTGTCTCGACGTGAGCATCTCCCCGTTGTACTGACCGCCCCCGCAGAATCGCGCAGACTCCGCATAAGGCTCGGGGTATCGTTCTTTCTCTTCGGGTTGATCAATAACGGTATGTGCACTCGCTATGTATCCAACTCATATGTATCAAGCTCAAGCAACATAACAAGTACTCTATGTCATCATTCTCTCCGCCGCGCTGGATCTGGTGCCTCCGTCCACGCCAAAGGGAATCATCGCGTTCTGCAACATATTCCCGGCCCTTGTAGCCAAACTTGGATGGCCGTATCTCCTCAAGGGACGGATACGCTACGCCCGTCGCCTCGTCGGCTGCACTGCCATCAGCATGGGCGGTATGCTCGTCGTAGCACTGTTTGACAGCCTCCCAATGAGACTACTGGGGATATGCTGTGCCTCTTTCTCGTCAGGTATGGATACAGAATATTGATTGCAGCGCTCGCAGAACGACCGCTGAACATAGATATTAGGGCTAGGAGAACTGACGTTCTTGCAGCTCTCGACGCGATACCACCCTCCTTCGGTTGCAGGCCATAGCGTAGGGTAAGCCGAACGACTTACAATTCATGCCACGACTTCACTTCATTCATCCGCAGATACTTCGCGTCGGGAACTGGCGGCGCTGGCCTCGTAGGCGCGCTCCTCTGGTGGGAGCTCAGAGGATTGGGTGTCCGCTTCGGCGTCGGCCTATCCTCCGTACGTTTCGCGTCCCTCATTGCTCACTCTTTAGCTGACTCCTCGACTGCTCAGGTTTTGCCCCTCATAATTCCGCTCACATACTTTTTCGTGCTGCCCCAACCAGAACGATTCGTCGGCGGAGAGTTCAGCGCGGAAGAAGATGAGGGTTCAGCCATGTCCGCATCGTATGTGCCGATTCCGAACAGCGAGGATGAAAACGGTGTCCTGGAAGTCGTGCCAGAAGTCGCTGTGAAAGCGCATGTCGCACTGTCTCTACAAGACAAGTGGCGTCTTGCGAAACCGATGCTGGCAAAGTATATGCTACCGCTTTGTAAGTTCGACCTGTGTGTTTGTTCATCGTATACGAAGTTGATCGGTAACACACACAGTCTGCGTTTATCTGGTATGTGCCCTTGTTTTGTCTTGACATCGGTCTGTAGCTGAAAGGTATCAAGTTTGAGTACACTATCAATCAGGTGTGTTTGTAATGCCGCCTAAGATTTCTTATATCAGCCCAACAATCGCAGGGAATCTCGCCAACCCTCGTATACCCAGTCCCTACACGGGAAACTCATTGGATCATGAGCCTGCTCATTCACTCCATGCGCGACTACTACCCTCTTTGGCAGGTCCGTACCCTATCGCGCCCCCGTCTGCTCATACAACTGTCCTAATCGCATATACCTCCAGCTTGTATATCAGAGTACCGTCTTCCTCTCGCGCTCCTCGATCTCGCTCGGGCTCCCACCCCTTCCGGGGCGGCTGCTCCCACTTCCCGCGATCGTACAGGGCGTCATCCTCTGCACGCTCGCGTACGAGTCCGCGGCAGGCATCTTCGGGGACGCGCACGCCGGCATCAGCTTCGCGCTCGTCTTCCTCCTCATCTGCGTCGAGGGCGTCTGCGGCGGGCTCGCGTAGTGCGTCCACCTTTCCCCCTCCTTGCTTGCTCTGCGTGCTGACCATATCTGATATATATCTGCGTCCGCATCCACAACACGACATACAGCGTGAACGTGTTCTACCGCGTCAACCAGGAGCGGTATGACGGCGGCGCCGGTGCGGACGCCGAGCGTGCGAAGCAGGAGCGCGAGTTCCGCATCGGCTCGATCGGGCTCGCGGACTCGACGGGCATCCTCCTCGCGTCCCTCCTCGCGGTGCCGACCGAGATCGGGCTGTGTCGCGCGCAGGTCGCGCGCGGCAAGGTATTCTGCCAGAGCCTGTGAGCAAGCGCAGGACAGTTGTTTGAGTACGTGACAGTACGCTAGGCCACTCGTATAATGTGTAGCATTCGACAGCTTGTATCTCGCAAGGAGCTGAATATGTTCATATGGTAGGTACACGGGTAGATGCCAGAGATTGTCGGTGCGAGGAACAGAGATGGCAATTTCGGCCGTGTTCGCATCACTCCTCGTCGCTCCTCGTATCGTCGCGCGCAGGCAGATTGTCTTCAACTATCTGGATATACTCCTCCAACGTTTTCATGAGCGCGTCGTAGGCTTCACGCAGCATTTGATCGTGCATCTTCAGGCTAAAGAACTAGATGTAACACAGATGTTAGAGAATGTGTTGTACAACTTGTTTGCAACACAGTTGCATACCTGTGCGAGTCCCGTATTCGGCCAATCAGCAAGATCCAGATGTGCGTGAAGCTGTTGGAAGTCTACCGCGAGCTACAGAATGGAAGACGACGCTCAGCCTGGGTCAGATGAAAGGTCAATACGTGAATAAAGCGAATGCCACGTACGCAGCGCCAGAAGCTCGACATGACCTCCATTTCGGTGCGAAGATCGTGTAGTAATAACGTTGCATTATCGCGAAAACTTCGAAGACTCTGACGCTTCATGTCAAGTTTCTCGGAGATCCCGTCTAGTTTTTTGTCCGATTTGCGTTCTGTTATCCGACCGTTAAGACGAATTGCATGCTAGGAAAACATAAGGATCTGGATATTACGTTCTGTGCGTCGATTCCTAGTGCGATCATGTTGAGTCGATATGTCGAAAACTTGAAGGGCCTAGTAGTAATCAAAGGGGTGAGCGACTAGATAACTTCGTGAGGGACTCTTCGAGAGACGCGAGGACATACTGGATGGATGTTACTAACACCCATTTGGCGTGGTTGTCCCTCCCGTTCAAGTTCTGTGCGATATCTATGCAGTATGAGCAGTGACATTCGCCGGATGAATGATGCTGTTTCCTACAGTGCTTCAAGTTCGACTCTGCGCTTCTTGACAGTCTGAATCTCATGTGACACGCCGTCGATGTGTGCATCGAGCACGCTCTTCGCGGCAGACTCGAACTTCTGCAAGTCGTATACGAGAGCATTCGTCGAGCGGGCTACGTCGAAGGCTTCATAGACATGTCTGTCGATATGCTGTCCACGACGGTCAGATCCGGTGGTTGACAGGACGTTCATGCACCCGCTAAGGATGTACTACATTAATACTTACCTGCAAAACCCTCGTCACCTCTGCCCTAATATGAGACCGTATGTAAAACTCTACGATATCTCTGGGCCGTGAAAAGATCCCTGCGTGATACACTGTTGACAGTATTAGTTCGCTTCTAAAGGCACATCAGAGCTCCACTGACTGTTCAGAGTAGCATGGGCTTCCCTTGCACTTTCGCAGCTGCCCTTGAGCATGTCATAGATTTTCTGAGGTTCCTGTTATACAGCTGGTATAATGAGGCGTGTACCAAGAATTATACGGACCTTGTACAAGCTGCCCCATGGCACAACAATTGAAAGAGAAAAATCACGTTCGTAGGAACCCGGCGCGAGTTCTAAGCTGAGCCTTCTGATTTGCTGAGCGATAGCATCGCACTCTCGCTTGATTCCTCGAGTGGCACTAGGAAGGCGTCGCATGACCGGAGTTAAAACATCCTCGGCGTCAGATATTGGGGTCGACACCGTCCGATTCGTACTTGTACCCGCTGGCGACAGTACGTACGGCGGGAACGAATGCGAAGTGGCGATGCCATCTGTCGACTTGTGTATTATTGACGTTGTAGCCGGCGTCGCAGGCGTCCCGACGTACACGACGGCGTTGCTAGGTGTCTTCGCCAAAATATCACCATCCGCGGCAGCAGCAACCTTGTTGGCATCGGGAACCGATTTGGATGATTCCTGTCATACGTTATAGTTAGACTCGGATCGAAAGGGAGTGAGGCATATCCCAGACGTACTATACTCGACGAAGTCTTGTCATGTCCGGAGGCGCCTCGTTCACCGACATTCTCCTCATCGGCGGCGCACACTGTTGGTAGTGCAGGCGCTTCTGGGCGAGATAGCGGGGGAGGTGGGGTGGGAGCGGGAAGTGGAGGAGGGGGAGAATGGTGGAACGGTTCAGAAAACATTATCGACACCAGTATCTGCTTAGCACCATTCAAATCTGAGGCTGGTTGTGAGAGCTCGATGGAAAGCGTCATACGCCTTGCGGGAACTGTGTCTTTTCGTTGATTCTCGCAGGTAGTGTCACAGGGGTCGCATATAACAAACCCTTTGGCTGCAACTGGGGAGGGAGGCATAGACGCGTCAACAAGGTGCACGCTAGTCAGTTGACGACCATTGTTCAAGCCAGTCTAAGGGGAAACGTCAGTGACTACTATTTTGGTTGATATTTAGGTGCACACCGTGGAGAACTCGTGTGTAGTGATAAAGCTGACTTGGATATGTGGTGAGAGGGCTCTCTCAGGTAGGGCAAGGACAATTGTGACAGGGATTCTCGCCCTTCCTGGAGGTAAGATGTTTGAAGGCAATCAATTGAATCGACGTTGTCAACACTTACCGTGAGGAGGGGACAGAGGAGCTTCTATAACGACACGCAAACGAAATTCACGCTCGGAGTAGCGGCAGTCCAGCGCGGAGGTGGTGAAGCCAAGCGCTTTTAACGCTGCTGTGCACTCGGAGGAAATGGCGAAGACTGAAGGGCGCATGGGCTCCGAAAAGCGCGACACGATGCCACATGTATACCAGTCACCAAGAGAGCCAAGTTGTTTCCGTACAGTCGGCACTGGAAAGTGGCGGAGGAGGGTCACTTCTTGGGGGACCAGCGAACCCCCCTGTAGCGCCTGCTTCACCGTCTCCGGTGCTAGTCTGACGAAGCAAAATTGGTCACTTATGAGAGCAGTGGTGGCATCGTCCTCGATGGGTGTGATGGTTCCCAGTGTCAGCCCCCGCAGGTTTCTCTTGCCTGCGAATGGCGCGCAAAGAGGGAGCGCGACGAGTCGACCGCGACTATCCATGCACTGCAATAGCGCCAAGGCATGGGCGCTTTGAACTTTCTGAGTGGATGGCGAAGATGTGAACGCTAGGGAGTGACGGTCTGCAAGAGGGATACAGAGGAACTGAATGCGGGCACATTCAGGGGTGAAGCTGTAGTGCAAGGAGGGGAGGGAAGTCGCAGCGTCGCCAAGGTGCCTTTTGAAATCAACGAGGGACTGTGGCGGCCGGGTGACGACATCGTTGTCGAAAAATTGGGGATTAGGTGCAAGTAAGCCATAGCCGTGGGTATACGAGTCCCCTGAGAGGCCCCCGTCGACGTCCGATACCATGTCCATGTGAAGTTTCGGGGCTGCCGCAGGGACGTTGAGCGGCGCGCTTGGCTTGAGACCGACAGAGAGAGCGATGGGGATGGGGGTCTCGTTGCAAACGCGTACCGTACATACATTTCAGAGCCATGTATATAAGGGAACTCGATCTAATCTATCGATCGCTGTTCGGACCGAGCGGAGGCGCTTGATACCAACGGGCGCTAAAGTTAACACACCCCTACAAGCGACGTAGCGAGGGGGAGCAATGAGAAGGGGGGGGCGGCAAAAGCAAACATATTAATTTCAGAGAAAAGGGACACTCAACGTCAACAGCAACATCAACAGGATCATACCAAAACCAGTCCGATACTCCAACAGTGATCGAGGACGGTGTCGGGACACGTGAGGTGCAGGAATCGAGATGGGGTGTGGGTCGTGAATCGGGGGCGAGGAAACGTGGGTCGAGGGTCAAGAATCGAGTCGAGGATCGAGGGCAAACAAGGATCGAATACGCGGATCGGGGTCGAGGATCGAATACAAGGATCGGATACGAGGATCGAATGCACGGGTCGAGGTGCGGGGCTGCGGGCACGCAAGGGTTCGGGGTGCGAAGTGCGGGTCGACGGGGGACGTACGAGATTCGGGGTGCGAGGCGTGGGTCGACGGAGGACGTACACTGGGGCTCAGGCATGCGGCAGTGCCAGCTACGCGGCAGAGAGGGGGCAGGCACACCACGGACGGCGGCGGGTTCGGACGCGTGCGGGGGACGACGGTGTGCAGGAGGGGGGGGGACGGGAACAGCGGCGGCAGCGGCGGCGGCGGCTAGACACGAGTAAACAAGTCTGCGCGGGGTTGGGCGAGTTCAGCGTGCCGGGCGCGGGTGGCTTCGGCCCCACCGGGCATGCGCGAATTATCCTTCGTGCAGAGGAGACGCGTTTGTGTGAAGTTTCGGGGCTGCCGCAGGGACGTTGAGCGGCGCGCTTGGCTTGAGACCGACAGAGAGAGCGATGGGGATGGGGGTCTCGTTGCAAACGCGTACCGTACATACATTTCAGAGCCATGTATATAAGGGAACTCGATCTAATCTATCGATCGCTGTTCGGACCGAGCGGAGGCGCTTGATACCAATGGGCGCTAAAGTTAACAGTCCAGCACTCCTGGCGAGTTCAGGGAGAAGCGAAGCTCGCAGCTGACACCCCAGGCGAACACACTCTGGTCAGGAATCTTCTTGATGATTTTCTCCTGGAGCCGGAGGAACACGTTTGTTCCCTCACCGTACATCGGAGACATATGGATCCCGAATATTCCCAGCAAGGAGTATGCCCTGTCCTCGACCCGAGTTGTTTGACGATTTGCGGCCCATGACATTCGCTGTGCAACGCTAGTAGAGTCCACCGGCATTTGGCCTGTAAGAACTTCTACGGGGATCTTCGTGATCTTCTCCAGTGTCCCAGCCCAGTCACTTTTTGTCCCCACAGGCTTCCACGTCCGCGCCAGGAACGTCAAGCGCGTGGGTGCGATGAGTTCTTGCAGTGTCCACCCCCGCGTATGCAGTAAGTCGCGCGCGAAGTGCTACTTACGATCTGCGTCGTCCGAGCCTTCCTCCGGTACGTCCGCTAGATAAGCATAACAGATGTTCGAACGGCCATAGAGGTCGTACATCGAGTTGATCGCCTCGGAGAGCTCAGTGCTACTGGATTTGTCGATGCAGCAGGAATCGAGCCAGCCTAAGCGGAAGCCATCTTCTCGCGCCACATCGCAGAATCGTCTGATCTTGTCGGAAAGGTCGGGATGCGCCAGCACGTCGATTTGTCGCATCTTCGCGTCCGCCTGGAGTTCACAGACGCGCTGATAGGATTGTTCGCCGCCGTTCTCTGGGGACTGCTATTTGTGAGACAGAATATCGTAGCGAATCTTGCTTGGGTCGTCGTGCCATTCGAAGGCACCGGTGTGTGTATTCAAGAAGCGCGGCATGGCGAATTCTGTATGGATCATGTAAAAGGTGAGCCCATCAATGGATGGGCAGCAAAAAAAGCGTTGATCTACACACCATTTACACTTCTCCTCTGTTCAAAGGCTAGTCGAGAGTCGAGCCTAGCTAGCGATGGGGGATGGGGATGGAGGGATAGACGACGGATGGGAAGAGGTTCCAGAGAGCATGCCCAAGGCGTGGCACGCCAAAGGAGCGGGAGAAGACGAGTCTTCAGAAGTCTCCGTTCTCATTCCGGCCCAGAATTTGGTAGCGCGCATACTACATATTAATAAGAAGACATTGCTTCGTAGATTGCGTTCAGCCGTCACGTTATACGAGTTTACATGGCGGTGGAAGAAAGTGTTTCTAAGATCTGCCCTTTAGCTGTAGCTCAATGCTCTGAAGTCCTTGCTCTGGAGTCCTTGCTCTGTAATACTGTGCTTACCATTATACTGTGCTTAGCTTACTCGCGCGCGAACCTTAGAGGAAGTTGGAAAGTAAGTTGCGTCGCGCGAGCGAGCGCCTACAGATTGCCGGCGCTTGCCGAAGCGTTCAGTATGATGCAACTAGCGCGCAAGTTGTCCTTGCCAATACTGTAGCTGCCAGACCAATCCGGCGGGGGGTTGGGGGTGTGACCAGCCGGACACGAAGCGGTCCCGCCGAAAAAGCGGCGCAAACTGTTACGAGCATTCGCGGCGTCTAATGGTAGCAATCATATCTCTTAGATTATCTCGTAGATAACACACAACGCCAACCCACTCTCCTGTGGTCCTCATGTATCTACACGCCCCGCGCACGCTGTGATGTAGTAGACTACGGGTGAACCATCCGACACCCGCTCTCGTGCAATATATAAACCATAGTCGAAGCGAGGGAATCCTCAGCTTCGACTTGGTACCCACTCTCCGCTTGTTTGATCGCTTCGGCGTTTATCTGGGTGTTGTCGTATCATAAGTCGAAGCTCACACCCGGACCGCAGGGTTAAGCGGAACTCCTGGACCGCAAGGACAAGCGGATACTACACGCCATACGCCGCACTTACTCACTACATACTCGTACTACCGCCAAGACGGGCGCATAGACACACGGCCGCCCTTCACATCGCGAACTCTTGGGTGGTACCAGTAAGCCCCGGCTTACATCCGGGCGGGGCCATTTCACACCTTCCGTTCATACCTCACCACGGGTCCCTGACGGCGGAGCAACAATTGCGCGACGTGAACAGGAGGTCCCCCGAGATTGTAGATAAGGACAGGTACTGATTGATTTGCCGAGGGTGCTGAGACCTTGGGAATCACGGGAGCACAGCGGACCGGCGTCCGGAACAAGCACTTTGAAGATCGAGCAGACGCGCAGTGATACGGAGGTACGGCTTACGGCTGCGCGGAAACTCGATTGGAGATTTCGAAGAAGCGACGCACCACAACCGAAGAGCCGAGACGGAGATGGAGCAGAACGGAGATCAGGCACAGCAGCCCGCGCCGGTGGCGCCGCCGCCCATGAACGTAATCGGCTTCAGCGAGGCCCAGTTCACTCAGCTGCTCGCAGCAGTCAATGCACTGCGAGCGCGTTCACACCACGCGCGGCTTCGGGAACCCGATCTATTCACCGGCGACCGCAGCACGTATCGCACATTCAAACTCCAGGCCCAGCGATACACAGCCGCCAATCACATGGCAGACGAAGATGAAAAGATCCTCGCGGTGATGTCATGCATCAGAGGGCCGTTGATCGACGGCTGGGTGAATAGCTACACGGAGCAACACTTCGCGGAAGAGGAGTGGGACGTCTCGCTGGAAGAGTTCTGGGCACACCTCGATCAGGCATTCGTCGATCCGAACGAAGCGCAGAACGCGCTCAACCGAATTGGTCGACTCAGGCAGGGCGACCGACCAATTCAAGAATACATTGCGGAATTCGAACAACTCGCGCGCACCGCAGGCTACGACCTCACTAACCTGCATGTCGGGGTCTGGTTCAAGCAGGGGATTCTCCCCGATACGGCATCAAAGGCGCACGCGCACGTTCCGCTACCCACAACGTACAGCGAATGGAAGAAACTCGCGACCCAGTTGGACGCGAACCGGCTACAGGAGCGCGCCCTGCACGCGGACGCGCGCGCGCGCGGCGAACGATGGGCGCAACCCCGCGCGACTCGCGAGCACGTGCCGCCGCGCGCGCAGGAACAGGCAGCCGCACGCCATGACGGTACGGGAGTCGTGTACGGAGGCCGAGGGCAGCCCATGGACTTAGATGCGGCACGCGATCGACCGCGCGGAGCGCAACCGAATGGCGCGGAACCCCTCTGCTATACCTGCGGAAGAGGGCAGTACGACGGCCAAGACTGCACTCGTCGGTGGCACAGACGGCGCGCGGCCCAGCCACAACAGAATGCACCCGCGGCAGCGCGTCTGAGGGCGTGGGAGACGGCGGAGTTCCGAGAGGAGGTTAGGCGATGGGTAGTGGAAGACCTGAATGGGTTTCGGGAAGAGGGTTTTGGAGGCGGTCCGCCGTAGTCGCATCACGCGCGGGCCCGGGAAGGAATCGTTACGCAGCGCTCGATGTGGAAGAGCTTTCAGATGATCCGGCAGACTCGGTTTCGATTTCGGTTTCAGCACTGTACGATACGGAAGGCGCGAATATAGACAGGGGGCGAGAATCTCATTTTCCTAGTTATTTACCTACAACCGTGAGGGCGTCTCTAATACCAGAGCGTGGCGGACGGAAATCCGTGCTTGATTCCCCCGTAGACAATAACAATGACATAAAAAGAGAAAAAACAAAAACGAACGAAAAAATAAAGATAAACGACTCAGATGCGACGAGCACAAAAATAAAAACACATCAGAATGGTTCAATATTTAGTATAAATACAGTGGGGCCTCGGATATACAAAGTAGTACGCGCTAGGGGCGCCGGCAGACAAATGGACATACCTCTTACTATACATATGCAACACTCGGAAAGAAAGGTGGATACAGTAGCGCTATTGGACTCGGGGAGCACCGGATCATGCATGCATCGGGATTTCGTACGGAGACACGGAGTGGAGACGCGCGCGCTCGAGCGCCCGGTGGAGGTCTACAATGCGGACGGATCAGTAAACTCGGGCGGGCGCATCACGGACTACGTCATCACGTCCGTGCAGATCGGGGATCATCTGGAGACTATGACGTTCCTGGTAACCGACTTGGGCAAGGCCGATATCTTCCTGGGGCATGAGTGGATCGCGCACCATAACCCACGGATTGATTGGAGGTCGAAGACCATCGAGTTTGCGCGCTGTCCCAACGCATGTGAACGCACACTAGAGGAGGGGGAGAGAGTATTCGCGCTACGCACGGAGCACTACCTACGCGCGCGGACCGAGGCACTGCGCGCGACGAGCTTCCGAGGCACATCGGCGATGAATATCGCGATCGAGCAGCACAAGGGACGCGCGGAGCGCTCGTTCGAGGACGTAGTACCCGCGCAGTACCGAGACTTCGCAGATGTCTTTGCCGATCACGCATTCGACGCTCTCCCGGAATGCCGACCATACGATCACGTTATTGAATTAACGCCCGACGCCCAGCCATATTGCGGCAAAGTCTACCCCATGTCCTTGGCGCAACAGGATGCCCTAGACGAGTTTCTCGAGGAGAACCTGCGGACAGGATGCATCCGACCGTCGAAATCACCCTGGGGCGCTCCGTTCTTCTTTGTAAAGAAAAAGGATGGAAAACTCCGGCCGGTCCAAGACTACCGGAAGCTAAACGCCCTTACAAAGAAAAACAAATATCCCTTACCTCTTATCTCCGAGCTCTTAGATAAGATAAAGGGCGCCAAGTACTACACCAAGATGGACATCCGGTGGGGGTACAACAACATTCGGATGCGCGAAGGAGACGAGGAGAAGGCCGCGTTCCTCACGAATCGTGGACTGTTCGAGCCGTTGGTCATGTTCTTCGGCTTGTCAAACAGTCCAGCGACTTTCCAAATGATGATGAATGACGTGTTCCGAGATCTAATCTTACGCGGAAAGATCATCGTGTACCTCGACGATATCTTAGTCTTCACCGAGACCCTGGAAGAACATCGCCAAGTGGTCCGCCAAGTGCTGCAGATCCTTCGCGAACACAAGCTCACCTGTAGACCGGACAAGTGCGAATTCGAGACACACGAAACGGAGTACCTCGGTCACATTATCGGAGACGGTGTAGTGAAGATGGACCCTGCCAAGGTCGCGGGCGTAACGGAATGGCCGGAACCGACGAACAAAAAGGAGTTACAAAGTTTCCTCGGCTTTGTTAACTTTTATCGTCGGTTTATTGCTGGTTTCTCCAAGATTGCGACCCCGCTGCACGCGCTGACGGGCCAGGCGGAGTGGCGCTGGTCGACGGAACAGTCGAATGCCTTTGCCGAGATCAAGCGCGCGATCACCAGCGCTCCGGTCCTTGCAGTCCCGAACGACACGGACCAATTCCGAGTTTCGTGCGACGCCTCTAACTATGCACTCGGGGCAGAGCTCGCGCAACGACAGAACGGGAAGTGGCGGACCATCGCGTTCCTCTCAAAGGCCCTGACGCCAACGGAGAGGAACTACGAGATTTACGATCGAGAACTGCTTGCAGTACTGGCAGCATTGGATGAATGGCGTCATTTTTTGATGGGCGCGCGCGAAACATTCGAAATCCACTCCGATCACAAGAATCTCGAGTTCTTCCGCCGGCCGCAGCGTTTGAACCCGCGCCAAGCGCGATGGGTGGTCGAGCTCCAGAACTTTGACTTCACGCTCACGCACCGGCCCGGTTCGACGATGGGAAAGGCCGACGCACTGTCGCGCCGTGTCGATCACGCGGGGGGTCTGGAAGCTACGGACGAGGTCCTGATGCTGAAGGCGGAATGGTTCCGCGCTACCACCGAGGGCAGCGAGCTCTTACTCGATCGTATACGCAGCCAGCAGGATAACCTCGATAATTCTGTGCGTAACAAACTCGCTGCAAAACACCCGGAGTACGAGCTGGCCGGGGACGGCCTGGTCTACCGGAGGGGGAGGTTGGTAGTACCGGCGGACAAGGCGCTCAGGGGAAGGGTAATCGCGGCGCATCACGACTCGATAGCCGCGGGACACCCAGGCCGTTCGAAGACGCAGGAGCTCGTACAGAGATCGTACTGGTGGCCCTCGATCCGGCGGGACATAGGCGCGTACGTGAAGGGCTGCGCAATCTGTCAGCGTACAAAGATAGACCATCAACCGCGCGCGGCTCCATTACATCCGAACCCGGTGCCTGATCACAATTGGGAAGACATATCTGTAGATCTCATCACGCATCTGCCCGAATGCCAAGGCAAAGACTCGATTCTCATGGTAGTAGACCGAAAATCGAAGGACTACATTCCAATCCCAACCACGGAGAGCCTGAAATCGGAAGGATACGCGAACCTACTGCTATGGCACGTAGTCACAGCTCACGGACTACCCAGACGCATTACATCAGACCGAGGACCCCAGTTCGTATCGGAGCTCACGCGTGATCTCTACCGGAAACTCGGTATCGAGGGGAACCCGAGCACCGCATATCACCCTCAGACGGATGGCCAGACCGAGCGCCTCAACCAGGAGATCGAGAATTATCTACGCATCTTCATCAATTATCGGCAGACCGACTGGGTGGAATGGCTACCGCTCGCGGCATTCTCGTATCGTATCCGGGTACATTCCGCGACCGGGTTCTCTCCGTTCTACATGACGCACGGAAGGGACCCGTACACAGGCGCAGAGACGTGCAGGGGAACACGGACGGAGACGGCGGTTCAGTGGGTCGCGCGGATGAAGCGCATACAGGAGGAGGCATCAGCAGCGCTAGCCATTGCAAATGAGGCGATGAAACGCAAGTACGATCTACACAAGGGAGCAGCGCGGAATTACGAGGCTGGCAGCCACGTCTATCTCGATTCGCACAATATCACGACGGAGCGCCCGCGCAAAAAGCTAGAGGATAAACGCTACGGGCCGTTCGAGGTACTCGAGAAAGTGGGCGCTAGTGCCTACAAGCTGAAGCTCCCAAGGCAGTGGCGCAGTCGCGGCATCTATCCGGTGTTCAATGAAGCACTCCTCACTCCCGCGCACGCGCCCGAATTCCCCAACCAAGTGAACGAGACTCCCGTACCGAACCTGGTGGCGCAGCCCGACGAACCCGAGTACATACGCGACTCAAAGATCGTGCGAGGCGCGATTCAGTACTTAGTCAAATGGAAGGGCCGCGCGATAGCGGAAGCTACCTGGGAACCACGCGCGAAGGTGCCGACCGCGCTCGCGGCCGACTTTCATCGTGCCAACCCGGACGCGCCGCGCATGCCGTTCATCCGCATCGCGCCTCGCGCGCGCGCGGTTGTACATGAATCTACGGAATACGCGGACGAATGGAAGAGATGGGACGGTGCGTGGGCGCGGTGGCAAGAGCGAAGGGTCGCGCAGGGACTGGAACCGTACGCGGACACCATGACATAGTCGGACTGGATTCGCGAGGACGCGATCCTTGACGGGGGGGTGATGTTACGAGCATTCGCGGCGTCTAATGGTAGCGATCATATCTCTTAGATTATCTCGTAGATAACACACAACGCCAACCCACTCTCCTGTGGTCCTCATGTATCTACACGCCCCGCGCACGCTGTGATGTAGTAGACTACGGGTGAACCATCCGACACCCGCTCTCGTGCAATATATAAACCATAGTCGAAGCGAGGGAATCCTCAGCTTCGACTTGGTACCCACTCTCCGCTTGTTTGATCGCTTCGGCGTTTATCTGGGTGTTGTCGTATCACAAACGGCAGGCGCCTGTGACCGCCCGGTACACAAAGCGGCGCGGTGCCCCGCAGGGCCGCCAAAAATGCCACTTTGGGGTGTGACCCGCGACGGGCCGCCGGCGGAGGCGGCGGGAATGGTTGTGACGCGGGACATGCACCAAAAAGCGGCGCGGCGCGGGCCCGTGTGACCTGTGACGCGCCGGATTGGTCTGGCAGCTACAGTACTTTCACTCAATCCTTCCATGTATGCCTCCCGCAATTCTTGTTGCCTGGAACTTCTAGTCTCGCAAGAAGCGATTGGAGTATAATCTCTCATCTGACTCTGGCGACGCGATATCTCACTGCAGAAACAGTGCATAGAAACCCCGATGAATGCACTATGTACCGCACAGCACGGCAGTTTCAATGAACGAAAATGCTCGATTAAAATCTCCAAGCCTACGCCCGCTTGACCACCATGAGTAGTACACCTCGATCTGAAGATTCTAGGTGTGTAAAATTGCATAGTCTGCCGTGACGATCGTTCTACCGGACACGGGCAAACCAACTTGTCAGCGCTGACCCCGCACGCTGTGAACGCGTGGAGGGTGAGCGCACATCCGTAGGCCCGAGTACGCTGGCGAGACCCAAGCATACGCGGTGGTCTCATCCCGGGCTCGGGGGTCGATGGCGTGCCTTATCTGTGCGCGCGAAGGGAGGCTCTATGCGGAGGGAGACGCCCTGCGCAAGATGTGCCGAGAACATCGGACCCGCTGGGACCCAACTTCCCTGGGACTCCCTGGGACTCCCACGAGCGCTACGATAACGCGTTAGATTAGATACATGTAATCACTATGTAATCGTCATGCCCCAGCGCGCGCGGCACTTCACATTGATTATCCCCTGAGTTTTTTTTTTTTTTTTTTTTTTTTTTTTTTTTTTTTTTTTTTTTTTTTTTGGTGGAGCGCGTCTTGAGCCCGTTTCCTCAGTGAGCTCGTCGGAGCGTGTGGTGAGGTCGCGGGCGCGCTAGGTGACTTCCAGGGAGAAACAAGAAACCCCAGCAATCACCGAGTAGTGAGAGTTCGAAGTGCAGGGAGCGCACTATCACCGTACCGCGAGGAAATGCATTTACGCACTGAGTGTGGGACTCTAAGGTCATCGGGAGATTCATCTGAGAGCACCGTAAGCGCCCTCATCCTCTTCCTCGCTTAATACCCACTAAAACCCCGCTATCCGTTACCCATCTCGGGGGTATGCTTCTCTCGTCTTCCAGTAGAGGGGACCAGATCCCTTCCACCAGCTGTATGCGTCGTTTCCGTTTCTTCCCCAGCAGCAGAGCCGCGACCCGTCTATCAAGAGTGAGTCGCCGGTTTATTTCCGCGTGCCATCGGTTCTGTACTTCACGCTTGGTGAATTCAGCCCCGTCGTTTGCTATAACTCGCTCGCAGCGGAGCTTCCAGATCAACCGTGCCGATTTGATGGCAAGTATCGCCCATCTGTTCTCTGCAACGGTCATGCCTCGTTGGCCGCTTACATTTCTGTCAGTACATGCCGCGCCAAGTATCGTCCCCCAGGATGGGTCCCGCGCTGCTCCTCCAGATGCGGTCCACGCCTGCCGCAACAGCGACCAGACCGTTTCGCGTCCTTGGGCCGTACAGGTAAATAGAATGTGCTCCATTGTTTCAGTTTGTCCGCAGGTTTTACATGTCGCTCTTTCTTTTAATTCATCTGACATGTTCGGCCGCAGCCAGTGTGTCCCGACCATATATGCATCATGTAATGTCATCCATATCCACTGCCTTGCTTCCCGTGAAATGATATCTTTTCCTAGGGACTTCCACAGTGTTTCAGGAGTGATATGGACGTTCAAGTCCTCTTCCAGGTCACGTATGACTTGTTCCACTCGTTCCTTAGTACGCCGTCGTTCCTCTGCTTTTGCAGCCTTTTTTATACGAATCGCCTTGTAGGCTAATTTTTGCGTTATTTTACTTAGTTTCGCCCCAGTTATCCGAAGTTGCCTGGGTATAGCGACATCGACCGCATCCGGGGCGGGCTTGCGGGCTCCGCAACCTGCTAGCGCATCTGCTTTTTTGTTCCCCGGGTGGCCGTTGTGGCCTTTGACCCACTGGAAGGCGGTGTGGGCCCGACGCGCAAGGGTTGTCGCTACGATGGCCCTCGTAAGGTCTGTGTTCTTCTGGCATATGAATCCTTCATCCTGATATTTACTAAAGCGTTTGGTTACTGCGTCTAGCGTTGTTCGTGAGTCTGTGATGTGTAGTAGCGGGGCCGCGGGGTCTGCGACCTGTGCCGCCGTTAAAGTTGCGACTGCCTCGCCTGTCTGATTTGTTTGTTCCATAGTTGACGGTAGCCGGACACTCTTGTTACGAGGGTGCCCTTCTGCGAAGAATACACCTGCCCCGGCTTTCGCCGACGCCATACCATTGTCTAGGCATGACCCGTCTGTAGCTACTTCTGTAATCTCGCGCTCATTACTTACTGCAAGGTTGGGCAGTTCGTTACAGGTTTCCTCAGGTCCCGTGAAGATCCGGAGTACATCACTAATGGTCCCAACTGTCGTCACTCTCCGGTCAAATATTTCAGCGTCTTCTCGCCCTTCAAATAGCAGTTGCGCTTCTCGCATTGCGGCGTCCTCGTAGTCTTCTGGCCGTTCCCCCCTTGGGTCCCATTTCGGGGGCAGTGTGTTCAGGAAGGCCATAGCTCGGGTGTAGCAGTCTGACGGTGCTGCACATCCAATATCCAGTCGCATGTACGTGCATCGGTCGCACTCACATGTGCTCGAGGCCTGATCATGTCCAGGTTCAGTCGCTCCCATGGCGAATCGTTCAAAGTCGCCCACAGTTACTAGTTTGTGAGTGTTTTTGAGACAAGCCGTCGCCGCCGAGCGGCCCCCAAGTGTTCTGATCTTTGTTTTATCCGCCTGGATATGATCCCACATTGGCATATCGCGCAGTATCGCCCGTTGTGGGGCAAGCGCTTCTAGACGCAGTCCGTGTTGTTTTGCCGCAGCTAGTATGCTCTTCAACTCGTCTGGCAAGTTGGTCTTTGTTGGCTTCCAGTTTTGGAGGAAGGGGTTAATCCGGAGCCGGGCATCAGAGGGGACACACTTCCGCGCTACACTCTTGGCGAAGAGGTCATCAGCAACATATGCCCACCATGGGCGGTGTGGTCCCATGTCGAGGTAAGATTTAAGCCACATTACGTCGATTGATTCGTTCCTGGATGCCAGGTCAAGTAGTCCCAGTCCTCCTCGCTCCGGGGGGAGCATAAGGCATTCAAATTGCACCGGCGGTGCGGATTTATCATTCCATACATATTCTCGTATGAGTTTATTTAGTCGGGTTGTTACTGATTTCGGCATCCTTTGCACATTTGTCAGGAATTGAGACATGCCGCCTATCATCATTTGGACAACATGCCGCTTTCCGTTAAGGGTTGCGCTTGAGTTCTTCCAGTGAGTGATTACCGCAAGGATTTTATTAATTTTTGGTGCCCAGATTTCGCACTCATTTACGCCGTTCCCTAGCCATGCTCCGAGGATGCGAACAGGTTCACCTTCGGCAGCCACGTGAACATTTGTGGGGTAGTTCCCCCATCGCCCCGTTGTACGGTATGTCTCTTCTACTTCTGCGCGGAACTCAGGGGTACCGAGAGGAATTATCTCCGTTTTCTTAAGGTTGAATCGCGCCTTTGCTGCAGTACACCATACATCAAGGACATGTTGGAGCTCGGCGAAGTCATCTGTCGACGCCAGATAAACGGTTGTGTCGTCTGCAAACAGGGTCGCTTTCAGTGTCTCGCCACACCGAGGTATGTGTATCCCTTGTATATTTGATTTCCGTATCATTGCTGACAACGGTTCGATTGCCAGGTCGAATAGTAGACACGAGAGCGGGTCACCTTGACGGACACCGCGCCTGATAGCGTAGGGGGTACTTGCCACCCCGTTGATCATTACTGACGTCATTGCCCCCGCGTAGAGGGATTTCACAATGTTGATAAATGCTTGGGGGATCCCGAACTCAGCCAAGACGCGCCACAGATAATCGTGCGCCACTTTATCGTAAGCTTTTTCTTGATCAAGTGCGACAATTGTACCATTTACTTCGTTCGCCTCTGCCCAGTGGATCATCAGCTTTGCTAGCTGAGTATGGTTGTGGAGTCGCCGCCCCGGAACGAATCCCGCTTGGGCGGGGTGTATGAGATCGGGTGCCGTCGCTGCCAACCTAATCGAGAGCACTTTGCTCAATAGTTTATAATCGGTATTTAGAAGTGTGATTGGTCGGTAATTCACAACCTTCGTTCGCTCACCCTTTTCTTTGTAGATCGGGGCCATCCATCCATCGGAGAATGGTATTCCGGGGGCCACCCCATGAAGCTGGACGTCACGAAAAGCGCTTGTGAGTATTTTCAGTACATCGAAAGCTGGCCGTCCTTCATGCCGGTTATCTTCTATGTATCTAGCATGCAAGGTCTTCCACACTTCATATTGGAGGCCATCGAGGCCTGCCGCTGTGGCTGATTTCGAAAATCGCAGGGCAAGTTCGCACTCGTCATACGTTATCAGTGCCGACAGGTTGGCGATCTGGGTGCCGTCAAGTTTGCGATCGATGCTCGCCAGGGCTTCCTCGATGCACGCATCGCGTCGTTCTGGGAAGGGAAGACCATCCTCATCCCATTGGAGATTGTCATGGTGCATGCGCGCCATTTCCACCATCTTGGTGGCGTCAGACTCATAGGTTCGTGGGCGTCCCCCCCTGTCTGCGCCATTGTCTCGTTCAAAGGCGCGAATCAACTCACGCGGTGCTGGTGGCTTGTTTAGAGTCATCCAGTATTTTGTCGGCCGCTCCCCATCCAGTCGGTGGCGGGCCCTTCCATTCTGCTGTCGTAGGTGGATTTGCCGTATTTTCAGTTCCGTAATTTGTTTATTCAACATCACCACATTTGCAGCTTGCAGTTGTTCAGTATCAGTTGACGCTTGGAGCCGCGATAGTCGTGCTTTCTCCTGTTCGAGTTGACGGATTTCCGCCAAGAGCTTAGGTACTATTTCTTTTTCTCGTGTCCGCGCTGCTCTCATCCATTCCACTTTAAGATTGTAGAGGATTGTCTGTGGATTATGTAGGTCTGTTCGCACTCCCTCGTTAAGCAGAAGGTCGAGCTGACTCTCCGCTGCGATGCCAGTATTCTTCATCGTTTTTGTTATTTTCTTATCTTTCAGCAAGTGCATGGGGAAGACGGGGCGTCCTGGCCCTACTCGCGGCGCATCTGCCATCGCGATTTGTACTGTCACCAAGTTATGGTCAGTGCGAACTCCGGGTGCAGTGATGTCCCATTCACGAGCTTGCGAGAATATTCCAGGCGTGACGTATATTCTGTCTAGGCGGGAGCATGTGGCGTCATTCCCAGTGCCTCGGTGGAAGGTATAGCTTCGCGTCGTTGGGTGGGTCATACGCCACCCATCCGCTGTCATCAGGCCAAGTGCTAACTTAAGTTCGTCCAGCTCTCCCAGCGATGCATCAGGTTCTGCGATCGGCAGGCGATCAATCATGTCTTCCGTATTATTGAAATCTCCAGCAATGAGGTGAGGCTTTTGCACCGCTGGGTGCCTCTCATAGAACTCACGGACTTTCGTAAAGAATTCGCGCCGCTCGTCGATGCCATCTGACGTTGGCGCATAAATGCACAGTACATGGAGGGACGGCTCAGTCCCGTGTGCACAGATAGCTACTTGGAGGGCCCGTCCTGGCACAACTACGGTCGGTGCTGCACCGTTCGCATTTATCTGGGATTTATTTAAGACAATCGCAACACCTTCTTTTCGCGTTGGTGCATCTGGGTGTGCGGAGTGCAGTATTTTTATTCGACCCTTAAACATACGTTTTACATCATCCTTCCTCTGGTCTGTTAGATGTGTTTCTTGTAGCATGAGGATTCCAAGACCGTGTTTTTTCATGGTTTGGTACATTGTTTTCCATTTGTTGTCAGGATTCTCGGGTCTAAGTGACCCGTAGCCGTTCATATTCAAAGAGCCGATACGGATAGTTTGCTTCCGTGCTATACGGTCTGCTCGCCGGCGTGTCTGCCGGGTGTCCGGAACAACATTCTGTTCATTGCGCTCGTTGCGCTGGCTATTTTCATCAGCGCGTCCGATTGGGAGCTCGTCACGCCTCCCCATAGTGTGTATGTTTGCACGCTGGTCCTGCTGCTCTTGCAGTCGAGGCCCTCCTTCTGCTTGCGCAGGTGGAGGCACAGCCTCTGGGTCCCATTCGGGATCCTGCTGCCCCCGAGTTGGGGGCGCTAGAGGAGGGACACGGGGGAACAGCAGCGGTGGTTGCCCGCCAGCCGCTGCTCCTCCATTCTCTCTCCTCCCGCTGTCCTGAACGCCGCCTCGTTCACCGGACGGGGAAACCGCGGGCACACCCCCCCGTCCTCCGGAGGTCGTCGCCGCTGTCCCGATATCCATGTTGTTGCCGTCAGAGTGTAGTTGTGGTTGTGTATGTTGAGTTGTAGTTGCAATTGTAAGGCTTGCTTGGGGCTTGCTAGGCCACAAGGTCGACACCTGGAGGGGGTTAGTTTTTGCATAGCACCGTGTCCATCAAGAGCTTCGGGGCTCCGGGTGCGGGCTATGCAGGACAGTTTCATCTCAGGCTTGGTGCTTAAGGTTGCAAATGTTATCTTTTAGCGGCTTTCTGCTATGAAGCCCTCCTTCCCGAAGCAAGGAGAGGAATAACACAGTCAATTCCAGGCGCATTAACACAGCGGTACAATATCGGTAGCAACAGTCTCGAAGAAGCATAATTCCGTCCTTATCAGCACGTGTCCTCATGGTGCTCGTTCGCCACTCTCTCACCCCCGCTTGGGGCCTCGTCCACGGGTACCATTGCCTGTATGTCCTCCTCCGACCGTACGTCCTCCTCCACGCGTCTTGCTCGGGGTTCCTCCCCCGCCGGCCGCTGCCTGCTCCGCCTGCTTGGTCTCCGCCTGGGACGTGCGGAACTTCTGGATGATCGCGCAGGGCACGATGCCGGGCGGGCCCTCGTAGCGGGGCGGGTTAAGCGAGATCGCGCGGACTCCGAGATCCCTCGGGTTGATTCCGAGCCAGCCGTCTGCTGTCGGGAGGGGGCACCTGGCGGTGCAGTGAAGGTGCGACTTGCAAAGTTCACACCAGATGCGGAGCGAGGGGGCAGCGACGTCAAAAGTCTGGAGGTGGGCCGAGAGAGAGAAGCGCTTCTGGCTGGGGCTGCTAAGGAGGAAGAAACTCTTCCAGTCATTGTACTCGCGCTCGAGCGTCGTAGGCGGGCGCGCCATAAAGAGGTACGCCGGGACAAGGTTCCCCTTCGCGTCCTCCGCCTCCGTGCGCTCGAGATGGAATCCTCCGGCGATCGTCCGCAGGGTCCCCGCAAGGTCACCCGTGTGCTTCAAGTTTGTGTAAGCTAGCTTCGCTGCATAGCTGCGATAAACTGTGTTCGTCTCGACGGCCTCACAGATGGCATTAGTCAGGATCAACTTCTGCTCGAGCACCTCCATGTGCGTTGCTTCAGGCTCAATGACATTCCCAGTGATGGGGAATAGGATCCAGGAGAGGTCGCGTGTGCCCTCGAAGTCATAAGCCGTGAAGGATACAGTCTTGCTTACCCCAAAGACCCGCTGCCACATGAGGAAGTCATAGAGGGGGAGCGCGTTGTTCGGGATTTGGATGATGAACGTCCACGGCATCCCGAACGGCGCATTACTGTTCGCGCCCGTCTTGTTGCGGAGCCCCAGCGGGTGGACCATCACCTTGTAGGGTTTGTTGTCGTTCGCCTCGAAGGCGAGAGAGCGCAAGAAGTCTTGGCAGTCGCGAGCGATCTTGGAGGCGTTCGCGTTGATTGCCTTGCCCGCTCCGTGAGGGACAAGTGCGATCACCGTGTGCGGGAAGTCCGTGTTACGGATGCGGGCGATCTCCTTCTCCTGCGCGAGGCTCAGATTGGAGGTCAGCTTACCCGGGTGGATGGGGGCCACTGGAAACGGCCCTTCCGGGAAAGGCCGGTGGGGGGGAAGGGGAAGGGGGGGCTGGGCTCCAGAGTGCGACATCTGGAAGTGGGGGTTCACGCCTCGGTAGAGGGGTTTCTTTGCGAGGTACGCAGGGTCGAGCTCTTTGATGTACGGGAAGGTGTCGTCGTCTTCGCTCGGTGCGCGCACAGTAGGAGCCGGCGGCTCAGGGAGATCCTGCTCACCCTTCTCCCATAGGTTCTGCCGATCTGGGGTCTTCCTCAGTGCGAGGCGTTCAGGGGATGCCGATGAAGATCTTACGGAGGGCTGGGCCTGCGGCCCCTCATCCGTGCGCGACCTCTTGGTAGCGTGTGTAGTTTCGGCGTCGGCCATGGTTTCGTCGATTGGGGTAGAGCTCATTGTTAGAGTGGGTTGGAAACTTTTTAGATGAAGCAGGAGCGGGGATGTGGATGTTCACCCAGTGCGTACCGGGGTGCTTTTTATGGCGGCCACTTCCCGCTATGCAGCGTTGTGGGTCTTCGTCACTGTTTGTTCTCTTTCGTAGGCGCGGCTTTGTTTCGCGCATGACGCCTTCCGAGTCTTTGGGTGTGCTGCGGTAGGCTTCATGAGTTTCAATCCTCTTTGTGCTTGGCGCACTGGCAGAAGGGCTTTGTCTGTCCAAGAGCCACTCCTTGAGTCATCCGCCTGGCACGTTGCATGTGGCACAGTGTTCGTTCGCGGTCGCTGAGGGCTTCATCTTCGAGGCAGCTGAATTGTCAGGCGCGAGGTGCTCAAGAGCGGCCCTGGGAGGTCAAGTAGATTGCTCATATGTAGTAGTACCGTGCTACAGACACAGAGAAGGCGGGCCAAGTTCCCGCTCACTCCTTCGCTTAGCGCTCGGCGGCGTCGCGACATTCGTCGTCCCGGAGCATCCTCGTACATGAGGACGCCTTCCCTCTGACTGGATAACAGTGCAGAGGCCGACTTCTTACACTTTCGTTGGAAAGTGCGCCTTGGGCCTCTCTTGAAGAGGCGAGCCGCTGAGCCACCCATCGTTCGATGGTGGTGGTCCAGGTCCAAGGTCCCTCATCCCCTGAGTTCTATCCACCGTTGTGCACCTTATGATCGCTCTACGGGACATCTCTGAGTTGACCTTCATAACGCATAACCTGGCTGACATCCCTGTGGACCATGCCGCTGGCTTCATTCGACTCACTAAGCTTCTGCGGCTACACTTCAAGCACTCTCTGCTCGACAAAAGGCAGCCTCTTCCTCTCCTCCCGCCTATGTTCTTAAATTCGTCGGAGATTTGCTTCAAAAAAGCTTGATTGAGGTTAATTGATACTGGTACGTGCTCAATCTGGACCGATAGCGCCGCTCAAGCAACGAGGGAGGATGTGTATATGTTCCCGGAGCACGGCCTCCAGCGTGGTATAGGTGCGTGTGTCAAGCGTCCCCTTATTCATCTATCAAACATCTATCTGGACATGCTAAGTTATGGCGATATTTTCTCCCTCCCCCCACACACGGGTTTGCCTCCGCCCGGAGTGCCCAAACTACCGTCAGAACGACGGTGTTATGACATTGACAGAACCTACCTCCTACCGTACTACTTTGTTCACCCTCCGTGACGGCGCGCTACCTGTTCGTACAACATCGCTATACCGTCACGGTACGCTTACTGTATCTTCATGGATAAAATCAGCTATGTTGGCCGTTCCATAGCTTGTCCGCGCCGCTATCACCGCAACTATTCGGTTGACAAACCAAGGTCTATTTGCACGTACTATCAGGTACCTGCCCCGCCCTCCATAATTCAAATGTTCAAGTGTCAATGCATTTCTCTATCAAATCATCGGTTTGAATGCTATATTAGTTAAGTTTCCCCTTTCGTGTAGACTCGGATAATAGAGTAGGTTCCCAATATATGCTCAGTATGTCGGCACACAAATGTACTCGGATCTACAGTACAATGTACTTCCCTCTCGCTAGTTGAACATTAACGTTAATGCACTCAACGATGAGGCGGAGTCGTACGGTAGCCGACGACGAGTGATAATTTGTGATAAACGTTAGCGCTGAGCGCTGAGATATGATGAGTCACCGGATATGGGCATGCCGCGTGTCTTGTTTGGCTCATCACGTGAGTTCTGGGACTCCCGGGGAATTTGGGACCGGTTGGGTCCCAGCGGGTTCGATGGTTTGGATGTGCCTGTCTTTACGCGAACACGCGCGCGATTCGGAACCTCAGAGTCCAGATGGAAACCTTTGACGTCGAGGGTTTCCTATGCGGCTTATGACATGCCTCGCGTTTCGCTTATGTACGGGGTGTACGGTGGGAGACCAGAATGGTCTGATAGAGGTCGCAGACTCGTACCCACCGAAGTGGGCCACGCCGTAAGACCTCGAGGCGCGAGGCAAGAAGGAAGCGTGGCCGGCCATGAGGCGCACGGCGCGAAGGCCTGATGGTGGACGTACGAACGCGGCGCAGGGCTATATTCCTGCACTCCGGCATATGGTGGTTCGCCCGTGCACATTCAAAGAGCGCAGGAGAGCATATTCTGTTTATCCAGATTATCTGTGAGAATGAGAAGAGGCAGGGAATGTTCCCGGATGACGTACAGCATATAGAGGAAGTCATGGGCTATACATAAACGGTCTTCTCTGCGGGGATCACATTCAGGCTCAGCCATGCATGAGGCTGTAGGCTGAAGGATATCAGCTCACATTCATGTCCATCAGTGTTCGACCGCGAGGCTTAATGAAAACGCTGAAAAAATGAGATTCTAGATGACACGCACGCGTCTCGAGCGGAGGGAACACCACTCTACATCCGACTCGTCGGTTCTTCCATGACACAGAACGTCGCCTCACCGCAACATCGCATCCAGGCCACATCCCGCGCGCGTTAGTCAACCTACCCCGCAGGCACTTCCGCACCACGCTGGCACGGCGATTCGACGACGGCCGAGGAGAGCGCAGTACCGTTCTAAGAGCGCGCCTGGGAGATCGCGCACGTAAGGTTCCTGGCTTTTAGACAATGCGGCACGCGAAGTGCAGACGATCGCGATCGCGAAGCCCGCCCCCCTGGTGCCGCGCATCCCCCGGCGCAGGCAGTCGTCCTCCCTCGAACGGCGAGCGCACAATGCTTCCGCGCGTGCAAGATTGTGTCCGCCGCCGGGCGCACGTAATACTGCGCCCGGCGTGGGCAGGAGTGCGGGCGCCGGTGGGGGGCGGGTGCGGAGGGATGTGGTAGGGAAGTTGGGTAGCCTGAGGCGGGAACCCCAGCTGCTCTGCGAGTGCGTGGGGTCCGGCGCATGTCAGAGGCACCGGGCTTCGTGTGCTGCCGAGCGCGTGCGAGGAGCTGCTGGAGGTATGAGCGCATTGGGATGAAGTGTATTGATGCATGCCCTCAGATAACTCGGCATGGGTGGACGGCGTTTCGCAAGTGGATCCGCCATGCGGCGAGGATGTGCAATGTGTTCGGCGGGCGTGCCCGGTCCGAGTGTTGTGGGTCCAAGCACGAGGCTACGGGTTACCAGCGCGGGTCTAATGACCAGTCGCGTCGTACAGGCTAGCTCGGATCTCGCCAGTCAATGGAGCGCAGCGGAACTCACAGAGTGATGCAGGTCTTCCATGGAAGTCACCACGCCAAGAGTTGACAGCCGGTAATTGCAGCTTGCGCAGGCTCCAGATCCAACACTGTCAAGCTTCATTGCCCAGAGACCTACAGCGATATCAAACACGTTCGGCGCGGGCACGCCGCGCACCGATCGGGGTAGTAGGGAGGTGCGTGCGTCGAGTCCTACTTGACATGGGTTCGTCCACTGATCAATAGACGCAGCAGCTATCAACGCGCACCCGGTCCGGGCGCGAACACCTACCGACCCGTAAACGGCGAGATGGCACAGCGAAGTGCATCGAAGGCATATGAACGCGGAGGCGAGCGCCAAGCCTCCGACGACATTCATCTCGGACAGTGTCCCGGATGGCCTCGCCATGTCGACGTTGGCAAGATCTCTGCCAGCCAACCACCCCAGTTCCGCGATCGTGTCTCCGGGGCGAGCCTCCTGGCACGTCGGAGTCGGAGTCGCGGTCGGACGCGGCGCGAGCACTCCGTTCGGGTCTGTCGGAGGCTTCCCGGACGGTGAACTCTGTGCTATGAAGACGGACGTCACGGACGAACCTAGTGCTAGTGCACCCTTCAAGCGTTTACGCACGCTGAATGCTTGGGAGATCAAGAGATATGGGCGTCCCGGCCCATTCGACACTCTACATTGCCCGTTCAGTCGCTGCGGGCCGCGTCGGAGGGCGCGCTCGCTGGGCGTGGTCTCGCGGTCGAACCCTCAGAGGGGACACGGAGATGAGCGTCTTCGCGATATGCTCGCCCATAGCGAGGCAGCTACGTCGGACGGGGAGCGGGCTTGGCGCACACGCGAAGCCCACGTCCCGAGGTCCCGAGCGACGCTGCGAAAGTAGCGTGCAAGCGAGATGGTAAGTCCCCGGTCCTTCCTTAGCAAGCGGCTTCCGAGGCAGAGGAAGAGAAGAAGCCAGTGCATGATAGGCATGTGAGCGTGGCCCGCTACTGCGTCCGCGAGAACTGACGGGTGCAGCACCGTGCACGCAGGACGCCCCCCGACGATTCGCAGGTGGACGCCGCACAGGAGCCCGCAGTGTCCAGATCTACAAAGGGCTTCCCATCCGGAGGTCGAGCCGTACCGGGGCGTGTGAGCCGCTGCCCCAGGGCGAACTGTCGACGCGATTGCGAAGGGTGCCCAAGCCCACTGCGGCGCGCGATGATGGCGACGACACAGATCGGGCATGCTGCGCTGACGCACTCCGAAGCGCAAAGCATCCCCAAACGTCGCCGCACAGCCGCACACCCCCGCGCGAGTGCGGAGAGAGTGCACCAGCCCTCCCACTCGATCTGTCGCAGCCAGAAGCCAGCACGGGTGGCACGGGCGTTCGGGCCAGCGGGTCCTGCGCCGGACTCGGGCCTCCATGCACTCGAGTCGCGACCCACCCCCCAGAAGCCTGGGGCCAATACGACAGGCCTTCGCGCACGATATCGCCGCACGCCGCCGCGGGGGGATGGCGGACGTGGACACGCAAGCCCAAAGCGACACACACGGAGGACGGCCCACTGCCCGGCGGGCGGGCAGGTGACCGTCCCGCGCGCGCGCACGTCCACGAGTCGGAAGACGGGCAGGTGCCCCGGGGGAGAAGGTGCGCGGGCGACGGGCGTAGCGTACGAAGCCCCGTGGTGGGGCTCGAGCTTGTGCAGTATCTAGGCGACCGCCACGGGTGTGCGAAGCCCAGCACTCTCATGACCACTGACGAGCTTGCGGCAGGGGGTGGCACCTGCTGCATAGCGCAAGACGGGGCCGGGGTCACGACTCGCTTGTCGCGTGTGGCACCTTCGCTACGCTCGAAGGGTGGCGCGAGAACGTGCTCGGAGGTCGGGAGAAGGGCTCTCGGCGGGAGATGCGGATCGCTGTGAAGCTCAAGCTCAGGCGCAGTGCCTTGGGGTGCGGGAATGGCTAGCATTACATAGAAGGCCGGAGGGGCCGTTCCTGCCTTTCGCGCGACGGAGGTCGCGCATCGGGCGCGTGCTTCTGCGCCGAGTCTGCGCTGATGCTGATGGGGCCAGGGCGGTCGGTCCGGGTGGCAAGTCCGCCTTCAAGTTGTTAAAGTGGGCGTGCGACGTCGACGGCGCGGGGGCGGAGGGCACCAATGGGGAGGCGGGACGCGCGCGCGGGGACTGAAGGGACGTGCTGCGCGTGGGCGCAGGGGGCGTATCTGCATACGGCTCATAGCCTCGGTGGGAGCGAGCTTGTGTGACGTGCGTCGGGCCGCGGGAGGACGTTGGCGGTGTGCCACACGCGTACGGACGAGGCGGCGGGCGAGCGAGCACGGTGGCACGGTGGCACGGTTTGTGCTTGACAATATTATATTGACAATGGAGGGCGTGCCACCGGCAGGGGGATCATGTCGTGCATGAGAGGATCTTTGAATGTCTGAGATAATGAAGTGGCACCTTTGGCGCGACACGGTCTACGACGCGGGTTGTGATCCGACCATGCAGGAACAGTCTTGTCTGAAAATCTCGAAGGTGAGTTCACTACACCATCTAGTGACTAGCCTGGCTTACTGTGCCACCCCGAGAGCACCGGGAGTTACAGGTGATGTTTGAATGTCGAACGGCGAACTTTTGGACGCCGGTCGCGCGCGTGCGGAGCATCGTCGCAGACCATCTCAAGGATCGTCCTTGGAGGTAGTAGCTTCATGCGCGAGCGAAGCGGGCAGCAGTAGAGCCTCTTCCAAGCAGACGTGACGTCCATATGTGCGCAAGCACACCAAACGAGTAAACTCTCTACTTCTGTGAACACCGGAAACGTCAGCGCGTCAGCAACCGCGCGTATGTAGTAGCCAGGTGCGCACTCACCTCCTCAAGAACTCAATAGCCTCGCGCGCGAACACCACTCGCCCGCCCCGTCTGAACTTGCACAACAAGGTCACCGCGCGACGGTGTCGCGCGCCTCCAAACCCATCCCGACGCTCGCCCCGCCCCCGGCCGGCACGCCGCGCGCACAAACCATTCTCCCCCCTCCCTCCGGCCTCCTCCCAGCTCCTCCCCCGTGCTCCCTCCCGCCAGCCACCCACGCGCGCACGCCTCCGACGTCATGCAATAAATAATTTTCGCCCCGGGCCTCCCGGGCTCGCTCGGTGGTGGTGGTGGTGGTGGCGGACGTTCCTGGAAGTTGTTCCTATTTTAGCATTGCCTGACTCGGGTAGTTACATTAAAGTAGTCGATTCGCGCGGAAACAAATCGAAACGTTCCTCCTCCTCCTCCCCGCCCGCCTCGAGGCTCGCGCGTCACCCGCACCGACAACAGACATCGATAGATCATGGATGGCGATGGCGCGTGCGCGTGCGCGGGCATCGTCCCCCGTGCGCCTCCAGAGTCCATGCGCGTGTATATTGTACATGGGGGCGGGGGTCCGGCCGCGCGAGCGGGCGAGGAAAACTTCGCGCGATACATTCGGAGTACACACTGCGCGCCGCGGGCGCCCTCGCGTCCCACCCAGCCTCTCCGAGCAGCGCAGCGCACCCCACCCGTTGCACGCCCGGAAGAGAACATACCTGAGGCTCCTCCTCTCACCCCCGCGCGGGTCCGTCACCTTGGGAGGCAGGTGCGCGCGCGGGCAACACGAGACCGCCGCGTCCACCAGCTGACGGGAGACACATTCCGAGCGCACCCCGGGCCCGCGCGCGTCGGCCGTGCACCCTCCCGTCTAGCCGTCGTGCGCGCAGCGGGCCCGTCCGGGCGCACCCGCCGCTCGGTCACGGTTCCGCGGGGTACTGCGCAGGCCGCGGAAAATGAGGGAATGTGCGGACTGTTACTGGATGGAGAGGGGGCTGGGGGCTGGGGGAGAGGGCATTACCGGTGTCCTCGTTCATCGAGCGAGTGAATTCGTATGAATCTGAGGGAGTGAGCAAGTCGTACGGGGCCGTTAACGGACCATGGTGTCGGCTTGAAAGCTTCAACGATTGAGGAAAAGCGCTTGAACTTTGAACGGTGGACGGTGGACGCTATTCAGCCCAGGTGCATAGATGAGATAAATACTAAACGATAGTGTCCGGAGCTCGAGGAGCTCGTCCGTGGGTATGGTGCGGTATGGTACAGCTACGCATGTACAGTTCTTGTCCAAGCGAAAAAAACGAAGGTCTGGAGTCAGAACGAGGCTCGTAAGTAACCAGAACTAGTCACAGGTATCCATGAAAAGAGAGGGAGCGTGAACCTGAAGCTTTGAAGCTTAAAGGAGGCTGGGAATCGAAGCGTGGGGGTATACACGAACTCATGAACACGAAGAATCTGACGAAAACATATCGACTCGCCATATACACACACTAAGATCTGAAATCCGCAAGCCCCTAACAAAAATCCCACCCAAAGAGTTCAAATAAAAAATGAGATTGATGCGTGCGTGGCTGCGTCGAGACGCCAAATAATGCTTGCTCAGAGCAGTAAACAGTAGACAGTAGAAGGACGTGAGGTATGTGGGGTGTGTGTGGGGCGCGGTCGATGTGATGGGGTCAGAGGCCGTAACTGATGATGAGGGGGATGTGAACGTAACGAAGACGGGGACGGGGACGGGGATGATGTGCAGTGGGGACGGAGGTGAAAACGGTGAAAGAGACGGAGAAGGAGAAGGACGGAAGGAAATACGGCGTGGATACGGTTGTGGTACAAGGGTGGTATTACTTATCATTCGCTCACTCACTCTCTCACTCTCGTAACGGGTTCATAGCGCTGCAGGTGTCCAAGCACGCATACACACACTCACCAGCACTCCCTAGAACCCCCCAAGACACCCCCCATCCTCCACCGCGAACCCGCCCGCAAACGCCGGCGCGATCCGACACGACGCGTCCCCAAAGCTGCGCGGCGTCCGCGTACTGTGATGCGTGTGCGTGTGCGTCCTGCGCTCGCGACTCCGCTCGCGCAGGTGCCGCGGGCTCGCCGGGCCAGTGGGCGTCGGGCCCGCCGACGCCTGCGCCTGGGACTGCGGTATGGGTATAGGCGCGGGCCGGGCCTTGCGCGGTTTTGAGCGGGTGGGCGACGCGGGCGAGCGGGAGCGCACGGGGGACGTCGTCCCCATATGCGGGTGCTGGTGATGCGAGCCGCTGGGATTCGAGGCGTAGGGGACGTATGCGTACGGATACGAGCTGGGGACGGCGGACGGCTGGACGGGGCTCGTCGAGGGGCGCACGCGCGGGGAGGGCGGGTGCGGGAGGAAGGAGAGCGCGGAGGTCGAGGGCGCGTTCGTGCCCGCGAGCGTGAGGTGCATGAGCGACTGCTCGAGCGACATCTTCCCGTGGTGGTGCGAGGCCGACGCTACACGGGGTGTCAATAAACGACGAAAGCAGCTCGTCGCATGCGGTACTCACAGGAGTACAGCTCGGGCGGGGGGCTCGCGATGCCGTCGCTCTCTTCCGAGGACTCGGAGGAGAGGTCGGGCACGAGCGGGGGCAGCGGGAAGTGGTCCGCGCGCGGGCTCTGGCGCGGGGTGAGGTCGTCGTCCTCGCCGTCGCGCTCGCGCTCCTGCACGGCGCGGGGGTGCAGATGGCGGCCGCGTGCGGGGCTGAGGCTGGCGCGCTTTGGGCGGCGGAGGGGGTCCCGGGGGGCCTCGTCGAGGGAGTAGGTGCGGCCGGGGCAGCCGCGCTCGGGGAGGGCGCAGCGGTTGGGGGCGACGACGATGGGGGAGCGGTCGTAGGGGATGGCGCTGCCGAGGGTGTGTGCGAGGGCCTGGTGGGGCGGGAAGCGGACGAGGGGGGAGAGGATGGAGGGGTCGATGGCGAGGAGCGCGGCGGGCTCGTCGGCGGGCGGGGGGCGAGTGGGCACGGAGGCGGCGGTGCGTTTGAGGATGGGGCGCGGGCACGGGCTGTAGGACGGCGGCATCGTGCGGGGTGTGGGTCGGGTGGTTGGGCAGTGGCCTAGGGCGGGGGCGGTGGGGAGGAGGAGAGGGTAAGGGAGGGGTTATATGGAGGGAGCGGGAGAAGGGGGTTAGCAGGAGAGAGGCATGACGGGGCTTAGGCAGTGAGTGAGAGCAGGAGCAGAGAAAAGAGAACGCCCGGCGCCTCCTTTGTCTCACCCTCCCCCTTGCCTAATCGGGCTACCCTCCCCTCCGGCCGGCCTCTCTGCCGCCCGTCCCCTCGCACTGCCCGCCAGGCGCCCGCCGCCCCGCCGTCGCAGGCTCACCGCCAGCCTTCCCCGCCAGCCCGCCGAGCAGCTCTCGTCCGTGCAGCGACGGCCGTCGAGGACGGAGGGCGCCAGGGGACAGGTGTGCTCGCTGATAGGATGCGATTGCGGTCGGGCTTCTGCCATTCAGTGCGTGAGGATCAAGATCAAGATCCCATCCCCTGCGCCGGTCCCCCCTCCGTCCTTCCTCTCCTCCTCCTCCCTGGCAGCCTTCCCACCTTCATCTCCCGCAAACCCTCTCTGCCTTCCCACCCTCATCTCCCTGCCCAACCCCGCCTGCGCACTCGCCCGCCCCGTCCACGCCCTCCTCCGCCCGCCGCGCACCGCCGCCTCGCACAATCGCACCGCGTATCGCTCTCGCGTAGCACCTGCAGCCTTTTGTTCCTCAAGCCCATAGTCTTTCCTCCTCGCTAGCCCGCGCTGTCACCTGCCGCGGCCACCAATCTGCACTCCGCTGCCCGCTTTGCAATAATCAATCGCACCGCGTCCGTCATTGCATCCCGCCTCGCGGCCCCCCGCGCACCTGACCGCGCAGCCAAAGCACCCAATCGATCCCGCACCCCAAAGCGTGCGCACCGTACACCGTACACCGTAATCCAGTTCCACCCGGCCTTTCTGCGTCCCATTCAATCGTGCACCCCCGGCATTTCCCCATTCCATCGAAATCCGAACGTACCGTCCCCGTCATCCTCTTGCCATGCTCGCTAGCTATGCCTTCGCGCACATCCCTACCCTCCCGCAGCGCCCTCTCCTCTCCCCCGGGCCCATTCACATTGTCGCCTTGGGCCTTCGCATGAACTCAGACACGCGCGCGCCCGCACAACCCCGCCCCGCCTCCGGACTTTGAATCTTGATTCTCGATACTCGATATCGCGCGCCCCTGGCCCTTTTCCCGTCCTCGCCCGCCACTGACGCGTGCGACCCAGGACCCTGCGCAGCCCTCCCTCTTCGCGCGTGCGTGCGACCAGTACTCCCGGTATGGCCCTCGCGCGCGCTGCTCGCCGTCTAAACTTTGTCTACGGTCTGTTCCCTGCGGCCCACTTCATTGCTCCCACTGGTACCCGCACACGCAAGGCTTCGCTTCTCCCGCACGGGAGCTCGCTCTTGCCCGCGCGTGTATCCGGAGCTTGAAGTTGGTGCGCATCTGCTTTTGCCTTTACGAAGCGAATTTGCGGCTCAATGCGCGAGCCGCTTTGCCCGTCCTTCTCAGCCTAATTCGACGCTCGCTCTTGCCATTGTGCGCCGGCTCTCGTCTCTCGTCTTTGCTCGAAGATCCGGCATCCCAGCGCACGCCGTCTTTCCCACCGGCACCCCTGACGCTTTCGCCCTAATTTGCAAGCGTAAAGCGACGACGATACGCCCAAAACCACCCCCTCGCTCGAGCCGGAGCGCATGATAATCCGCACGCGAATCCACGCAAGAGCCGAGCGCGATCGTCCGTCCCGTGCCCTCATCTCCCCTCGCGTGTCTCCAGCTTCATCTACAGCTGCATCTCGCTCGATCGCGCATTCAGTCGCCAGCATCAATATCACGCTCCCACCCGCATCCGCATCCCATCTCAATCGCGCGCAAGATCGCTATGCTATAGTATAGCGATAGACGATAGAGCCGCAAACTCAGACATGCTCCTCCCGGGCCTCCCACCCACACCCGGCCACCACGCACGATAGGTGCGGCCCAGCGAGGGAAGGAATGACGAGAGGGGCGAGAGGGATGCCGTAGAGCTTGTGACCTGCCTGCGCAGGGCCGGGCGCGCCGCGGGGATCTTGTTAAGTTCTGGTGCGGACGGGAGCGAGCGGTGGTAGCTCGTGTTTCTCGCGTGCGTGTGTGTGGGCTCCGTCTATGGTTCTCGTTCTCATTCTCGTTCTCGCTCCCGTTCTCGTTCTCGCGCGGACGGGCTCTGAGCCTCTGAGTGATCATGCTCCGCGGAGTTGTGGCTGGGCTTCGTCGCTGGCTCTTGATTCTGAAGACCTGACTCTCTGGTTTTGAATTCCTGCGTCGGTCTTGCTCTGGCTTCCTGGCAGACTGGCAGTGGCTTCCTGACACTCTACGGCGTCTGTCCTGCACTGTTTCCCTGGCTCTCACTCCTGGCTCTGCCTCTAGCTCCAACTTCCCAGCACGCGCCTCAACCGCAACTCTCGCTGACATCGGTCACCCCGCGCCCGGACACGAATCGGACACCCGCGCGCTCGGTGCACAAATCGCGAAACCTCCGCACGGCGGCAAACCACAACACCCAGCGCCCGCGCGCAGGTCGTGTGGCGAATTGCGCGCACGCCGTAACGCTTACGGCAGCGCGCGCATAGGGAGGCCGTCCTCTCTGTTCTGGCTCTGGCTTCTCGGCTCTCAGCTCTAGGTTTTCTGGGTTTCCTGGCGCATCTTCGTGCTGCGCGTAGACTGCACATCCTGCTGCCTTGGTTCTGCCCGACTGGACTGGTCTCGCGGGGGTCACTTTTGGGCTCTCAAGCTCAGCGCTCACCCTCGGAACTGCTCGACGTCGAGACGCCCCGGGCTGGCGCAAGGCGGCGGCGGGGCGGCATGACGGCACCCGCCTCCCCGCCTCCTCACCTTCCTGCCTTCCTGCCCTCCCCGGGGTGGAGCACTCGGACTCGGACTCGCCGACTCGGAGCTACCGTACTAATGCTATACGGGGACCGTGTAGGTCCGTGCGCGCAAATTTACACATTCCACGAATTTCGCTGCACGCCTCTGGCAGAAATTTCAGCCCGCGAATCGAATCCGGAGGAGCTCCAATCGCGCGCGGGATGTTTCTCGTGTGCTCGTGTTCTCGCGTTTTCGGATTCGGTATTTCGGTCCTATTTGTTTTCGCAGCACATGCCATCCTGGACCTCGCAGCACATGCCCCCGGCCGGACGCAGGGCAAACACGGGCCGCGGCGCGGCGCGTCCAGGTCCGCCCCACGCCCCCACGCCCCCCGCTCCAGAATTTCAGTCTGTGCAGTGACCAGTCCGATTCAGAGGATTCAGACTCGGAGCCTGAGTGTGGCCCATCTCCATCTAGCATCTCAGTCCGAGTCCGAGCCCGGGGCTGCAGGTGCATGATGTCACAGCAACCATCTCCATCGACACCGAGATCCTCTGCAGGTCTCGTCTCGTCTCGTCTCCACAGGACAGGACGGGACAGGCCTGCCCGCGCTCGCGCTGAGACGGACTATTTTTGTTCAGAGTACTAAGCTAGCGACTAGGCGGTGCCGGTGAAGCCCAGGTGAAGGAGTCGCCTGCGCGTATGTTTGTCTTCCGCCCGTTTGTTTGTTTTTGTCTCCTTGGGGTATTCTGCCCTTCCCATCCCTTCATTCCCCTTCCCTTCGATGAAATTTGCACGCCGCGTCCTCGCCGACGGGTCTATGACGTCCGACCCGCGAAGTAGTCGAGGGCTCTTTATTTCGGGACTGTACGTGCACAAACCACGCCTCAGGCTCAGGCTCTTTGTCGGCCTGCCCACTGTCGAGCTGACCAAGTTCCCACCGGCACACCAATACCCACCCAACCCAAGCTCCGAGCCCGCTATCAATAATCAGACCCCCGGCCTCCCCGCTAAGACTTAAGTAACATCACAACGAGCTAACGCAGAACGGCACAAGCACGCCAGCCCGCGGGCCCGGCGCCCGACGCTGATCCGGATCGTGCATCGTGCGTGCATCGCGCAGCGTGCATCTGCTCCGATTCTGCTGTTCGTTGGAAGTTGGAACAAAGCGCGGACGCGCCGGATATGGCATGCGTGCGGTGATTATCTCTGGACGGCCACGGTGGACGGATGGCATCATCAGCAGTCGGAATTCGAGATTCGACGGCTCGCGAGGTGCTGGAGGGTGACCAGCCTGAGCTTCAGATCTAGATGGACGCAATCCTATGCATGCGCCATACGGGAGCCTGAGGGAGGTCAAGTGACCGTGCCACTGGGGATCAGGCCCGCGCTGCCGTGTGTGCGCCTCCCGCGCGAGAGAAGTGACTCTGAGAGAGCGCAGTGATTCATGAAGCGTCGGGACGCTGGGCTTGCTAAGAGTTGTATGAATCCAGCTGACGTCCGCCGGCTGTGACGCGGGAGGCTCGTACGCGGTCAGGGGATGGGCGGGTGGACGGCGTGCGCGTGAGCCTACGTTGGGCCGGTCAGTCCGAGGGTAACAGTTCGGACGCGCGAGTACTGCCAGTGACGGTGACAAGTTACATGTTTGCTATTTACAGGCAGTCGTGGATTACTGTTTGATGCAGCCCAGTATGAGCTCCGGCGGGACGTGCACTCCGCGCTCCGAGTCCGAGCCCAAACCTGTCCAAAGTCCAAACCCGGCATCGACGTCCTCAGGAACGAGCCCCACAGCCCTCGGTCTCCCTCGGTGGCTTCGACATAATACATTCAATAATGCAATCACTTGGCGTCCCTTCGGGGCGCAGCACTTCCCCGACTGGGCGACTGGGCGACTGGGGCTCTGCGCCGCTGACATCTCCCGCCCGTTCGTTCATCTCACTGCCAGGATCTCAGCTCGAGCCTCGTACTCCCGTAACGGACCAAGCTGGAACGCGTCGACGTCGGACCCACGCGCGCGGCGCAGCAACATGTAGTACGGGCACCGAGCTATCCTCGCAGAAGCGCCAAGCCTCGACCCGAGTCCCGAGTCCCGACGTCCGTCGAGTCCACCTTCTATCCAGGCCCACCGTACGCGTCCAGGTCAATTCCCCACCACGCCCGTACGTGAACCCAAACGGTACGTGTCCCCGCCCCGATCACAGCGACGCCCCGCGACCCCAGACGTGCGACCGGTGCCTCGCCGTCCATCTTCAGGGCGAGGGCGAGGGCGGTTACGTCCCCGGGGCCCCACCCCGCACTTCCCCACCTCCCCACCCCCGCTTCTCGCCCAGCGATCAGCACCTGAGATGAATGAATGAATGCCCATCCGTGATCCCCAGCAGCCGCTCTCGACGTCGCTTCTCACCGATCCCAGGCTTCGAGCGTCGTCGCGCGCGGCCCGAGCTCCGAGGGGACGGGTGCCGGTGTGTCGATGTTCGCCGGCTCTATCGCTGCTTTGACTGTATGACATCGCCGCTGATGCAGATGCGGGGTGGTGGGAGGGTGCAGGTGAAGCGTTCATGCATTGCAATGCGTTGTATGAAGGTCAGGTGCGCGCGCGACTCTGTGCTCGCCATAGCGTGGACGTCACCGGGAGATGCGCGTGTACCCGCCGGAGGGCTGTTCTGTGAGTTGCTGCTGCATGTATGTGCACGATACACCACCTCACCTCACCCCCCTTCGCCTCGTCGTCGGATCACAGCTCATGCTCAGCCCACCCGCGCGCCCCCCAGACTGCACTCGCGCTGCGCTGCGTCCACCTCCCGCGGCATCGCCCTGCGCTGCCCCTGCCCCTGCCCCAATAGTCGTTCTTCTCGCTGCTAGCCGCCGCTTGCGCGATCAGACTCGCCGCCATATAATTAACTCTCCTCCAGCCGCCAGCCTTCTGCGCGGGACGACGTCATCGGGCTCGCAGGTGACCGCGCGTGCGAGCCGTCCGGGACGGACGTCCGAGCCGGCGACTTGCCCGTAGCTCGCGGAGGACGCGCTCGGGTTCGCGAGCTTGTTCGTATGGGGCAGGGCTTCCGCCGTCGATCTCCCGGTGTATGAGACTCTGGCATGTCCAGGCGCCGCGGAGGCGTACATACCCTGCGAGCGCTATGGGTCGGGACGGGAAGCGCTATGAACTTGGCAGAAGGTTGGAAACGGCGACGCGACACACATGCACAGCGGCGGATTCGTCGCATCCACCGTCCGCACACAAGGCCCGAACGGCGCACCCCTCGCGCTCCGCCGTCCACACGGAGATGCACGACGGCGACTTGCCCCAGCTCGGCGTTTGCGCGGTCGGCACATGTGTCGCCGAAGAGCCCGCCGCCGTCCCTCCGCCTCTGGACCCTCGCGTAAGCTCCGTGCGCGTGTACCCACCAGGCCGCGCGCGGCGAGCAGTATCGACCGCGCCATCTGCGGGGCCCTTCGCCGGGAAAGGCGCACCCGACGCACCAGGCTGGCTGGCGCCGACGGGTGCGGCCCGAGTTTGCATTGGCCGCGGCGGCTTCGTGGCGCGCGCGCTCGCGTGCCGCTCTTGTCTCTGCACCACCACCCGTCACCTGCCCCCTGCGCACTCACGCCCTCCGGCCCACGCGAGCGCCAGGGCCCCTCGCTGGGCCGTCACGTAAAACGCGCATTCGAGCGAGGGAAGTGCTGGTGCCTGTTTGGTCTGGTGTCGAGCAGCGCCATGATCCGGCGGAACGCGTTCGCGCATCCCTGGCGCGCATTGGGAAGGTGGGTCGATGCTAGCTGCGAATGCTTCGGTGCGCGGCAGCGATGAGCCCGGACAGCGCGTCGCAACGCTTGGCGGCCGGTCTGCACGCCTGGTATAGCGGTCGGCGTGCCATATGCGTCTCTCTCTGGCATCTTGCATCTAGCACCTCGGAGCGGCGCACCCGTCCGCGGGGGCTTGGCGGACGAGTCCTCTTTGAAGGGTATGAACGACGTCTCTTCGCGCTCGGTGCGGTGTCGCCGAGCGGATTCTGGCTCGCTGGCTTCGGGTGCCAAGGCTTGGCCTGCGCACGGTGCTGTCAATCTCGCGTTCACGCCGCAATCTCCACGACGGACATCCACCGTGACTATACAGTTACTGGCATCGCGTTCTTCTGCACGGGCCGTCTTCGCACTGGGCAGCTAGCGCGTGCCCGAGCTCGAGCTCTATTCGTCGCGGAAGACGCCGCTTGTGAATAGAGTGCGCTCGGGAGTCCGCCGTCATGAACGCTAGCGTGTCCAGGCTCGAAGGTGCGCGCACGGTATTCTTGGCCTCGTATGCTAGATCCGGAAACGCTCACGACGCATGTTTGGACGCAGGGAATCGCTGCCATGCAGTGTGCACGCCCGCACAATTGGCGCGCCCAGGTAGTGTCACCTGGCCCTCTTCGGAATACACACCGTGCTCGCCTCGAAGGTGGACCTACACTGGTCGTGTGCCCACTGAAGCTTGGAGTCGGACCGACCCCCCTGCGCCCTCCCTGCGCCCTTCCCTTCTGGGCGGCGGTGCGCAGCGCCCAAGCCCCTTCGTCCAATCTGGCACTCTGCACTCCCAGCCCGCACGCGCTTGGCGCATTGCTTCCGTCGGAGCTACTGCGACGCCCGCTCTATGAGTCTACGCCGCCTCGAGCTCGGCTACAACTGCACTGGTGTCTGGCAGCGTTCGTGGCCGGGCTCGTCGGCGGTCTGCGGTCTGGTGCTCTGGCCACCCTGGCGGCCTCCGTATCGTGTGTGAACTTGGCTGTCGATATCGCCGTGCGCGTAAGTACTCACGATGCCGGTACAAGTTGCGTTATCGTCGCGTTTCTTGCGCGCCGCGGGATCTACATCACGTGCGGCGTGTTTATCGTCAATGTCGTCGCAAACGCAAACTGCCGCGGCTGTCTTCGAGCCTTCGAGGGATCGCGGAGCAATCAGTCGCGCCCATGTCCAGCTCGGCGGTGGAACACACTGGCAGCCTTGTGGGACCGTGCGGTTGGCCTTGACATGGCTGCTGTCGTGCGATGCGGCAAACGCCTAGGTGATAGAGACATCGACAATGTGTACGGCAAGTTCCTGCTATCGTGTCGCAGATGTTGACACTCCTGCAGATGAGGCGCCCTCTCTCGCGAATGGTCGTCATTCCTTGCGAAGGGTGTATTCTTGTCTATGGCGCTTTCTACGTCGACACTCAACAACGTTCACTGGCGACTTGGAACTCTGCTGCAGCTTTGATGCTCCTCTCGACGTTAGGCGCGGCTCAAAGTCTAAACTCTCTGGGATGGTGACCTCATGCTGGTGCTCAGGCCTTCCGTTCACCCCTCTCTGCGTCTGTAAAACTGCTGCAGGTTCTTCTGCACCCTCTCGCGAGCTGGACTCCGCAAGACACTTGCCCATCTGTGCAATCAGCGAGAGAACGTTGGTCAGATATGCACATGGAGCACGCCCTTCTCCGACAGCCCTAGGCGACCCAGCATACCGGGCCTCTCGTAAACCCTGCATCAGTACCCGGATACGGCAAATTTGTGGCTTATCGACGCTCTCGTCTTTGATATCGCCCAGCGCCACACATACATTGACAAGTGAACTGTGGCTCGCGCTGTGTCCTCGCATCACCCCTGCTCGTCCTATGCTGTTTCTGCGATGCTGTTCCACAAACCGCCTAGCATGGAGCTGAGTCCTAATACCCGGCAGCTCAATGCAAATGACATCTATGGCGATTCCTGATAGGTACGCACGTTCATATTGCACAATAGCGTTTCGCCCCCCGCGATAGGTTCCCGCTCCCCAGCGTGCAACAACGTTCACACCCGCCTGCCCCCGGGCCCTCGCCAAACTCTCCGCCCGCGGCCGTGGCGACCGCGCCCTGATGCCAGCCGCGTCCTCCAGGCTTCTCTCGACGCTCGTGTAGGTGCCAGGGCAGCGCGCCGACCGCCTCATGTTCGGCCGCCTCACTCACTGACGTCGGGACCGCTCTATTCTCGCCCCGTTACGCATGCACCGCCGGCCTTGAGTCGCAGGCGTCCGCGTCGACAAGGCCGGCCTCGAGTCCTTCTCGACGCGTCCGCGGGGCGCAATCTTCACTGCTCAGCCGCGCGATGTCGATGTTTCATGACGTCGTCCTGGAAGCAGGGGACGCGCACTGGCTGCCTGCTGAGTTTATGTACGTCTTCACGCGTACGCTTCGCCCTTCTTCACGCGCGGCCTGTCCCTGCAGCGCGCCTGCTAGCGCCGTAACGCTATACCTTCTTTCCGCCGTTCCTCCATCTGCCTCGCCTGCCAGTGCACCGGCTTCGCTCGCGTACGCGGCAGACGCACGCCCGCACGGCTGGAGGCTTTCTGAGCAATGCGCATCGAGTCATCCAACTCCCCTCTGCCCCTTCGTCGAATTCCACGCACGCTTCTCAGGCGCCGCTGCTCCCACTGTCGACCCGCCCTGCATGCTGCAGCCTGCTGTAGCTGTAGTCGGACGGCTGTGGCCAATGCGGGCGAGATCTGTCCTGGCTCCTTATCGCTACGCGAGCGCCGTCGAGAATCTGAAAGCGTACTTAGCCGTGCCGTCATCCCATCATCGCGCTAAGCACGCTCTGCGGTTTGCAATATGTTTTTCAGCGGATCGTCGCTGCCCATCTTGGGCGGGGGCCGCCGCGTCGACGGTCGTCGCAGGCCATGGCCAATCGCGATTCGCCCGCCTCCCAGTCCCCAGGCCATGTCGCCAGCACCCAGCACTCCGACTCCGGGCGCACGTCTGCTGGCATGGCGTGGCAGCGCGATAGATGCTCATGCAGGAGCATCACCGTTGCCTGGTTTCCGGCGACGGGAGGGTGGCGAAGCGGCCGCGGCGGGCGTCGGTGTCAGTGCGCGCGCCCGGTGAATTCACGGACGCAGCGTGCGCGCGCTGCACCCCGATCTCG
Source organism: Lenzites betulinus (assembly GCA_022264855.1). Classification (NCBI taxonomy): domain Eukaryota; kingdom Fungi; phylum Basidiomycota; class Agaricomycetes; order Polyporales; family Polyporaceae; genus Lenzites; species Lenzites betulinus. Next base: position 256,609 of record JABYQU010000045.1, on the reverse strand, counting down.
AGTGCTATAACTTACGCGACGGGGTGCTCGCCGCGGATTGGTGCGGCCTGCGCCCCCTTCACATGCACGGCCACCGCGACACATGCTGCGTGCGCCTCGAGGCGTGCGTCTCGACTGCACGTTAACCCGCCCAGACAGTTTTCGCGCTCTCGAACGTGGCCCACTTACTTGGCTTGGGCCTCGTATGGGGCTGCGCTAACACCAGGGCGTTCGCGGAGTCGGATGGTGTCTTTGCAGAGGATCGTCGGTGGTCATAACTTGACTTGGATGGCGCGCAGAAGTCCCGCGTTTAGGTTTCGCACTCGCGACCGGTGCAATTGCTCCCATAGGGGCGCGGCAGACACGAGGCGTGGATTGCAAGTCTTTCGCCTCCGACGAGACCGCAGCGCGGTGAGTCTGTCCACCCGCAGGAGTTCTCCCGCCTCGTTCTTATATTCCCCCGTCCCGCCCGGGTTCTAGGACACCTTCCGATATGATGCACACCATCCAGATATCCGGTGGTTGAAATCGAGACGGTGGCTCATCAGCGAACGCACCTCACGCGTGCATATTAACGCTCGCATCGCCGAACGCAGGTAGCAGCGGTGCCCGTCGGGGAAACGTGCGTGCTCGCTGCCACGCGATAACGCTCACAGAAGTGCGCCTGGGACGAGTGCTCGCGCCATCCTTGCAACTGGTGGCAGCGCAGGCACTCCGCCTGCTCCGACTCCGACCGTGCGCTCCCATCACCGGCGGAACAGAACCCATGCGTCGAGTGGGAGCTTCCCGCACGGTGCTTCTCGGGCTTCGCAGCTCCCAGCGCTCGCGCGTGCTTATCTGGATAACGACCACACCCGTCTGCGCCCGCGCGCGAGCAATTGTCCACAGATCCATCTATCAGCAGGGTGGCTGATTCGAGGCGGATACGACGTGCTCGGAGCGCGAGCCTGGGATCGCGTTGACGGCATCCGCGCGGAATGCGCCCGCTCCTGCTAGTGCTTGCGCTACGGGGCTGATAGGAATGGTCGCGGCTGTGGGAGGCGCAGTAGGGCTACTTTCGCTGTTCCTGGCTATTAGTGGGCTCCTGGGGCGAGTACAGATCGAAGCCGAACGCAATCATCTTGTGGCTGCGACATGGCCCGCCGCGGTCCGCCTCTGTCCTCTCTCCGGCCAAGGTGTCTTCGAACTCACCACGGTGCTTCGAGCTGGTGAGTACTCCCGCTATGCCGCTCGGCTCCCGCCACCACTCCGGACTGACGAGAATACGGGCGAAGTCGAAGGCTAGATGCAACGGTAAGTGTGCTCTAAGACCTCGTCTAGGCTGCACGAACACGGGCGGGAGTGCACACGGGCGACCGCGTTTCCCCCTTCGGCCGTGCAGATCGACGACCACATGTCGCAGGCCCGCGTCCGGGCGGGTGCCTGCGCGAAGTATCGTCGGTCAGGCTCGCGCTAGAAGCCGCGCGAACGGGTCAGAACGTGCGGCGTGCCCCTTCTCCCGAGGGCAGCCTCCGAGGGGGTGCAGCGGCGGCGGTCTAGGTGCGTCATCGCGCGCGGTCCCACCTCCCTAGTGCCGCGCGCACGCGCGCGAATGTTCGCGCTGCTGCTTTGACCCCATTCTTGTTCGGGCGGTGCTGATCAGTGTCTGTGTACTTCCGCGCCGTGCCCGTTCTCTGATTCTCCCGGCGGCTGCACTGGGCAGAAATGACGTTTGCACGCACGGGCGAAATCGCAAGCCAATGGCATCTTTGCCCGCTCGACGTACCTCGCATGCCTCCACGGCTAGCACACAGCACTCAGACGCGGAGTAACGCGTCCTCCGCCGCTACTCCCACCCGCGTCGGTGCCGCGACCACCGCCGGGCCCACACCCACAGGCCAATAACAAAGACCCTGATCCCCGCCCGCCCAATCCGTCCGCCTTCGACGCGGGACGCGGAGCGCGGGCGCAGCGGAACGGACAGCGGAGGGACTGAACACCGAACCGCTGTCGATCCGGACGATGCGCGCACGACCGCGCACTTCTCCCTTCTCCCTTCCGTCCCCCGTCTTCTGCCTTCTGCCTTCTGAATCTGTGCGTCCCCCGCGCGAGCGTGATCCGCGGCCGCGTCCGTCGATCTGCGCTCGGAGCCCGAGCCCGAGCCCGGGATGGGGCTGCTTCGGTGCGCATGCGCGGCGGCTGGTGTGCGACGCACGTCCGCGCGGGGGTCGTGCGGGGCTTCGCAGGCGTGCTTCGGCGGTCTGGGTCCTGTGCGGGGTGGGGGGCCTTCGGGCGCGGTGCCTCGATTGCGAGAACGTCTGGCTGTGGACGCGGTCTGGAGCGGGAAGGGCGTGCGGTGAGTGCGCGATTTCTGTTGAGAACTTGCGGAGTCGGGACGATGCGCCGCTGGGATGAATTCGTCCCAGTACTAGTGTGCGAGGCGTCCCTGGCCGGAACGGGATGTTTGATTTTAGTCGGGAGTACTGGGATGTGTTGTTGTGGTTGTATCAGCAAGGGCTGTTTCAAGAGACACACATACAGCGCGGTAACATCGGTGAAGGCGAGGAAAACGTTGCCAGTTAGTATCGTGAACGTACTGACTTGAACTCAAGTGGCACTGCTAGAAGTATAGGCGCCAAAGGTGCTTGCAAGCGCGAAGGCTGGTCCCGTTTTCGGAGTCACTTGATGACTTTCAGTCAGACAATCGCTCACTCAGTCTCTCACTCTAGTCATAGTAAGCCTCCTTGAAACAGCTTCAAAACTACTCTTCTGCCTTGTACGCTAATTCATCTTCGACAGGTAGTCAAAACCGGCAAGGGCAGCAAAGTATGCTGACGTGCAACAAACATTCTCAGACAACATCTCTGAGCCCGCAGACTGTCTACTCGACCCACCGTCGTTAATATGCACTACGTAGTCCCGTGCATCTAACTTTGAGTTTATAGATGGCCCTGATGGAGCTTCTCTTCGGTCTCCAAGCTGACTACAGGAGGTGAGCATCTGACAACACTGCATATGCGGAGTTCAGATGACTATCTTGATATCACGCTCACTCGTAGCACATCATATCCCCAGACGAATATGATTCTCCTGTAAGTTGAGGCGATGCGATATGCTGGTGAGCTATCCAACTTACAGTATGGCTTGAAACGACTATGCTCATGACGGGTGGAATCTAGCCAGTGCTGGTATCCACTTGACGCATCCAAAGCGACCTGATGCTCTCTCCGATGGTTCTCGGGATTCATACTTTCATCCCACGTAGATGAAAAGATAAACGTAACTCCCTAAGACACCAGACCCACATTTGTACAGCCCATCGCATTAGAAGCACATGAGGTAGCCACGTGGAGGCTGGAGTCAAAAGCATAACAGAACGCCGCGATACTGAAGTCGCCCTTCGCACCTCCTGTTGCCAACCACCGAGTGCGTCGCAGTAGCTGTAGGCACGAATCGACAATTAAGGTAATCCTCACTTCGAGTCTTCAAATAACATGGCTTTAACATCGCCTACACAGCTTGAAGCTCACTGCTAGTGATCTTGTGCGGAAATGCGTCTGCTCGATACTCGCACTGGACAATTCTTATGGGTCAATGATCCTTCCTCTGTCCGCTACGCAATTCTGTCGCACACTTGGGATGAACGTGGCGAACAGTCCTACCACGACCTTCTTGAGTTGCAAGCCTCTGTCAAACGCGCGCGCTCGAGGCAGCACTGGCCTTACGAAACTGACCTGGCCGACTTCGCGGATCCATATGACGACCTCGACTCCATCCTTGGTCCGCCGTCTATTCTCGCCCACCCCGAACTCTCAGCGAAGATACGGAACGCGTGTGCGGTCGCACTCGAAGACAGCTATGAGTTGCTGTGGGTAGATGCCTGTTGCATCGACCAGCAGAGCAGCGCAGAGCTGACTGAGGCAATCAACTCCATGTTCGAGTGGTACCGCCGCGCGGACGTGTGCTACGTCTACCTCGAGGACGTCGACGATGCCGACGACGTGCAGGCTCACCACTCCCAATTCCGCAGGGCGCGCTGGCACCGCCGCGGCTGGACGCTCCAAGAACTCATTGCCCCGCGCTCAATCCTCTTTCTGTCCCGCGGCTGGGTTCCATTGGGCATGAAGGCGAATCTTGCGCGACTTCTGGAGGAGGTGACAGGCGTCAACTACGAGGTCCTTACACAGAAGGCCTCACTGAACACGGTCAGCGTCGCCCGTCGTATGTGTTGGGCTTCGGCCCGCGTGACGACGCGCATCGAGGACGAAGCCTACTCTCTCATGGGCATATTTGGCGTACACATGACGCCGATTTACGGAGAGGGCCGAAACGCGTTCATTCGGCTACAGGAGGCAATTTTTAAGGCCATCCCGGACCAAAGCATCTTCGTGTGGGGGCGAACGTTTCCGCCCGGGGAGCGTCTGAGCGACCCGCCTGTTCTCCACCTCCAAGACAAAGCTCTACACATGGCCGATGATGCCCTTCCATGGATGCAGGGACACAGTCTCCTGGCGCGGTCACCGAGCGACTTCGAAGACACAGCTAGCGCGATCGTACCTATGTCCCACAAGCAGTTTAGTGCTCGCCTCAACATCCTGGACGACCTACCCCTCCCAGAGTACACCATCACATCATACGGCGTGCGCACACAATTCCCCGTCATCCCGGCGTCAGTGCTTTCGCTCTGCTTGGACGACATACACCTCCGCTCCGATCCTGCATGGACACTTCTCTGTGAATGCGAAACAGATTTACAGCATGTCTACCTAGCGTTACTTCGTTGCCAGAACCAGGCTGGGGATCTTATAGCCCTCCCTCTTTGCCTGCCAACCTACTCCTACAAAGAAGACATAAAGCAGGTCTTCCTCGTGGGCACGCGCGTCGATGCCTGTACTACCTGCCCGCGACCCTACCGCACATGGTCGCTCTCCCCAAGCACGCTCGCGCGCGTGCGCAAACACATCTACATAGCAGACCTGCGCATCCGCCGGAGCCCGCTCCGCGCACTCGCACTGCTCGGACCCCGTTTCACCCCGCGCCAGAAGAAGATCACGGAGGTCGTGCTCAACTCGCGGTGCATCGCCGCACTCGCCGCACAGCACTACCAGCTCGGCGCACCGCAGCGCGCGGACAACCCTGTCTACCGCGTGCACACCTTTACGTTCGTGCGCCCGACGGAGGCACGCGGGTGCGTACGCCAGACCGTGCGCGTCGTGCAGTCCATGAAGCGCGGTTCGGACGCGGTCGAGTTTCGCGTCGGGTACCAGAGCAGCACGCTTCCGCGCGAGGAGGTCATGGATCGGGACTCTCCATTGCTGCCGGTCGCGTTCGTGGACTTGGACTGTGTGAACCGCCATCCGGGCGCGTTTGCTATTCCGATCCCAGGGGGGATGGGCTGGACCGTGTTTGACCTCCACGATGAGGAGGGGAATGTACAGACGTTGCGGCTGACGCTGAGGGCTGTGAACCACGAACCGCGATTGCAGCTTGCGGTCGCGTTGTCCAAACCTCATCGCAATGGTCTTGATTAAAATAACAGTCAGTGGATGCGGGGTATACACTGGCTGTTTGATGTCGTAGTAGGAACACTGTTGTGAGTTCTACTACACCCTTCATGTCTAAGCATGGTCCATACAACTAACTATCGATAGAATAGTGTCCTAAATATTCTTCTTGAAATGAATAACGTACTACCATTCCGCCAGTGCTGAGCAATCTTACCCCGACATTCTTCCGTCCGTCCGACAACTCACAGGCTGTTACGCAATCTAAGTCACCGTACTAGCGGTATATATTCATCTCTAAGACTTGTGCATGGGTCCAATGTGTTCCAATCCTATACATATCCACCATCGCGATAAACAAGCCACGAGACCTCCGACGACGCTGGCATGTCCATGCGCGGACTGAACTTGACCACGCCCTTCCATTCTCCCAGGTATCCCCGTATATATACTCCGGGATAGATCACGATCGTGCAGAGTCGCCCATCTCAGTTGCTGCAACTACAGTCTACAGCCACTACCAAAGCACAACTCGCTAATTATGACGCAACTTACATCCACCTGGCTAATCACTGGGTAGGCATCAACTTACAGTACTGCACCCCACGCGAGTGTTAACGATGTACACGTTCTATACATGCACACAGGACCTCCCGTGGAATCGGGCTTGAACTGGTGAAGCAGCTTCTCGCGAATTCCTCAAACACCGTGATCGCCACCTGCCGCACCCCCGACAAAGCTGCGGCCCTCCATGCGCTGAAAGACAGCGCGAGGGGCACCCTGCACGTCGTCGCGCTCGACGTCGCCGACGAGGCGTCCATTGAGAGCTCTCGAAAGGCCGTAGAGGCCATCCTCGGCTCGAAAGGGCTCGACTATCTCTACAACAACGCCGCCATCGTGTGTCTCTTTCGCCTGCCTGACAGGCCCCGCGAGGTGCTAACGCCACATCGTTGAACAGAACGAGGCGGACGACACCGCGTTCAGCCTCAACGCGGCGGTCGCCGTGCGCACGTTCCAGGCGAACGTTGTCGGGCCTGCACTCATCGCGCAGGCATTCCTCCCGTTGCTTGAGAAGGGCGACAGAAAAGTGATCGTGAACATGTCGAGCGGGCTCGCGAGCATCGACTTGAACTGTGGCCCCAAGTGCGCCACATACAGTATCAGCAAGACCGCGCTCAACATGCTGGTGAGTGTCCTTAGCGTCGATGTGCGAAGTTGTCTTGGACTGAAGGGCTTGGATGTATGTCGTGACATAGACGTACAAGCAGAAGGTCGAGCGTCCGGACATCACGAGCATCGTCCTCGATCCTGGTTGGGTCAAGACAGGTAAGTGGCAGACTCACACGTAGCTCATCCTGAACTAATCAAACCCCGCGCAGACATGGGTGGTGAGGGCGCCATGCTCGAACCGGAGTTCAGCGTGTCGAATATCCTCAAGGTGGTCACTACGCTGACCAAGAAGGACAGCGGGAAGTTCTTCAGGTACAACGGGGAGGAGATTCCGTGGTGAGATGGAACGACCAACACAACATGATTCGTTCTGGGGGTAGTTAAGACCACATACATCGGCATCTTGAAATACAGACTTCTAAAAAGCAGCAATGATACAGCGACGTACAACTTCTGCCCCAATTCTTTGCTCATGCCTCCTCCAGCGTCATCTCGTCGAAGTCCTCGAGAAGCTCGTCCAACTTGACGTCTGGGAAGTCGGGTTCGTCTTCTTCATCGTCCGTCGCCTCGGCATCAGCGACGGGGGCAGGCGTTGCCTGCTCCTGCTCCATCGCACTCTCATCGACGTCCATCCCAAATTGAGACTTCTTCCGCGTCTTGCCTCCGGCCAACCCCGCGCCCGCGCCCGGCAGGTCGTTCTTCGCGCGGTACAGGTTGACCGCGCCACGCATCTCCTGGTCCTCTTCGATCTCGCGCAAGAAGAGCTCGTAGTCTTCCTCGATCTTCTTCTGGTCTCGGCCGCCCATACGCCCGACAACACCGCGTCCGCCGCCGGTCTCGCCCTCCTCGCCTGCCTCCTTCGCGATACTGCGCAGGCGCCACGCACGCGGCTTGTTCTTTTTGCGGCGGTTCGGGTACGCCTTCCTCACAAGAACGATGTCCGGGACGCGGTGCGAGGGCAGCGCCGCGAAGTCGTCCGAGTTGAAATTCGCGTTCGTGAGGAAGTAGCCCATCGCGGAGTCGCCCGGCTGCAGGATGGCGCCGAGGTGCGTGCGTGTGTGGAAGATCTGGGAGGCCGTCGCGGACTCGAAGTCCATGCCGTCCTCGTCCGCGTGCGAGCGGAACGCGCCCGAGAGTGCGATCTGTGCGTCTGCGAGCACCCACTTGCCGCGCGTCGTGCCGGAAGGCTCTACGTCGAGGACGGTGAACTCTACGAGATCGGTGATGCTTGCCAAGGATTCGAAGGGTGTTCGCCAGTAGACGTGGGACGTCAGCTCGCACACTTGGAGTGTGGACGGATCCATGAGATGGAGAGAGTTCCCGACGCGGGTACAGATCGTGAGCGGCGAGATGTTGCTAAGTTGTCGAGCGAGCTTAGGAGGTATGCAGACCAAATCATCCTTGCATATAGGGATGATCTCAACGGAGTATGTGTACTTGAAGTTGGCAGTGTTTGTGTGGGTGTCTGTAGACAATAGCTGCTCTGACGCTTTCGACCTGAGTAGCACATTGAGCGGTTGGGCGGCTTGAAGGCTAAAATCGCACTTACCTAACAGGCACCACGCCGTTAAGAAAATCGACCATCTTCAGAGCATGACTTCGCGAGCTGTAAAAGAAGTCCAGACCATCCCTGACCTCCTTGACCGAGATAGTGTCTTTTTGTGCGCCATGCTTCAAAATGAGCTGCTCGAGGAATAAGAAAGTTCGCTTATGCGGAACTTTCTGTCGGACCTGGACGAGGGCTTTCCATGTGTTCTTCGCCGCGAGCTTCGTGCAATCTGGGCACTGGCCGTATTGTACCAGATACTCGATCTCGAAAATTTGCTCGAGGATCGTCGATGTGAGCACTTCTTTCTGGATGGTGAGAGATACGCGCAGCCGTTTGGAGTGCGGTTCGGTCCAGATAAAGTGTGCCTCCGTTAATCGGACTTTGTTAAGGCCTTTGAGCTTCTTCAAGCATATCGCGAGAAGCTCTTGGGATTCCGGGCGCGCGATGGTCCATGAGGTTGGCGGTGAGAGGAACCTTTCGCAGTTACGGCAGAACGATACGGAAGCTGGGTCGTAAAAGTTCGTCTCAGCTCGAACGAGTGATGCGTACTACGTGGTTCTCACCTTGCTTTGGAATACCTTCCGTGATGTCGACCGAATTACGCAGGCACGCTACACAGAGGTTGGCAGAGTTGGGTACGATGGGAGTGCCACAGTCCGCGCAGAGTACGCGGAGTACGGCTGGTGCTGGAACAAATTCCATGCCAGAAGGTGTGTGCGAGTCCTCCTAAGTACTAGCTTTTGTTCAATCAAACGCAGTGGAGGGATGAGGGTAAGGGGGCCAGGGGATCTGGGGTTGAGGACAAGGAGGAAGATGAGGAAGCCGAAGCTGACAAAATATCGAGCAGGATCTAATCTTATCTCGGTGCTGCATGATCACAGTAATAAGCGGGCGTCTAACTATCTAAGTAACACGCAACTACACCTCTTCTCAGCTTCTCGTACGTATGTAGACTCGACGACGGCGGTATAGAGAACAGGATGGGTTGACTGATCAAATTGGCGTATACATAGATTTGTTCCGAACCTCTCACACGGCTATGCGGGCGAATCTTGACATGATGAGGCTATAGGTACGGCGCGACTCGAACAAGGCAACACAATATTTGTCAGACTAGGCGTAGTGTTTGACGATAGTGTATACGACCTTCGTTGTCTGCAACGTGATAGATTGGGGGGGACTGCATAGGACGACATGCTTCTGTACTGGAAGCTGTTCAAGCACTGGCGATCAGGCTGGCCGCTCATACTAGGCATCCAGCTACCGCTGCATCTACTCGTGAGCTTTGACCCTCACAGATAACTTTTATGGTGCTTACTCCGAGTCGTGTCCCTCCCATATTGCAGAATCATGACCCAACCATGCATCACCTCCCTGCCCCGTGAAACTATCTCACACATCTGTGTTTTTCTTCGCGGAAATGGAAACCCATACTATGACGATCCAAAACAGCCCTCTCTAGCTGCCCTCGCCGTCGCATGCAACGCCCTCAGCGAACTTGCGCTTGATGTCCTCTGGAAGAATATGTATACTCTCGTTATACTCCTGCTACACACGCTTCCTGAGGGGCTCTCCAAAGCCGTTCGTCAAGTGGTGAGCATCATATTGCGCTTACACGTCTCTCCCGTTGATGTAGTAGCTCAATTGATGTTCGATGACGGAGGTCTTTACCCGAGAACCAAATCCGCGAGACATTGCGCGTCTCTCTAAGTATGCGGGTCGCCCAGACTCGCCCTTCGCGAGCCTGACTTCTATAACGATGATTGCGCTGAAGGTGGTTATGAAGTTTATGTCGATTTTGGCATAGAATACGGTACCGGTGAGTGTTCAAACTACCTGCAGAGTGAAGTACTTTGGCAATTATGACGGTCGTGGTTTCTGTTGGTAGGTTCCTGCATCTTAAACTCAACGGAATGTGTGCCCTGTGCGAAACGTAAGCTAAGAGACGTCATCAAAAGTGGCCAGTAGTCACGTTGAACCAGCGCATCCACCGCGATAGGCGCCCCGAATCCAATCCGCATATAATATTGTACACGCCTCCATATATATGTTCTCTACTCTTCCGTCAGCTTACGGTGCTCCTTGGAGAAGCTGAGCTTCTCCGCGGACGCGACAGCGCGTCTCACACGTGACCGCGATGAAGGACGTGGCACAACGGGCGTCTAACCCGGCGCAGTAAGTACTCCCGGCGGTCCTCCCGCCTTGCGCTTGCATCCAGACATACAGGTCTTCTCCCTCTTGCGTTGCTGGGGTGTAGTCGCTCAGCTCACGATACAAACTTGATCTTTGCTTGCTTTCCTGCTCTAAATCTCTGTTGAGTCCAAGTAGTACTGCCAGCTCACTCTCGCGGCTACGGTGTTCTATGCTCGCCGCCTTCGTCCCACTTCTATCATGGCCGCTCCTCCACGCCTCTGCTGCCAAACCGTCCGTCAATGTCGACCTTAGAACATCATGGCCTGCGGCCCCCATTCTTCTGGAGAGCATGTAAGTCGCACAAGGTTTGGAGCAAGCCGGACTGCTTTTCTCAGGCTAGCTTCTCGTGTTGTCCCTCTCGTCTGCCACACGGCGTCTCTCGCCTTCTGAGCTCAGCTTACCCTCTCGTTTTACAGAGAAGCCGTAACCATTGAGGAGCCAAATGCATTCTTTCCCCTTTTGCATGCAGTCACCAACCCGGATGTCTTTCCTCTACAGTCGGGGCACTCCTCTGCCGCCGCTGTACATGGCCATGTACTAGAAACTGCTCTGGCCCTAGATCATCTTGCTGCACCCGGCGCATACGTCTCCGCGGAGATGCATGTAGCGCTGCATTCTGCCAGCCCCAAACTAGAAGCATTCTACCAATACTACAGCGACCATCATGCCAAACGAGCGGGCAGCGAAGATTCATGTGGGTCTTGGGTGGACTGGTATGGGCAGGTCGTCTGCGACGCACAAACGCTCGCACACCTCCTTCAGACAGCAGCTATCGACTCTCCGGAGGCTGCAGCGAAGCACACGTAAGTTTCTCCTGTTATATCCATTCTATTCCGTTGCACATAAGTACTCTCCAGGTCGCCTTCGTCTCCCAAATTACTGCCATTTGACCACATACTGCCTGATCCCGCTCGCACGCCGTCTGCACCGCCGCACACGGCGGTCCTCTATGCTTCGGTCGAATCAACCAACTTCCGCGCCTTGCACTCGTACCTCTATGCTGCCGCGAGTGCGCCTTCGCCCTCTGTTTCTTACGTGTTCCGCCCGGTCCCTCCGGTAGATCGTAGTTTGGATGTGCGGACACACCTCTCGGGGTACGGAGTCGCCCTGCACTTGAAGAAGATGGACTACCTCGCGGTGGACGACCGGCTCCAGGGTAGCAGCAGTGGGAGCGACTCGCAAGCAGACAGTGGTGGCAGTGTGCAGGAAGACGAAGAAGACGTCGTCGTTGCCCGTTTACAGCAGTATCCCGTGGACGAGGCTGTGGACGTCACTGCGCCGCTCACCGATGATGAGCTTCTTGGTATGTTGACGCAGGTCGCGTTTATCGTCGTCGTTAGTTACTAACTCTCAATAGAGATCGGCCTGCAGGCTACACAGCTCATCTACGACGCGGAGGAGCCGCTCGATCGGCTGGCTACACTCAAGCAGCTCTCGCAGAACTTCCCGCGCTACGCTGGAGCCTTGGCACGCCGTGTCACAGTGAACGAGAGCCTCCTGAGCGAACTTGAAGTGAACCAACAGCGCGCACCAGGAGGCGCGAACGCAATATGGCTGAATGGTGCCTCAATCGAGGAGAAGAACATGAACCCCTTCGGGTACGTGCCAGCTGGGCTCTACCGAAACGGCTGCTGAGAGTTGGCATAAAGACTGCTGAAGGCGATTCGCAAAGAGCGCCAGACGATGCTCTCGTTGATGTCACTAGGAATGTCGCCGGCCGAGGCAATTGAACTCCTGACGCACCGCACCATCGCGGAGGCCCAGGCAAGCGGGGGTGTGCTCGACGGTCTCTTCGACGCAAGCGACCGCGCCGAAGGCGGGGAAGTCATCGGGTGGCTAAACGACATCGAAAATGACGAGCGGTGAGTCTATACTTCTGTCGTGCGCATATGTAAGTTAAACTCGCACGCGAAGCTATATCGGCTGGGGTGCGAAACTTCGGATCGTAAGTCGCATTCCCTTCGACGCATCCCAGTATGAAGGTGCAAGCGCTGACCGTGTTTGTAGCTCCTCCGTCAGCTCTACCCGGGCCAGTTCCCGACGGTGAAGTTCAACTTGTTCAACATCGTCCTCGCCGCGGACCTCTCCCAGGGGAGCACAATTGAGTTCCTCGGCGGCACCGTGAACCAGCTCATTCACCGCGGCCTGCCGTTCCGGTGGGGCGTTGCACCGCTGGTCGAAACCGAGGAAGGCGCGCGCATGGCGCGTCTCTTCGCGTATCTATTGAAGACATTCGGTTCCGAAGACACCCTCGCGTTCTTCCTTTCAGTAAGTGTAGCAGTGCATTAGGGGTGAAACAGAGCAGCACTAATGCTAGACGGGTAGCTCTCGCAGAAGGATGTTCCTCCGGAGCAGCTCAGCCCGGTTGTGCGCTGGGATCGGGTTCGTGCGAGCTTTAACCAGCTGCTCGCCGCGAAGGAGGATCTCCCGGAAGGCACAGAGACCCACCTCGATACAGTCCTTGAAGGGAGCGAAGGCGATTTGGAGAACGCGCGTACGTACGCAGTGCGATTGAGCGCGACCCTGGCGTCTGCGCCACAAGGGCACGCCTTCGTGAATGGCAAGCACTACGATTTAGATGACGTGCGTGTATTTCCGGAGCATAAGGCGACTGTATGCTGACGGCGGTGCAGGAGTTTCTGCGGTACCTCCAGGGAGAGATTTCAACGCAGCTCCAGCACCTGCAGATCAAGGTGTGTCTCTCATGGATGACCATACCATGCGCCGGTGGCTCATGACATTGTGCAGATCCATAAAGGCGAGATCAAGGAAGAGGATGCCGGCCAAATCTCGACGTACTTCTACGATTTGCCAACGACAGCCAAGAGGCGGAACATCTACATCCACCCCGCTCAGAAGGCTGGAAGCTTGCGTATCTACAGCCTCCCAGAGCTGATTGAGCGGAATGGGCTGAACAGCACGGCGGGCGCGTTCGTGCATCCTAGTAAGTCTGGACAGGATATACTGTGTGATATGAACAAAAATACTTAACCTTCTACAGTTGAGTCTGAGAACGTTCCGATCACAATGTACGTCGTCGCTGATCTCGATAGCGAAGATGGCCGCGCCTTCGTCAAGGAGGCCCTCGAGTCCGTCGTGAGCACCGTTCGGTTATACTCAGTCTGTTGGCATTCTCACTAAGGCACCACAGGTTCCCGGCTCCCTTAGCCGTGTTTCATTCGTACACTCGCCCTCAGCCCAGCCATCGAGCAACTCAGACGACTCGGTCACATCCTCAACTATCCTCGCACGACTCATCGCTGGGGACGTATTGTCCACGTATACGCCTGAACGTCTCCTCTCGCTGCTTCGTCTCAACGATGCCGCAGAGGGCGAACATGGGTCTCAGCAAGTGTTCTCACAGCGCCTGGAGGACGTACTTGCGGATCTCCCTGCCAGTGAGAAGGTATACCTCGACGCATGCAGTCTCGTCGTGCGCCAGCTCGGCCTCAAGGCTGGCGAGCACGCTGTGATCGTCAACGGTCGGGTACGGAATCCTTCACACCCTCCATCCACAGACGGACGCTGAACGTGGCTATAGGTGGTAGGTCCAATGCAGCCCGGGGAATTCATCGCGGGCGACTTCGAGACCCTCGCAGCGTTCGAGTATCACAAGCGCGTCCAGCCCGTCTACGAAGCGCTCCTGTCGGTGTCCGAGTCTGTCCGCGACCTGGACAGGTGCGCTCCTTGTTATCCTGCGGGAGCCTTACAGCATTGTTTACGCGTGTGTGCAGGGACGACGCCGCGGAGCTCACGTCTATCGTGTCTTCAATTATCTCGTCGATCCAGCAGCCGGATCCCAGCGAAGCAGGCCTCTTCAATGCGCCGCAGCGCCCGCGTCTCCGGAATTACCGTAAACTGGAAGGCGATTATACGTACGTCCTGCGCCTACATCGTTGTGTCGCTTGTATCTGAAACATCCCGCCAGTGCTTTTAAGATCGGGGACGAGACGGAGGCGTTATTCCAGATTGGGGCGCTGATCAACCCTTTGAGCGAAGAGGCACAGAAATGGACGAGCTTGCTCGAGGTAGGTCCGTGTCCGTCTTTTGAGAGAATGAGGTGCTAACGGAAGAATGCAGTGGTTCTCAGAGATGCCGGGTGTCCATATGGAAATCCACGTGAACCCGATGAGACATAGTGAGGTAGGCCCATGTTCCGAGGAGTTAGCGTAGAAGTCGGTCGTAACATAATTTCGCAGATGCCCCTCAAGCGATTCTACCGCTACAACCTGCTTCCGAAATTGTCCTTCGACGAGGATGGGTGAGCGGTCAGTCTGCTTGGCGCCGTGCTGTACACTCACGTCTCGTAGAAACGAGATACACGCCAAGGCTAGGTTCACCGGCCTCCCTATCGAGCCTATTTACACACTGGCGCTGGACGCGCCCCAGTCCTGGCTCATCCACCCGAAAGAGGCTGTCTACGATCTCGACAACATCCAGCTCGGCCTTCTTTCGCCCCAGGACCGTGCACATGGGCTTCAAGCAGTTTTCGACCTCGACGCCCTCGTCGTTGAGGGCCACGCACGTGAGAGCGCGACTTCCTCGCCCCCGCGCGGGCTGCAGATGCAGCTCGTCACGAGCGACGACACGCCCATCGCGGACACGCTCGTCATGGCAAACCTAGGGTACCTGCAGTTCCGCACGAAGCCGGGCGTGTACCGCCTTGAGGTGCGTCCGGGACGCGGACGGGAGATCTTCGCGATGGAAAGCGTGGGGAACGAGGGCTGGGACAGCCCCGCGGTCGACGAGGCAGGCGATGAGGTGACGGTGACGAGCTTCGAGGGCGTAACGCTCTATCCACGCCTAGCACGGTTGCCGGGCATGGAGCTCGAGGACGTCTTGAGGACCGATGACGACGTCCTGGCAGAGCATTCGGGCGCGATTGATAACCTCGTGCACAAGTGGGTTTCGTAAAAACTTTCGTGGTTAGCGTGCGCTCTTTTGACAAACGTACAGGATATCTGCTCTTTTCGGCGGCAAGAAAGAAGACAAGGCTCTTGTGCCCGTTGACGACGGTCAAGCTGATATCAACATCTTCACCGTCGCGTCTGGACATCTTTATGAAGTAGGCTGGATGCTATGTCTCGCCGACTCCTCTAACTCTCATTTATAGCGGTTTGCATCCATCATGATCCTGAGCGTTCTGCGGCACACGAAGAGCAGCGTCAAGTTCTGGTTCATCGACAACTTCCTCTCTCCTTCGTTCCTGGTTTGTGCTTTCCCTCTAACTCCTTACATGAGCTTGTGCTCATCGCCCAACCCCAGGAATTCCTGCCCCACTATGCTGCCGAGTACGGCTTCCAGTATGAGCTAGTCACCTACACTTGGCCGTCCTGGCTGCGCGCGCAGACTGAGAAGCAGCGCATCATCTGGGCGTACAAGATCCTCTTCCTAGACGTGCTCTTCCCCATGGACCTCAAGAAGGTGATCTTCGTCGACGCCGACCAGATTGTGCGTGCGGACCTGCAGGAGCTCGTGGACCTCGACCTGCGTGGCCGCCCGTACGGCTACGTGCCGATGGGTGACGATAACCCCGACACCGAGGGATTCCGGTTCTGGAAGACAGGGTATTGGAGGGACTTCTTGCGCGGTACGCCATACCATATCAGGTACGTCGAGCGCATTACGATGGGACGGAGAAGTGCTTAGTCCCTTGCAGCGCCCTCTATGTTGTGGACCTTGTGCGGTTCCGACAGGTAAGTCATAAGTTCTCATAGCTTTGGAGTCGGCAGCTGATAACGCGATACAAACATAGATGGCCGCAGGTGTACGTCCATTACCCACATCGGTCATGGTGGATATCGACTAAGCTTTCTGTGTAGGATATTCTGCGTGGGCACTACCAGCAGCTGTCTGCGGATCCGAACTCGCTCGCCAATCTTGACCAGGGTATGTATTGTCTTATCACGACTTATTCACCATTGACCTACTGTCCACAGATCTCCCGAACAACCTGCAGCGCGAAGTTCCTATCGTGAGTGCATCTTAATTCCTATCTATTCGACCGTAGCTGACCCTTGACTCCAGTATTCTCTCCCCGAAGATTGGTTATGGGTAAGTGGTAGCAAAATCCGGTGTAGGGAGATACTCATAAATTATCTGCATCGCAGTGCGAGACATGGTGTACGTAGCAACTCGCACGGTGTATCCGGGGCCATCTCTCACAATTATGCAACCTATAGGCAGCAAAGACCGCTTGGACCGCGCAAAGACGATCGACCTCTGCCAAAACCCGCTCACGGTAAGCACGCATTCCGTCGTCCATCCTCAACACACCCACTGATCGAGTTATACAGAAAGAGCCGAAGCTCGACAGGGCGAAGCAGATACCGGAGTGGGAGGTCTACGACGGCGAGATCTCCGCCTTCGCGCGGAGACTCGCAGGGGCTGAGGTGGCTGACAAGGACGAGTCGAAGAAGCCGCACGACGAGCTATGAGCGTGTGCTTGTCCTGCGAGACTGCCGTCGATGTTCGAGGGTAGTTAGCAGTAGGGTAGTAAGTTATGCAGACGACATTGGTATGGGAAGCCACCCATGTCGCAAGCGTTGGCTTGAAGCACACGATTGTCGTGCGAGAGGAAGTGAAACGCTCGGCGCAAAACACTGTGGCGCCCTCAGGCTTCTCTCCTTACACAGTTTACGACTCGATATGTCTGACTTGATATCGATACGGTCGCCCGAAGGGACGCCTGTGAATGACCGTAAGCCATCTAAATAATTGGCCCCCGTAAGACAGTCCTGCGTGAAATGTACCTCAACAAAGGGTGAAGGTAGCGAAACAGAACGCACCCTTGAATATACATGCCCTTGCTCACCGTCCCTCGAACACAGCGGAGAGAAATTCAGAGCCTTGCCCCAGCGTCGGGGGGCCACACAACGCACACCGATCGTGCGAGCACAACAAAGGTAAAGGTAGAGAACAAGAACGTACCCTTGGATCTACATGCGCTTGCTCCCCGTCCCTCCAGCAGAGCAACAAAGAATCAATGCTTTCCCCAACGTCGGGAAGACTACACAACGCGGCACACCGGTCGCACTGCGCTCCACAGCTGGCGCTGTGGAGTCCTTGATTATACGGTGAGCCGGGTCCACCGACTGCTGATCGACAGGTACCCGCTCGCTGCTGGCATGCGCACGGGGACCCCTGACATGGACATGCTGCGTACGTACGTGCTGCTCGTCGGGCGCGAGACGCGAGACTCGGCGCGGGGTGGAAGAAATTAGAATAGCAGAATGAGGGACTGAAGTGCTTCCCCGCAGTACGTCGAGTTGGAGCACCCCGCCCCCGCGCCCACCCCCGCTCCCGCCCGCGCATCGCTCTTGAGGCTTGCAGGTTGCCACTGTGCGGCACCGCAACGAAAGACTTGGGCTCCATGCGACGTACCTCTGGTAGGTTCTTGGCCCGCCGGGTATGTCCACTCGTCGCTCCCACTCAGGCTTTACTCCTCCTCGGCCACGGCGCCGGCTCACTTCGCTGCCCGAGCTTAAAGCGTCGAAGCTACGAAGACGCTTTCCATATGCATGCAACGAACTCTCCATTCACGGGCCCTCGTGAATCGTGAATACTGGGCCCGAGCTCGTGTGCGTGACGTCGGTGGGTTTTGAGGCACCCGATGTTCGGTCACGCCAAGATGCCAGTATAACGTTGTCCTAGCGAGGCTGCATGAGGCCACTAGCCAGAGCATTGTCAGTGAGCGTACGGGCAGGCTTCACTTCTGTCGGCCTTCAGCAAGACCACGACCTGCTAAGGCTTGTGAAACGACTCACTTCATCGAAAGGAAGACAATTTCGGGGGTATATGCTAGTATATGTGGCCATAGAACAATGATCCGATTGACAGCGGGCTCACGCGGCCCATTTACACCTTCCAGCGATTCGGATTTGTGGCCTATAGGCTACACACTGCTTTAATATATTATCATCATCAGTCACGGAATGTTTACCACAGCAAACTTATGGAAGCCTTGTAAGTATGATGAACTTACGTGGTCTCTTGAAGTACTGCGGAGATATCAATGAGCGCATGTGGTGGTGGACCTTCTTAGCCTCCAAGAGTGCCTGGGGCCTGAATCGCCCACAGCGAGCATTGGGATTACCTGAGACTACAGAACTAGAGACACGGCCGCAGAGCAAGCGCTGCGCAGAGACATTGGAAAAGAGATCAAGGTGTCGCAGTGGCACGGTGCGCACGTTTCATCCGGAACTCCGCAGGTCGGTGTCGCCGCTGACCTCGGCGTCGAGTACAACGATTATAATCTCGCCGAACTGGGACCGTCCCGCCGCTAGATCTATTCGGGGTTTGTATAATAGTTAAGTGGGAGAAAACCGATCAGTTTGTTCGTATGTCGAAAAATGAGAAATCGTTCTACGTCGTCCTCCGCATCTCCAAAATACGTCAGGATTTAGCGCATGGTAGATGGAGAGATGAGGTAATATCGCAGGAGGCAAGCGAATGCGCGGCGGGATGTGCCTTGCAGGGAGGAGATTGCAGCGCGGCTTTGTCAAGTTTGATCTCATAACGTAGACCGACTTGTTGGCATCAAATTCGCCCGAAATTGTTCTCCCTCTCCCCCGACGACGAGTCGACGTGCTGGACGTTGAGGCCGACGCCCCCGGCGCCGCACTCACTCCCGAGGCCCCTCTGTGCCGTCAATCCTTGTTATATGTCCAACCATGCGCAGTCTTCGCCCTTTTCGCGGCTTTCCCGGCTAGCGCTGCCGTTCAAGTCTAATCATGCCGCCCCGCGCTCCGCCGAGCCGCCATCTGAGGAGTGGTACATCCCGTACCACGGCCCCATCGAGCCTTCTACGGTGAAGGACGAGCGGAACACGGACAGCTGGGGACACCTGGTGAGCGGATGGCTGATGGAGAACGAGGATGAGCGTTCGGAGCGCTCGCCGCGCATCCGCGCGCTGTCGAACGCGTCGCGCCAAGGAGGAGAGGAAGGCAAGCGGAAGAGCAGAGTGCAGACGTTCGTGAAGCTGGAGCAGGCGGGCGGGGTGGGCGACACACCGCAGCCGGTCGCGGTGCGGGCGCGGGGGGCGCAGGAGGCACCGCTGCACCATCGCTCGAGCCTCGCCAGCATCCTGTCGTTCGGGACGAGGAAGGCAGCGCACAGGCTCCAGCACTCGTCCTCCGCCGGATCTCTGCGCAGGGATCCCGTTCCGCCCGTGCCCCCCGGGCCAGCGCACGACGCTGCGCCGCCCCCAACCCTCTACCGCCGCCACCCGTACGCGCTCGCGACGCCCGCGCCCTCCGCCCCGTCCTCGCCCTACGTTTCTAGCCCCGTCGCCACGACAGCGCCCCGCAAGAACCCACCCGCTTCGCGCTTTTCCGTCCGCCTTCTCGACCCCCTCGCGCGGAAGCCCTCTGCGCCCGCATACCTCCTCCCCACCCCCCGTCCATCCCGCATAAGCCTCAAGGCGTCGATGTCCACCCCCAACCTGCGCCAGGCCACCGGCACTGCTGCCGTCCTCCCGAAGGGCAAGCAGCGCTGGCTCTCGGCCGAGACGTGGTGCGATGCCCTCATTCTCCCACGGCCGCGCTTCGCTATGCGCGTGGGCGATGGCGACGGCGAGGGGGGCAGCGGCCGCATCGTGAGCCCCCCCGAGAGCCCTCTATGGCCACCTGGAATGGAACCCCCGCTGGATGCTGCAGGCGCAAAGGCCCTCAAGAAGTCACAGTCAGCAGTACAGCTCTCCGCCAAGACGCACCAAGCCTCGCCCCCGCGTCCGCCGCCTGTCCGCGAAGAGCCACGACAAGAGATCCCTGTAGCAGGCCCGTCAAGACTCGTACCAGAAAAGACTGAAGCAGCGAACACAAACCTGAGACCACCCCGCCCAAAAAGCTTTGCGCTGGACGACCTCGCGTTGCCCAGCCCTGCGCCGTCGCTATCCAAGTAAGTCGCCAACCGCCCAGTCCCACGCTCGCTGCACTCTATGCAGGCAGCGCGCGTGGGCGACACGTGCCGTGCCGTGCTCACCTCGCTCCCCCGCAGGGTCCTCGAGGACGGACGGCAGCTCGCGGAAGAACGCAAGGCGTGGCAGCGCGAGGCGGCGAAGTCGTTCGGGCACAACCGCGCGCGGTCCGTCTCGCGCGCGCGCACAAAGTCGCTCGGCGCACGCACGCCCGGTGCGGGGCATGCACGGGAGCCGAGCGCGTTCGACGTGCTCGCCGAGGCAACGCTGCTGGGCAGCCAGCGACGCCGGCCGACGGTGCATGTCCGTGTGCGGCCCCCGCGCTCCGATGGACATGGCACGGCGAGCGCGTTCGGCACGACGGTCACTGGGACGGCCACGGGCATCGCGACGTGGACGTCGGCGTCGCATGGGCAGACGCGCTCGCGCGGCCACGGACACTCCAACTCTGTCGGCTCTGTGGGCCGTTCGCGGTCGGATGAGTCGTTCATGTGGACGCCGGGGCACGGGCGGAATCACTCGCTCGGCCGGTCCGCGCTGAGGATCGTGCGCACTACGGCTACGACGGCGGCTGGGTTCTGCGGGATCGCCGGCGTGCAAGACGGCGACGATGCGACGGGTCGCCCGAGGCCACCGATGAACGACAAGGCCGCGGCGATGGAAGACGCTCTGCGGCGCGATGGCACAAAAGTCATTCATCTACGCGACCAGATGCCGCATCAGGACGACCACGTCGTCAGCGGGCTCGTCGTGATCACCCCGCCGCTGACCGGGCCCAGGACGCAGCTGCAGCCCAACGCTGGCCCGAGTGGGGCGAAAGGTGTCTCCCCAACGCCGTCTGCGCAGTCGACGTCCGTCGAGGGCATGGGCATCGCGATCTCCTCGCCAGTCCCCCCGGAGGACGCCTTCGAGAAAGAGCCGATCCGGATACCCCACCACCCTTACGCCCAAGGCGCCGCATACCCATACTACCAGCGCCCCGCGGGCCGCGCACCCATCCTCCCCGCTCTCCAGGCCGTGCGGCAGGACAGCACTGGCGCTCCCAGCCCTACCAGCACCACCGGCGAAGACGGAGTGACGAAGCACCGCCAGCCCGTCGCCGTGCACCCGTACTCGCCCTACGCGCAGATCCAGCACCCCTTCGCAGCAGCGACCGGCACCGACCCCACCCCCAAGCGGACGCGCGCAAGCAGGCACCTCGAGGTCCGCCCGCCGACCGCGAGCATGTTCGCAGAGCTCGCCCCCGGGCAGATCCGCGAGATCCTGCCGGACGAGATCCAGTACTCGCCATTCATCCCCACGCCGCCCGTGCAGCTCCCCGCCGGCGCGTCGTCCAACCCGTCGGGCCACCCGTACGGCCCGAGCACGAAGCGCACGAGCGAGTGGGGCTTCGCGGACGCGCTCGACCACACGATGCAGCGCCCGCTCAGCACGGACAGCGGGCTCGGGACGAGCGAGAGCCACGCCGCCCCGGCGGAGGCGGGCGCCATCGAGGTGTCGCATGTCCTGGGGGACGACGACGACGAGGTCGTGATCAGCCCGCGGCAGGCGTACGGCGCGCAGGACCCCACCATGCTCTCGCCGCACTCGCACTCGCTGCCGGGCGCGCGCCGCCCTGCGATGGTGCGCGAAGCGACGCACGCGTCGAGCAACCACACCGTCGCATCGAGCCCCATGGAGCACGTCAACCCGCCCGCGTTCAGGAAAGAGCCGTCCGTCGGTGCGCGCAGCTTCAACTCGTCCGGCTCCTCCCCCGGGCCCGGGGTCGTCTCGCAGCAGTCCTCGCCGCCGCTCTCGCCGCGGCCAATCACGGGCGCCGACGCGGACCTCGAGCGCTTCCGCGACCTGTTCTACCTGCCGCCGGAGAGCGAGAGCCGCACGCCGTCGAGCGACGACTCGCGCGCGCCCGTCTCGCGCCGTCCCAGCAGCAGCATCCACGTAGAGCTCGGTGCACGCAGCACGCGCACGCTGAGCGGGCTCACGTCGCTTGCGCGCCAGCTGAACGAGAACATGGAGGAGATGGAGGCGTACGAGGCCATGATGGACGGGTACGACCGTGAGCGCGCGTCGCCCATGTGGGGCGCGCGGCTCGGCGGCCAGCGCGCGGGCGCGGATTCGGAGCCGCCGCAGGGGCTGTCACAGTCCCCGCCGGGGCTGGTGTATGAACGGGAGGGGACGGGGACGCCGTTGCGCCTGCCGATCGACGCGAGTCTCGCGCTGTCGCAGCCGGAGGACGACGTGCCGGAGGACGTGGAGTCAAGCAGGGCGTCCTCGATGCTCGAGATGCCGCTCGACGACGACGAGGAACAGGAACGTGAGTGGATGCAGTACAATTGACAGCGCGCGCGAGGACGATACTGACGTACCCTCATCGTGCAGACATGCGCATCGGCGAAATCGAGGCCGTCAGCACGCCGCCGATCGTCTCCTCAGACAAGCGCTTCTCCACGCACCTCTCCGCGGTTGGCTTTCCCGTCGGCGCGGGCGCGGGCTCGGGCGAGGCCAGCCCGATGAGCGAGTACCACGCGCACGGGCGCGTCGTGTCGCAGGGCAGCCTCGGCGTGCTGCACTCGTCCGACGTCGCGCGCTCGAGCTTCATGACGAACACCTCCGGCATGTCTGGCCTCAGCGACTTCCCCTCGCCGCCGGATGGGGTCACCCCGAGCCACATGTCGATTTTGAATTCGTACTTTGGGGATGGGGCGCGCGAGCGTGATTATCGCGGGGGTCGCTTTGAGAGTGTGCGGCCTGCGTTGCAGCGGGAGGCGAGCCAGGGCACGTTTGGGCCCGCGCAGATGGGCGAGGCTCTCTAGCCTCGTGCCCGATGAATGCACATGTTACACGCTAATCACCTCTGTAATCGTTGGTGTGCCGGACGGTTCTACGCTTAGTGTTAGTGCTCGCTTGCACGGATTCCTCGCATAATTCCAATATCTATGTTCGCGCCTCAAGCTTCAAGCCCCCGTATATACATACCTGTTGTAGATTTCTCTGCATTCTTGCCTCCGCCGGTACCGTGCGCCCGCTATCGGATTTGCTTCTCGTGTTTTTATTACTTCAGTTTATTGTTGATAGTTTCTTATATGCTTTTGTCACGCCCTATGGAAACGCTAGTCCATGGATCTACCGCTGGCTGCTGAACGGCGCGGTGCAGTGGCATCATGCGTCTTTGCTTACCGTCTGGAGTAAGCAGTTGGTTCTGTTGAAGACACTCTGGAGGTCTACATTCCACTAAGGACTGAGTCGCTGTGCTCGACGCCGAGGTCAGCGGCGACACCGACCTGCGGAGTTCCGGATGAAACGTGCCCACCGTGCCACTGCGACACCTTGATCTCTTTTCCAATGTTTCTGCGCAGCGCTTGCGTCTGTATCTTGTGTAGTCTCAGGTAATCCCAATGCTCGCCATGGTCGATTCAGGCCCCAGGCACTCTTGGGGGCTAAGAAGGTCCACCACCACATGCGCTCAACGATATCTCCGCAGTACTTCATGAGACCACGTAAGTTCATCATACAAGCTTAAGGCTTCCATAAGTTTGCGGTGGTAAACATTCCGTGACTGATCATGATGATCCTTGGTTAGAGCAGCATGCGTAGCCTATAGGCCACAAATCCGAATCGCATCGTGCAGGATGGGCCGCGTAAACCCGCTGTCAATCGGATCATTGTTCTGTAGCCACATATAAGTACTCCCGAATTCGTCTTCCTCTCCATGAAGTGAGTCGTTGGACAAGCCTTAGCAGGTCATGCTCTTGCTGAACACCGACAACAGAGAGGCCTACCCATACGCTCAGTACTGACCGTGACACTGTAGGTCGGGGCTGTTGCCCAATGCTCCGGCCCCATGCAGTACTCTCGCTCGGACGACGTTATACTGAACACTTGGCGAGGCCGAACATCGGGTGCCTCAAAACCCTCTGACGTCATCCACGCGAGGTCGGAGGGCCCAACATCCGCCCTAGTAGGGGTGCTCAATTCTGGCCGGCCACGGACACGGGCCACGCTGGACACGCAAAAGCTCGTTTGATGGCGAGGTGTGCGTCAAATCCCGAGTGCAATCAATCGGTTTATTCCTAGAAGTTCTATTGCACGCTATGTCGGGGTCCGAAGGTATAAGGGGCTACTACTCTCCAAGGGGACTTCGCGTTTGCGCGTTGTGGGATACTCGACGGCTCGCTTGATGTCTGGTGGACCTGCGTCTGCTTTTTCATAGCTATAACTAGTCTGTGCGACGCTGAAACAGGTGCCGCGAACTCACATAGTCCTGTTTACCCACTTCGCGCGTCGCTGGTACACTCAGGCGGACTCTCAATATATTCCCGTTCTCAACAAACCCTAACAACCGCATTTCACGCAGCAAACGATGTCGCTTAGCACGAAAACTCCCATCAAACCCTCTTTTGCGTGTCCAGCGTGGCCCGTGTCCGTGGCCGGCCAGAATTGAGCACCCCTAGTGGTGGATGGAAGGTATATTCAAGTTCGGACACCATGAACAAAGGCTCAGTGCGACCGAGGATGTCCGACTTGGCTGCAGTCGCTGAGTAGACCCGGCGGGCCAAGAACGTGGTACGTCGCATGGAGCCTAAGTCTTTCGTCACGGTGCCGCACAGTGGCAACCTGCAACCTGCAGGGGCGATGCGCGGGTGGAGGCGGGGGTGGGGGTGGGCCCGTGGGGTGCTCCGAACACAAAACGCTCAACGTGCGGGGAAGCACTATCTGGCGTCTGCTTCAGTCCCTCCCTCATTCTTCCACTCCGCACCAAATCTCGCGCCTGCGCAACATGTCAGGTGTCCCCGTGCGCATGCAAGCGGGTACCTGTCGATCAGCAGTCGGTGGACCCGGCTCACCGTATCAAGGACCCCTCAGTGGAGCGCAGTACGATCGGTGTGCGTTGTGTGGTCTCCCCGATGTTGGGGGAATGGTTTGGATATCTATCCGCTGTGCTGGAGGGACTATGAGTGAGCTCGTGTATATTCAAGGGTACGTTCTCCCTGTCCACCTTCAAAGCTTCACCCTTTGTTGATTCCACAGTCCCGCTGGTTCACAGCTTGCAGGGGCCTCACACGGACCTGGTGGCCAGCGGCGCTGACAGCGATCCCGCTACGCGTATTTCAGACCTGCTCCAGCCCGCCCACCCTGGCAGCCGAGCAAAGGGAACATATGGCGAAGACGAAGCTCAAGGTTAGCAAAGCCCCGCTCTTATTCGACGTGACACTCACAGCACCACTGACATTGAGGCCCAGTGGGGATGTTGATGCATCGATGAAGTCGTGCGGCGTGGATGCTCTCCGGGTGGCAGACGTCTTTATGCACTCTGTCCCGCCGCACGTCTCCGTCGTGGGCATGACGGACACGTCTGTTTGACATACCCCGAGTTCGCCGAGGGGGTATCGCTTGTCCAGTGTTCACGCGGCGACCCCGTCCCGGGCCCATACGCGAGTCTGTGCTCAGGGAAGGGGCGAAAAGACATGCTCACCAGGTTTCGTCCAGACTCTCCCTCAGGCTCTTCACGCACCCAGCTCCTTTCGCCGTACACTGGCGGAGACCGGTCAGCATGAGTACACGACGCCACAGAAGCACATCCTTCACGCCCCGTGGCCACTCTACACTCTACACTCTACACGCCCCACGCCGAATCCCGACAGTGATACGAGCCCGAGTCCACCCGACAGAGCCACACGCACGACGGCGTCCGGGGAGAAGCTCCAGATACCCAAGATACGACGACTTACCGCACCGCCGGCGAGCGCGGCCAGGCCAGAATCGCGGATCGTCTCCCACTCGTGCATGGGCTGCGTGCACCCGCCGGTGTGCAACGGCGATCGCGGCGTGGCCCGGCGCTCGTTCAGGCGTGTGCATGGCCCAGGATCCCCGGGAGACATGTCGAGGACGACGTGAATAGCCATAGGCGGACGTGGGAACGACTGCAGTCTATTCCAGGGGCTCACGGGCACAGCACGCGCTCTAAGATGCGCATTCCAGTCGGAGGGTCGATAGCATCCGACCGACATATCTCGTCGTCCGAGCACTGTGAGAGTTCCTCGCAAAACTTGACCTTGTGCGCGTGGGTATACGTACGTACCTTGGCAGTTCGGACATCGCGCAGACACGCCGCGAGGCGTGTCTCGCACCTGACGGGGATGTTACAGAAGCCGCCGATACTCGATACTCGCCCAGGTGACGGCGTACGTGCCCTACGCGCGCCTCGTGTCAGCAGGCAGACACGGTAGCAGGGCGAGTAACATACCGCCGCAATATCACTGTGTGATTCCTTGCAACTTTGAGCTTGAGCGATGGCGACGAGCTCGGAGCAAGCGGGTTGGCCGTGCCAAGCGTTCGACCACCGACGGTTACTCCGTGCAACTCGCGTGCATGCGGGCTGGGCGACGAGCGACGCGCGACGAGCAACCCGGCGCAGCGACGTACTTATGAGGTGAACGCAGCGCGCATCCGTCCGTCTTGGCAGTTCGCGTGCAGGAAGGATCGCCAGGGAGTCAGGGACGGCGCGGTCCGCCCAATGGCCCACGCTCGCCGTCCTTCTTGAGCCTTCCCCGGGCGCACCTCGGAGAAGAAGACCGGGCTTCTGCTGGTACTTGCATAGGTGGTTTTATGGGATGTGCGCGTACCCCACTGGTTGGAGCTCGGGGCGAGCAGTAAGCGTATGCAGCTCCAGCGTGCGGACATAGACCAGAGCCCCATGTGCGTATCTCCCCGCATTGAATGGACAGGAACGTCCCAAATACCGTCAGCGCCACCGCGTATAATCCACCAGATCGTCCCAGGCCCACGCTGTGGAGTGTCGACCTCCGTCCCGCCAAACGTCCAAAGAGAGACGGAGGAGAATGGAGAGGTCCACTGCCACAGAACACTCCGGTTCTGCACGATCGGGGTGAGAAACCGCGCGCCTGTAAGCCCACGAGCATCGTGTGGCCCGGCTGTTACAGACGGTGGGTGCGTTGCGACGGCGACGGCGACGGCGACAACGGAACTCTCATGCACAGCGGCGCGTGTAGCAGAACCTGGAGGCTACTGGCGTAAACGGCGCACGACCGCCCGCGCTCTCTTCACTCGGCCCGCCAGCACTGGTACACAAGTGACGCCGCGCATGCGCAGTAATACTCATAGGCCTGAGCCCATCGCACACCGGCACAGTTCAATCGTCCGCGAGGAGGTAAGCGGCGCGCCCGCACTGAAATACACACGTCCGACCCGGGTCCGATTCGTGCTGTGCACGCGGCGCAGCGAGCCAGCTGGAGGCCTTCGCTTTGCGCTGCGCAACGCGGACACGGGGAGGCACTGTGAAGCATATACCCACAAAGTTCGGCCGTCTTCCAGGACGCGCTTCTTGGCGCTTCTATGGGCTTCATGCGTGTAACGCCGCACGCGGGGACGTATTTGGGTTGTGTATGGAGGTCTACAGGGATCCTAGGCAGAGAGGATGTGATGCCGAGCATGCAGCGAGGTGGACGAGCGACAAGAAGGGGTAATCATATCTGTATCCCAGGACTTTAGGTGATTGAGCACGCAGTTTGGAACCTGGATGCGTTTCCAGACTCGGGTCCGCAAAAGCCGACCGCGTTTAAGCCTGAGCGTTCCGGTCGGAACACTGATCTCGTCGAGAAAGCATGCGAGATCGCCTGGACGAGAACGCATGCAATGAAAGATGACAGAGGGCCGAGCGTTCTATGGACGGCTTACAAGCTGCGTGGTGTCTACCAGGCGCGCTCTGACGTACCCTGCTATTGTTAGTGGCAGTCTGTCGAGTCGAGCTGGCCACCTCACAGACCATGTGTGCGCAATCTTCAGCAAATCGCAGCCAAGAGTTGACCGAGACCCCCTAAGTCGCGTCCAAGAACGCGAAGGTTGCAAGAGGCAGCCAAGAACGTCTTATGTGTGTCGGGAGTTGGAGGAGGTGAAGATCGCATCGGCCGGGGATAGTAATCTAGATATCAGATCTTCGTGCATCGCTATCCAGCCACCCGAATCTTATCGCGCCGCTCGGCTAGACTCGGTATGAGTGAGGTCATCTCTTCATCCGCCGGCCACCCTCCGCCCTCCGGTCCGACGCCGGCCTGTTGCTATATTTGCGAGCGGCGTGTCCAATCAGCGCGCGCCCAAATGCCAGCCGCAGACGCCGCGCCGGCGCGCATTTCGCAGGATTGTGGCAAAACACGCTGTACGTGCGCCGCCCGCCGTCTTGTTCGAATTCTCTGGCCGTGCGTGCGCGAGCACGCGATCGGCCTTGGATCGGAGCGAGTAAGATCGGAAAGTCAGCCAGTACGGCAACGCGA
Source organism: Lenzites betulinus (assembly GCA_022264855.1). Lineage (NCBI taxonomy): Eukaryota > Fungi > Basidiomycota > Agaricomycetes > Polyporales > Polyporaceae > Lenzites > Lenzites betulinus. The sequence continues at coordinate 228,031 of JABYQU010000045.1, read as the reverse complement.
CGGTCTCGCCGAACGCAGGGCGGGCGACCGCGGACGGAGGCAGAACGGAATGCGGGAGGTGCGCTATCGCCCGCCGCAAGCCCCGCACGGGTGCCGACTTGCAAGTCGCAAACGTGCGCGTTGCCAGGCGGGGGCTGGGCGCGGTGCGGCGGGTAGGACGCGATCGGATGCGGAGGAGAACTTCACGGCGAGAAAAACAGACCACCCACCTCGAATTCAGGCGAAGGAAGCTCACGTCGGGCGGGCGGGAAATGTCCTGATCGGGCGGCTGCGCAGGGCGATCAACAGACGGGCACCGGTCGCTGGGCACTGAAGTACCCGGGGCGCAAAGTGGCAGACGGCGGACGGACAGCGGCGACGGGGACGCGGACAGCGACGGGGGCGTCGCATTTATTCTCAGCAACGGCGGAGGGCCGAGGGGTGTGTGAGCCGTGCGCGAAGTGGTCGTGTGCCCCTGCACCCTGGACGCTGGTGCGCCAACGAGAAACGGGGTCGGACTTAGTGCGCTCATCAAGTAGCCGTGATGCTGGGGCGCGACTCGAGAACACCCCCCGAAGGCCACACTGCGGCGGCGGTGGGAGCGCGAGATGATGTCGAACTGTTTCCGGAAAACCTGTGCCGTACGCCTGTGTTGGGGCCCAAGTACTGTCGACGCTCCCAGGGAGACATGTCCAGCGTACGCTTGACAGAATGCTGTCGCGACCGCTCTCAGAGCTGCGTGAGCGTGTCTGACCGGGACCAGGTGCTGACGATCGTCCGTGCGGCGCGCGACCGACCGCGACAGCGGATTGCATATGTGCGCGCGGTTGTCATCTCGCTGACATGCACGCCAGTCGCGACATGCGAAAGTTGTAGATTGCGCAGGCTCTCCAAAGTCTTTCGCCCGCTGAAGCTGAAGGTTTGGCCATACCTTCTGAACGTTGCCGTATAATCGCCGCTAAAACACGACGTTATGGTCAATTCACAATGTGGGCTCCTCATGTTGGGGTCTATTCTGGGATCCGTATGCGGTGGGCTATTCCTGTAAACATGCAAGCGGCTAGTCTCAGCCAGAGATAAGATGCCTTATTTCATATAGACGTCTGGCAAAGAATCATCAAGCGCACTGAACTGACGTATGATGAGGGGGCAGTATACCATGGGACTCGGAGGCAGCTGTGTGGCGGGCTCTGCGGAGGTGATGTCTGTTGAAACACCTTGAGCTGTGGACAAGCCTATCTTTTGGAGAACTTGAACAATTCATGATGAGTTCAAATAGACGGCATGAACTTCAGTAGGGAAGGTCTGTGGCTCGATGTGCAGACGTGATTGGAGAGGTGATGCATCATTCCCGAGCCTGCATCCATCATTGACTGATGAGCAGGGCGGGGGTGCATTGGGCTGCGCGCGGCGGTCCAATGGCGGGGCGATATGCGTGACTGCAAACGACAGGATAGACGAAGGAGAAGCTGATGAGGGCGCGGTTAGCAACCGCCAAGGCAGGATGGGGAAGGGTGCGAAGTTCGCGGCGGGGCACTGCCCGAAAGAGACGTCCCCCGCTCGCGCCCCGGCGACATCGCGACGGGGCGAAGGGCGGCTGGTTGAGGGTGATAGATAGACGCGAGGCGGCTGGTAGACATGTGGTCGCGGGCGTGCCCGCCGTCGAGGGGGACGGCGTCGAGATGGCCTGCAGCGCCTCCCGTGCTGGTCCGAGATACGGACGTGCGTGCGGGAGCAGGAGGAGCAGCAATCCGCGCAAAAAGCAGGGTGCCGGGTCGGAGGGCGCGGCCGACGGAGGCGTTTTGGAGGGAAAGTGCGGGCCCAGCGGCGTGGATTGGCCCGGATCAAGTTGGAATCAGAACGGCGCCGGGAGGCGGCTGGCTGTTTGCGCGTGTTTGGCGGGGCCCTGGCGGACGGGAGACTGGTGGATATTTAAGAGTCTGGCGGCTGCCAGCGTCGTTCCATCCTTCCTCCACCTCTTCCTCCCTCTCCGCTGCAGCTTCCTCCGCCCTCGCTATAAGCGAACGCTAGCTCCCTCTAGGGTTTACCCTACCTCCCCCACCCCTCCCCCCTCGTCTGCTCATGTCGGATCCCCAGGTCGAGAAGGAGGCCGGCTCTGCCGAGCCGGTCCAGGCCCCCGCTCCCGAGCCTGAAAAGAAGAAGAGAGAGTACAAGGATTTTGGCCACGATGAAGAGGACAAACCCAGCCGTACGTTTTTCGCGTTGAAAACGCGTTTTTGACGTATAGAAACGAATGTTCGCTTTTTAGACGCCAAGGTGGACATGGATCAAATTCAACTCAAGGCGGAGGACCTCTACGACAAGGAGAAGGTTGACCTTGAGACTATCGTTGTCGACGATGTCTTCAAACTCCTTCAGTGCGACGAGAATGGTCTGACCGACGAGGAGGCACTTCGCCGTATCGAGCTTTTCGGCCCCAACAAGCTGGAGAGCGAGGAGCAGAACGCTTTCCTCCAGGTAGGTTGCAAGTCGCATTTGCCCCGGACCGCGTACTCATTATCGCCAAGTTCCTGAGCTTCATGTGGAACCCCCTTTCCTGGGTCATGGAGGCTGCTGCCCTGGTCGCTATCGCTCTGTCCAACGGCGAGTCCCGCCCCCCGGACTGGGAGGACTTCCTGGGTATCGTCACCCTCCTGCTCATCAACTCCGGTATTGGTTTCTACGAAGAGCGGAACGCTGGTAACGCTGTGAAGGCACTCATGGATTCGCTCGCCCCCAAGGCGAAGGTCAAGCGTGCCAATTCTTGGCGCGAAATCGAGTCTTCTCAGCTCGTCCCCGGTGACATGATCTCGTTCAAGATTGGTGACATCGTTCCCGCCGACTGCCGTCTCACCGAGTCCATCAACGTGTCGATTGACCAGGCTGCGCTCACTGGCGAGTCTCTTCCCCAGAGCAAGAAGCTGGGCGACCAGTGCTTCTCGTACGTTCGCTCCCACGACTGGTATGATGTCATGTACTGATGCAAAATTTGTCGCCCAGTGGCTCGACCTGTAAGCAGGGCGAGGCTGAGGGTGTCGTCATCTCCACCGGCCCGAACACTTTCTTCGGCCGTGCCGCGAACCTTGTCGGTCAGGACGACGACACCACCGGTCACTTGCAGAAGATCTTGGCCCAGATTGGGTCTTTCTGCTTGGTCGTCATCGGTATCTTCGTCCTTGCTGAGATCTTCTGCCTGTACGCTGGTTTCCGCTACACTTACCGCCGCGGTCTCGACAACATCCTGGTGCTCTTGATCGGTGGTATTCCCATCGCCATGCCCACCGTCCTGTCAGTCACTCTCGCCGTCGGTGCCCAGCAGCTCGCGAAGTACAAGGCCATCGTCACTCGTATCACCGCCATTGAGGAGCTTGCCGCCGTCACCATCCTGTGCTCCGACAAGACTGGTACGCTCACCACCAACAAGCTGACCATCGACCGCGACACCGTCCGCACCTACGGCCCCTTCTCGCCTGAGGATGTCATCCTCCTGGCTGCGTACGCTTCCCGTACTGAGAACCAGGACGCCATCGACCAGTGCGTTGTTGGCGCTATCGGCGATGTTACCCGCGCTCGCGCCGGTATCAAGCTCTTGGACTTCAAGCCGTTCAACCCCGTCGACAAGCGTACCGAGATCACCTACCGCGAGGAGTCCTCCGGCAAGCTCAAGCGTGTCACCAAGGGTATGACCGGTATCATCATCGAACTCTGCACTCGCAACAAGACTGACGACATCGAGAACCGTCTCGAGGCTGACGTCGAGGAGTTCGCTCAGCGTGGTCTCCGTGCTCTCGCGGTTGCCTACGAGGAGGTTGACGGCACCGACCCGGAGGGCGAGGGTAACGGCTTCGAGCTTATCGGCCTGCTCGCCATCTTCGACCCTCCCCGTGAGGACACCAAGCAGACGATCGACGACGCCATGGCCCTCGGTGTCAAGGTCAAGATGGTTACCGGTGACCAGCTCGCTATCGCGAAGGAGACTGGCCGTCGTCTCGGCCTCGGTGACCACATGTACCCCGCTAAGGTCCTCAAGGATGGCCCCGAGCCCGGAAGCCGCTTCAGGACCCTCGACGAGATGATCTTGGACGCTGACGGCTTCGCCGGTGTCTTCCCCGAGCACAAGTACGAGATCGTCAAGCGTCTCCAGGCCCTCGGCCATCTCTGCGCTATGACTGGTGACGGTGCTAACGACGCCCCGGCTCTCTCCCGTGCCAACGTCGGTATCGCTGTCGAAGGTGCTACCGACGCTGCCCGCTCGGCGGCCGACATCGTCCTGACGGAGCCTGGTCTTTCCACCATCGTCCACGCTATCCGCGGGTCCCGTATCATCTTCCAGCGTATGCGGAACTACGCGATCTACGCCTGCGCGGTGACGATCCGTATCGTCGTCTGCTTCTCCATCCTGGCGTTCGCGTTCAAGTTCGACTTCCCTCCGTTCATGGTGCTGATCATTGCCCTCCTGAACGACGGTACCATCATGACGCTCTCGGTTGACCGTGTCCTCCCGTCCAACGAGCCAGACAGTTGGGATCTCGCCGAGATCTTCGCGTACGCCGTTGCGTACGGTCTCTACCTCACCCTGTCCACCGTTGCTCTCGTCGCGATTGCCATCCGCACGACCTGGTTCTTCGACAAGTTCGGTGTCACCTTCCACGGCGGCGCTCAGCAGGCCCTCGACCACAACGACCCCCAGCTGCACACGATCGTCTACCTCCAGGTTGCGATTATCTCGCAGGCCCTCATCTTCGTCACGCGTTCGCACGGGTTCTTCTTCATGGAGCGTCCGTCGGTTGCACTGTTCGCCGCGTTCTGCCTTGCGCAGCTCGTGTCGTCGATCATCGCCGCGTACGGTAACTGGGGCTTCACCAAGATCGAGGCTGTCTCTGGTGGCTGGATTGGTATCGTCTGGGTTTGGGTAAGTCGTATTCTGACGTCTTCGCTGGGCTGCAGCTAATGGTTGTGTGCAGGACATCGTTTGGTTCTTCCCTCTCGACCTGATCAAGTTCGCGATGAAGGCGACGATCATCAAGTACCTCCGTAACCGTCACTTGGCTGCCGTCGCTGCTCAGACCGCTGAGAGTGGTGTGCCGATGACGCGCACGACCTCGCGCGCCGCTTCGGTCCACGAGTCTCTGTACTCCAACCGTGTATCCTTCCTGCGCCGGGCCGCCCGCAAGGTCGGCTTCGGCCAGAAGATCCTGATGAAGCCGGAGGAGCTCCAGCGCTTCAGCTCGATTCAGGCCGCGCGCACCGGCAGCGTCCTCGCTCGCCACCCCTCTAGACCCACTGCGTAGACGAATGTCTGCGCGACATGACCTGGACGACGCCGACGACGAACCCGATCCCATCTCCCTATTCCCCCCTAGGCCCGCATCGCGTAGCGAACGACGAAGGCAGCAGCAGCAGCAAGTGGTGTCAAACCGCGTATCCCCTCCACGCCCATACCCTACCGCCGACCCACACCCCCGCGTATCCCCTCCCAGCCCAGCCCGCACTCCTGCCCTCGTTTTGTTCCCTACCCACGGCGCGTCGGCCGCGTCCGGAGATCTCATTGTCGTGCACGTTCCTTTTCCCGTACTACCTACCTACTGCCTCTTGTGACGACGTGTACCCGCCTCACGACGACGTGTCTCGCAGCATCCCGCTAGCTATTAATTCCATACACTGCCGCGTAGGACCGCAGACGACGACGTTGCTACATTTACTAGCGTAACGAACGAAAAAGTAATAAAAGCAGTTATAGAGCAGCACTTGAGTGAATGATTGCGTGAAGAGCGGGAGAAGCGGTGGATTGAGTCTCCGCGGCGCTGCAGTTCTGAGTTCTCGTTCGACGCCTGTCTCGTCGCGCCACACTTGTCTCCGAGCAGTGCTGCGGCACTGACTTCGTAGTAGTTGGCGATAACTTTGAAGTAGTCCCAGTACACCCATCAAGCGAGCTTGAAGATGCAGTGGTGAGTGAGTACCGTCCACACAAGTACTCCAACCACGTTCTCCAACCACGAAATAGTACTGATTCACACACAGGAGCCCGCACCGTACGGCGCGGCGATATGTGACCCGCCCAGGGGTCGGTGGAGCGGGCGTGAAGCACACGTCTTCTCGCCCGCCGCGCGTCGGGAAGTGCGCCATGGACAGACATATTTGTGACGGGCGGCGTGAAGGTCGAGGCATGGACAGGAGACAGCGAACCTTAAACCACACGCCGACACATCGTGGACGGGGCTGCGCGAGCCCTCGCTCTCTCCTCGCCCCCATCTGCCACCCGCACCCGTCGTCTGCCGCCGACGTCGAGCCGCTGCAGCTGTCGACGACGAGTCGCGTCGAGTCGAGTCGAGTCGAGTCGAGGACTGTGTTGCCAATCGCCCACGTCCGCGAGGTCCTCGTACCTCCTGCGCACAGCCGCTTTCGCTGAGGACGAGCGACTCGACTCTGCCCATCGCACCCCATCCGAATTTCATCCCCGTCCGGTGTTCATTGAACGTCTGAATCGCAGCCATGCCCCACCGCCGCTACCCCTCCGCAGAGCCGTGCGAGATCGTGCCAGGCCCAGACGAGTCGCCCTGCGTGCAGCCAGGGTACGGCGAGCGTCCGCGCCTGTGCGGCACACACCGGCGGGAGTACGGCCGCACGACGAAAGCGTACAAGACGACGTCCGACGAGGCCGAGGCGCTCTACAAGCGTGTGCGCGCCCGAGACTGGACGGACACCGCGCTGTGGAACTTGGAGGACGTCGAGGAGGCGATTGGCGTCGCGCAGGAGTGCATCGCGACGACGGAGAAGGAGATCCGGGAGCGCCAGGAGCACCACCGGCGGTTCTTCACCGAGCGTACGTCGTCTGTCTTTTTTGCGTGCGGTGTGTGTTGGGGCAGACTGGGCTCACGGTGCGTTTGGGGACGGCGGTAGTGCACGACGGCCACGAGGGGTGGATAACAAAGCTGCGCAAGAAGCTGCGCGAGGTCGAGGATGTCGCGGGTCAGCTCCGTCACTGCAAGGCTGCCCTTATCAGGGAGCAGCAGTTGCGCGAGGAGGAGGAGCGTCTTCGTAGGGAACGGGTTCAACGGGCAGCAACTCGCCAGAAGACATGGGAGTCACTTACCCCCACCGCGCCCTACGACGCCCCTCCTGCGTATTACCCTCGCCAGCCTGTGCACTCTGGGTGCATCGCCTACAATATCGAGGGGGAGGGATATGCGCCCGATTCACGTTGCCGCAACACATCCTTGTATGGTTCCCGATGCCATCGACACGAGAAAAAGTATCTGGAGGTTTCTACTTCATTGCGTACGACGAAGGGCCAATACGTCGCCATGTATGGGTCCATCTGCAGCATCCACTCACGCATCGTGGAGGCTCCTGGATCGTACACGTACTCTACTGCAACGCAAGATACCGCCGAAGTGTCAAGGTATATCGAGCTCGCCAAGTCTCTTACAAGGTGTCAGCAACAGCTTAACAAGCTCAACGGTTCCTGTGAGTAGCGCTCTTGTGATCGTTGCCACCGTATGAGCTCTAATACGTGCATATCATAGTGACTTCTGTTTCTACCGACCCAACCCTCGGCGTCTCACGGAGATTCGTAGAAAATATGCAAAGTCGTTTGGAGAGCATCCAAGCTAACTTGCTCAGGCCCAAACCGGCGGTGCAAAATGTGTATTACGGAACAACTCCTTACAATCGAGGATCCGAAGGCAGCAAGCGGGAGGCGCCCCCTCGCGACTCCGACAGCAGTGGAGGGTGGTTCGCTGCTACGGTTGTAAGTTCTTGCTTGCTTTGCACTTGCGTGTGCCGTCCCACATTGACATGTCGGCAGGGTCTCGCGGTCGCCGGCATCGCCATCTTATGCAACAGTCTCAGACGCTGAGCGTTAAATTACGGTCCTCTGTGGGTGTGCCATGTCAGGATTCAACCACCTCATTTAATTCGCGTCATTCACTGACGTACAGACGCGCTAGCCCATATCGCCCTCGCACCGAGTGGTGTTTCCCTGTGCACTGTCGTCATCGCTCCCGATGCCTCTTTTTCGCTCTTGTAACACCACCGCTCCTGTCTCGATCCCACGCCCTCCGCCCTCCTCGTTATTTGCGTATACCACCATTCACCCTCCCGAAGGGGATACGATGCCCTGCTACGCTATCCCAGGGCGTAGATTTCTCGCTGCTGTTTTGTATGTGTACTCCCGTGCTACGTGTTCTCCCCCCTCCCCTGTGTCTGTCATGTCTTTATCGCATCGCCGCTGTCCGCTGTCCATCCTGTCTGTCTTGTACCCAGCAGACCCGGGTTGCGGTAGGCCCGCCTCCCGGTTGTGTTTTATATCGTCTGCTCTGCTGTTTAGACCCGGGTTGCGGTAGGCCCGCCTCCCGGTTGTGTTTTATATCGTCTGCTCTGCTGTTTGTTGTTTGTATGTACTCTACTGCGTCGATCGTGCCGTATGTATGCACATTGCGAAATGCTGGCTTTGCGAGTCGACGTCCGGCCTATGCTAGTTTAATGTTGAAGAAGTACACGCAGGGGTATGTCGAGCAACACCGCGCATAGTATAAGTCTATGCGTCATATTTGGAGCATTATAAGAGTGCGTAAAGCAGCGTGTTCTGGAGGGCGTACTGCAACGCGTGAACTTGTGTCGCGCATCGCGTTCAAAGACTCGGAGTTGTTCATTAAAGCTGTGCTGCAGCTAACTTAGGGCGGAGATCAAAACGCTGACGTAATGCAACTTTCCGCACCTCCCTCTCCTCTGTGCGGATATTATGGTCACAAGGTCGACACCAACGTGAACAGTGACTACTAGTGAACGCCGCAGGTCCAGGGAGAGGGGACGCGATGGGAGTAGCCGTTTCCTCGCGTTCGCTCAGTGGGGCGAAGTGAGGAGTCTGCACTGCCTGAGGTTCGCCGGCCCGTATGGATCATGCATTGGTTCTCCTCCACAAAAATGTACTCGCTCGTTCTGCGGGTATAAAGCAGCTCGTAAACAAGGCTCTAGGGACATTGATATCCACCAGCTAATATGGGTTACCCATCAGCTATAGCCCTCCAAGGCAGTCCAGCAGTGGGCGTAGGGACTCGGGAGGTTCGTGGTGAGTCCTACCGTACAACTGAAGAACTTTCTCGACCGTCATGGCACACCACTGAATCGTAGTCATTCGTAGTGCGCTAAGCCCCAGCTTCAAGTTTCACGCCCGCCGTGTGCTAGTAGTAGCAGAAGACATACGCCATGCGCAGCAGACGAGTGCTGACTTGCGACTCGTGGCGAGTAAGTTGCGAACCTTAGATACACGAGGATACATCGCGGACGAGTTGAACCACCGTCTGTCGCTCCAAGCATCCTCTCCCCCACGTCCAGTGCCAGCCCCGAGTCGGTCACCGTCATTTTCATCAACGTCGACTCTCGAGCGAGTCTCGCCCACGTGATCTTCAGGCGATTGTACCACAGCCAGATTCCATGCCTCACCGCACCTACTCCTCCGCAGAGCCGTGCTCGGTCGTTCTCGGCCCCGATGAGTCCCCCTGCGTGCAGCCAGGGTACGGCCAGGACCCGTGCCTGTGCGGCACCCACCGGACGGAGTACATCAGCATGACAGAGGCGTACAAGACGACGTCCCATAAGGGAGAGGATCTCTACCAACGTGGGCGCGAGTGCGACTGGAAGGACCTTGCCCTCTCGGATCTAGAGGACGTCGAGAATACGCTTGGCATCGCGCAGCAGTGCATCGAGACGACAGAGAAGGAGATCCGGGAGCGCCAGGCGCACCACCGTCGGTTCTTCTTCGAGCGTACGTCGGCTCTCTTTCCCGTGCGACATGGTGAGGAGCTGAGCTGACGACCCGTACGGTGTGGGTGATAGTGGACGACAGCCACGAGGGGTGGATCACAGAGCTATGTAGGCGGCTGCGCGAGGTCAAGGATGTCGCGGCCCAGCTTCGCCAGCGCAAGGCCAGCCTTGTGAGGGAGAACCAGCTACGCGAAGAGGAGGAACGTCTGGATCGGGAGCAGGCACACCGAATTGCTCAACGAGCAGCAATCCCCCTGAGGTACCAGAAGACCACCACGGAAGACGCCGCGCCTATCCCTCGCCAGCCTGTGCACTCCGCGTGCATCGCCTACAGTATCAAGTTTTGGAGGGCATTCAAGCACTAGAAGGCGTGCTTGACACGGTTGGAACATCTTCTTTTGTACCTGTGTGTGCCCCACATTAACATGTTGGCAGGGTCTCACGGTTGCCGACATAGTCATCTTGTACAGCAGTCTCAGACTCAGTGCTGAACGTTGGATCACGGTTATCTGTGGTAGGTCATTTGAGGATCAGCCTCCTCGTTTAATTAGCGTGCACTCACTGGCGTACAAACCCACCAGTGCCGTTGTACAGACGCGCCAGCCCATCTCGCCCTGGCACGCAGTACGACGTTTCCCTGTCTCCTGTCGTCATCGCTCCCAATGCCCCTTGTCCGTCTCTGTAACACCACCGTTCCCGTCTCAATCCCGCGCTCTCCGTTCTCCGCTCTCCATTTCCTCGTTACTCGTTTGTACTACCGTTCACTCTCCCGGAGGGGTGCGACTCGGACGTCTCGCCGTGCTCTCCCGGAGCGTAGCTTTCTCGTTGCTGTCTATCATGTGTACTCCCCTGCTACTACGTGGTCTATCCCTCTGTCCATCATGTCTTTCTTGTATACCCGCTGTCTGTTGTCTGTCCAATTGTATTCAGTGGACCGGGTCGCGGTACTAGTACGCCCGACTCCTGTTTGTGTTCTATGTCGTCTGCTCTGCTTTTTGTATCATACTGCTGTACTACCTCGATCATGCCGTATGTATGCACGTTGCAAATTGCTGGTTTTGAGAGACGACGACCGGCTCATGCAAGATTATGACGACCGTGCTCTTTGATGGGCTCCTTAAGCTGCACAGGCCTATACTGCTTGGGACGGTGAAGTGCAGGGAGCTAGGACACCGCCGCGTTCAGGGTGAGTACTACCTTACATTTAAGGACATCATCGGCCGTGACTGAGCCTCTCTCACACACAGGCATAAGTACTAGGTAGTTCGTAAGTTTCACGTAGTATGGGGCACACTGTCTCCAGGGCCCAAGGCTAAAGCTTCAAGCTTTCGAGTCTCACGCCCGACGCGTATAGGGAGACATATAAGCATATGCATGTATGAGGCAGCTCTACGAACGCGCAGGGATGATCATCAAGTTTCAACATGGGCGCGCGCCTGACGCGTCGTGCTACGAGACGCCTGGGGCGTGCCTCAGATACAAACCAAACTGTACCCATCCGGGAGCTGCGGTCTGTATAACAATGATCTCAATCTATGATGCGCGGGTACCGGCGCGTGTTCCCCGGTGTTCCCCGGTGCAGTCTGCCTCAAGTCACCTGTCGGACCAAGCCGTCGCGTCCACATGTACATCGGCGGTGTATTCGCAGTGGTGACGTCCTGTGCTTGACCAGTGCGCACACCTGTCCGACCGCCCGGAAGCTCGGGGCGGGCATATCGGGGTGATATTGCACGCTGCTGCGCATTCGCGAATATCTCGGATGCGGGCATACATAAAACGACTCGGAAGCACGATGGATTGATTTTTTATTTGTATGGAGAACACAACGAAGACGGGCATGTCGACCAGGCGCGGGTGCACTTGACCAATCTACAGCACGAAGGCGAACTTGGAACTCGGGAGGTATTCAATCCGGACGAGTGGTAGCGAACTTGAAAGGGAATGGGAAATTTGAACAAACCACGGGAGACCCAAAAAGAAGAGGAGAAAACAGACAGCTACGAACGAGCGGGTGATGCGGGCCAGTACGCGATGGGCCCAGATGTGCTATATCAACCAGGGCAGCGTTGACCGCTGGGCACCTGCTCAGGATTACAAGTTGCGCTCGAAGCGAAGGGCGCGGCGGGAGGCCTGGTTCGCGTTCGTCATCAGCGTGAGCTTCTGGCCGCCACCGCAGATCTCGTAGTCTATATGCACGCGCGGTCGTGTCAGCGCCCTCGACGTCACCCACGGGAGGAAGAAAGCCGGAGCGAGGGGGAAGCGACGTACCGTTCCCGGCGCAGTGGCTCGTGCACTGGTCCCAAGCGAGCACCGCGCCCGACGCGCCGTTCTTGAGCGTGTTGTCGCAGTAGCACTCGTCGCCGAACTCCGCGCCGGCGAGCGAGAAGCCGTGGCTCGCGCAGAACGCCGCGCACACCGCCGTGGTCATGTTCGGTGCCGTCGTCGAGAGCTGTGTGAGCGCGCGCCCATTCGTGCCCTCCGCGACGCACCCGAGCGCGGTCCACCCGGCCGGGAGCGGCGTCTGTGCGGGGACGAGGGGCGGGTTCGGCTTCACGGTGCACGTCTGGCCGGTCCCGAACACGGGGTTGCACCCGGGGAGCGTGGTGATCGGCGCGTCCAGGCCGACGTCCTCGTCGACGAGGTCGCCCTCGTACACGCACGCGTCCGCGGCGGTCTGGTCAATCACGGCCGCGAGCGGCGCGCAGTCGTTCAGGTTACCGCTCTGGCCCGAGCACTGGTCAATTGCGCTCTGCAGCAGGTCCACCGGCCAACCGTTCTGGAAGTCGCCGTGGAAGCCGTACCCGGTCGTGTCCCCGTTGGCGAACACCCATGAGCCGACCCCGTGGAAGTCAAAGTTCTGCACGGCGACGTCCATCTCGTAGAAGAGCGAGATGAGGTGGACCGGGTGTGTATCCGGGCAGTCGCCGCTGTCGAAGTTTTGAATGGGGTAGGCCATGTGTGACTTGTGGTCTGCCGAGTCGAGGTTCTGGCCATCCCAGCACGAGGGGAAGAAGATCTGCGCGCGCAGCCCGCCCACGCACTGCTGAGTGGGCAGCTGGTTGGTCTCGGGTGAGTCGTCCGCGGCTTGGGAGACAATGATGATCAGCGAGCGTAAACGGGTGGCTGGGACGAAGAGGCTCACTCAAGCAGACGAAGGTCACGGCCTGGTCCGCATGACTGGAGGCATTGAAAGTGCGCCTGGTCGTATCACCGGCGAGCATCTGACAAGAGTTGCACATATGAGCATGTAGCACATGGCGGGCGGCGAAAATTGGCGAAGACATACCTTGAGACCTTTCGGGAAAGCTTTGATTGGCTCGTTCTTGGGACCGGGACGAGGGAGGTAGTAGATGTTGAACGCGGCCGCTGGATTACCAAAACGAGGTCAGCGTAATCACGAGGGACGTTGATGAGAAGGAAAGGAAGAATCCTCAGAAGCGAGAGCTAGTCCGAGACTTCCGTAGCCAAGCGACGAGCGCGCACATGTGCAGGCCTCTTGCGCGCACGAGTGGGAATCAGTGGTCAAGCGCATGACCCGAAAAAACAAACATGTGAGAGCGTCATGAACACTGAGACAGCTGTCCACATATGGCGGCCTTACGGGAGCACAGAGGGCCGAAGCATCTCACGCATGGCAGCTAGGCTTCAGAACCTCGGCGCCTTTGCTATGTTCGACTGCCTCGAAGTGGAGCCGCACTAAGAAGGGTTTCGGCGCGCTCACGATGCTTGCACATTCGACCGAAAGAACGAGGCGTGTCGAACAAGCAACACTCACGCATGGATGAGAACTGGCCGGTTGTCTGGTCCTGATGGTACAACTTCGGCTAATGGACAGCAATCAGCACGGGGTGGCAGGAGCTAGCTATTCGCGGCGACATACGGCCCAGTAGTTGCTCTTGTCTGGCTGGACCGGGATCGTCGTGCACTTCGAGTTCATAAGCGCGTCGGGGTCGTAGTGGTTGCTGAAGCCGCTCGCGCCGACGATGGCATGGACGTGAGTACCGATCTGCGGGGGACGATTGTCAGCGTACGGGGACCGAGGTCGGGACCAAGAGTCTCACCGAGTCGGGGCTGACGATGGAGTCCAAGCGGGTCTGCGCGATCATCGCGGTACCGCCAAAGGTCCAGTACGCGTTGGCAGCAGCCGCGAGGGCGACGACGGAGAGGAGACGAGTGAACATGGCCGAAGAATGTACCGAGGCGGTCTGGGGGGAGTTCGGTGGGCAGGGCTTGAGAGCTCTGTGGAGGAGAGGGTCGACGAGCAGGGGGTATTTAAGCAGATGGAAACCATGCAGAGCCGCTCATGGATCTGTTTTCGAGGTAGGGTTAGCACACATGTTTGTTCTATCAATCGCATGACAGCCGCGAATTCTGGTGTAAACCTCTTATGGAAGTGGATATTCAGGAATGGACCACACGGACGGGCGACCAGAGAAGCCCATTCGCGGCAATTCGCGCAGGACAAAATGTAGACCGCCGTGAACAAGGAAGGGTGTTCCTCGCGGCGGTGCCATATGGGAAGGACGGAGAATGAAGGTGGTTGCCTTTCCCGTCGCCGTGACGTTTTCGCGAGACGTGGCATTCTTGTCTTGGGAGTTCACGATGGCTCCCAGGGCCCGATCCCCCGCCGTCTGCTTCTGTGCATGAGCATTCATTATCCAAGGTCTGTGACGCGCCCCGAGACTCACCAGTATCAAAAAATCGATATGCCAAGCGCGCTACATCTACATTGTTACTGATGTGTTTACGACGGAGATAAGTCTCACCCGAGCCTCGTCCAGTATCACTGCAATCCATCAAAGGCAGAGTCGACGACCATCCGCTGCTGTAGGCCGTAAACCGACGCAATCCCCGGCGCAGGGACTGCGTCCTCTTTCCTACCCATGTACGTCACCTCATTCCGTCCGAGGCGTTCAAGCACCGCATTCAACCGAGGCTGGACGTGCGTCCACGCGCCCTGGTTCCGTGGTTCCTCCTGCAGCCACACGATCTCTTTAGCCCCCTTGTATGTCGACAGGACGTCCGCCATTGGTTGGAACGGGAAGGGGCTGAGCTCCTCCACGCGCACAAATGCCACTTTGCTCTCAAGCTGACGCTTCTGTCGCTCTTTGACGAGGTCGTAATAGAGCTTGCCACTCAAACAGACCACGCGTGAGACTGCAGCAGGGTCCGCGATGGCAGGGTCCTCGATGACGGGGCGGAATCGGGAGCCCGACGCCAGGTCTTCAAGCGAAGACGCCGCCGCCTGAAGTTAGAGGTGAGACGAAGCCGCGGTATTGGTACAGAGGGAATACTGACTGCGAGACGCAGGAGACCCTTGGGACCGGCGATGACAAGCGGCTTGCGGAAATTGCGTTTGACCTGCCTTCTAAGGAGATGGAAATATTGCGCCGGCGTGGTGGGGAAAGCGATGTTCAAGTTAACGTTTGCTCTCGCGCTCTCCGACCCGAAGGTGTAGCGGTCGTTCGTCAACTGACGCACGGGGCCCAAATTAACACGACGTCATGAGAAGAGATGGAGGTCATTGTGTACCTGAAGCATCCGCTCGATACGCGATGAAGAGTGTTCGGGACCGGCGCCGTCGAGCCTTGTATCGGTGGTAGTTAGACCGTATTCACCCAAATTAGACCGAACCAGAGTTACATACCCATGAGGCAAAAGAAGCACAATCCCGCTCTGCTTCAGCCATTTCGCTACACACGTCTGTCAGCTAGGACGTCCCATGACGTCGTTGAATGCGCTCACTCTCCGCGGACGATACGAAAGTATCAATGATGACCTAGAGGGCCTCATCAGCTTCTCGATCGATTAGAGCATAGGGGACTCGGAATTCTACCTGCGCCCCGTTGAAGAAATCTCCGAACTACACGCGTTCATGTTAGTTTACCGAAAGACGAGCAACGTGGCACACTCACCTGCGCCTCCCAGATCGGTAAAATGTCAGGCTTCTCCCAGCTGACTCCGTACTCAAACTGCGACCCATATGTGAGATGCTGCCCCGTGACGGCGCGATCAATTAGAACTCACGCCGAGGACGGCCATCTCGCTCAACGAGCTGTTAGCGAGCTCTAGGCGTCCGTCGCATTCCAGCGCAAGATTGAGCGGGACGACAACCCCTTCTGTGCGCTGATCAACAAGCATGGCGTGCCTTGCACCTGGTCAGACCCCAGATCGTCATTTCCCATGCAAGTCCACGCTTACCGCTGGCTGAAAGTGCCTCTGCCGACATCCTGCCCTGAAATGCGAACGTCATAGCCCTCGAGCATCAGCGAGCCAAATGCCAAAGCCTATGAATGTCTCATAATTAGCGCGAGGTGCCAATAGACCGGACCATCGGACACGATACGCACTTCCGCCGTCGCCCAGTCCAAGCCCTGGCCACTTTCCACCGCCTGCAAGCGGTGTTTGACATGCCGCTGCAGCCTCGGATGGATCTCCTGCAAGCCGGGCGCAATTTAGCACATCCATGAGTGTCGTTTGGCAAGAGAGGAACTAACAAATCCTTCGGGGACTGAGACACTCGCACGTCCGACTCTCTTGAGCGTATCGCCCGCCACGCCCGTCTCGGGGTCCCACACTGCGTCTTTGTTGGCGGGCCAAGCGAGGCCCTTCCACTGCCCCTGAAGAACAGCAGAGGTGCTCCCAGGCTTGTGAGAGCCCGCGGCGGCGAGTTCTGATGCGAGGAATTCTTTGTGTTGTGCGCGCACAGAATCAGCCATGTCCTTGGAGAGGACATTTTCATCCTGTCATACGGTGAGCAAGAGGAAGGCGGTCATGGGTGAAGGTAGGGCGTACAATCAGACGTTCTTCGTACAGAGCGGGCACGGACCGGCGCGAGCGAATCTTCTCGTACATCAGTGGCTGCGTGAACGCGGGCTCGTCGAGCTCGTTGTGTCCCCTACATTGGCGACCGGTGATCAATGTCACATGTCCTACAAACTATAGGCAGAAGACACTCACCATCGGCGGTATACGATCAGATCGACGATAATGTCTTTGCGGAAGTAATTACGGTACTTGAATGCAATATCGATTGCCCGCTGGACGTCTGCGACAGGTAAGCTATATGTCCAGTAGCTGAGGCAGCACTACGCCGACCTTCCGGATAGTCGCCGTTGACATGAAGGACCGGAGCGTTGATCATCTTTGCGACGTCCGAGCAGTATAGCGACGACCGCGCGCTCGACGCCGGGGTGGTATAGCCGATGCTAAATCAAACACTAGTTGGAATCAATTTTCAGATGCGAACCCAAGAGCAGCAGACCTGTTACTGTGGCACGATACCAAAGCATGTCAACAAAAGCAACTGTGACGCGGCATCGCATGCTTACTTGACGACGAGATGGACACTGCCACCAACAGTATAATGCGGAAGATTGCCTGCAGCGTGCAGCATGAGGTGTTTGGACGCATTTAGTCAAATTATTGCAGCACATACTGAGTCCAAGGCCTTCCATCACGATGCCTTGCCCGGTGAAGCTCGCGTCTCCATGCAGTTGGACACACATGACCCGGTCCCCAGGCCGGCATCCAGTCTCGCCGGTACGCTCGAGCATCTTCAACAGCGCGAACTGCTTCGCGCGGGTCTTACCCAAAGCGACAGGGTTAACAGCTTCGAGGTGCGATGGATTCGGGAGTAGGGAGACTTTGACTGGCTTCTGTGCTCCAGAGTACTTTAGGCTGGGAGAGGCGGCTGTATGCGCGTCGGTTAAGGTGTGAAGGGACTCATTGGGGCCGGGTACTGACTTAGATGACTGATCACGTCTCCTGATACGCTGTACTCTTCCGGAACCTCAGAGCCGCCTTTGATCTTGTGGAACAAAGCAGCGGGCGGGAACTCCAGGAGACCCGTAAGGAGATTGAGACGTCCACGATGAGGCATCCCGACGATAATGTGTTCCACGCCAGCTGCGGTGTGTCAGCGCAGAGCCATCCTGCGAAGGGATGGACTGACCTTGAGCCGCGCTTCTGAAGAGCCCATCGAGGGCCGGTAGCATAGACTCCCCGCCCTCGAGCCCGTACCGCTTGAGGTTCGGGAACTTGAGCTGCAGGAACTGATCGAACACTTCTGAGCGTGCAAGCACTTCGTGGATACGCTTCCGTCCTTCTGTGTCGACCCGTCTATCCTCGTCGTGCTCGGACTCGAGTAAATGCGAGAACCACAGCCGTTCTGTCTTGCTCGGCGAGTGCATATACTCATATGCAATACGGTCGACGTAGACCTCTCTCAAATGGCGTGCGATACGCTCAAGCGGCCAGAGTTCCGGCCCTGAGTCTTCCCCGACGGGATGGGTCCATACAATACCGTTGATATCGTATGTCTGTGTGGGGTCCACCAGACCATAGCGCGCCGGATCTAGCGCCGCTACTTCCTCACGCTGTAGCAAGTCGAGAGGGTCGACACGCGCAGCACGATGTCCATGGGTCCGCAGGGAGTCCACATAACGGAGGAGAGGAGCGTTCACGGTGCGGTTATGCAGCTGCGCCGGAGTATCTGTACGTGATGATGAGTATAAACCCTACGACTTGCTAGGACACGTAGTAGATCCCGAAGTGTAGCCAGCTTCGCAGCGGGAGGATAACCCTCGATACTATCAAACCAGTAGCCATTCACAATACAGCAGCGACGAACCCCTCTGTTGTACCATTGTCTGGGTTAAGAAGGTATGCGGCATGCATCTGCATGCATGCCTAGCTCTGGTCTTCCGGACATCTCGAGTGCAAGTGGCGGAGATGCGAGCCAGTGAACACTCACAATCAGGCAGAGAGAATGTACGTGGCTCCCTGTAGCCATACGAATAGTCATAGTAATTCCGCCGCAACTTCGTAGACAACGTTGGCCGCCGTGTCCTCGGTGCCGTGAGAAGGTACGATGAAACCCGCACGTTGCTCATGCCTTCCTAAGTCGTTTGCAGCGTGTTGAGACCCACAGAAGTCGCCACGAGAGGTTGTTGTGGTAGCAGGTCAGGGGCTCGACGCGTCCCTTAATGGAGGTCGTAAGACGCGGTCGGGCGGTCCTGTCGGGCGGACCATAGCGAGACGCGGTCATCACGTGTAACATTGCCGAGCATGCTGACAGTGAGATAGCTTGAGGATTATCCGTCGCATGGTCGACCATCAAGTAGGTCGAAGGTGCACATATAGTGAGCTGAATCCTCGTGGAGGATTCGGGATCGATGTCAAGCAAGTGGTGGTGGCTCGTGTGTCCGGACTCCAGAGGATCTCGGCCACGATAACCAGCCACTATGAGGATTCCTGGAAGCTCGACACCTCATCTGCGTGTCCCCCTAACCGTTTCTACGAAGAGGCAGGCCAGCCAGTTGAATGGATAGAACAGTACGAGCATATGGTGGCATTGAGGAAAGGATGTAATCGACAAAGTTACAAGCGACTCACGCCGAGCAATCGGATGAAAGCATTTGCTTAGCGCCCATTTTGTAACCTCCAGATCATCTCACATGTACATGTAGCTCCACTTCCAGCTCCCATGGCCAGTCTCATACACTCTACCAATCTCAGTGGGGATCGTACTGAGAATGACTGGGAAGCGTAGAACCAAGGGGTGTATCATCATCGTTGGAGGGATCTTCATTAATGGCGCTCCCCAATCGCGGCGGGCGCTTGTGGTGTTACCACTGGCCATTACAACGCTCGCGGTTTCGTACACACTGGCCAACACCACGTCGTTATTATTACTCTTCAACCTCCAGTGTCAGGTCTACTCACCTTCTGCCTTGTTTATTAGCAAGTGCACTCAAGCCAATATTGGCCTCTCAGTCGCTGAAGACAGGTTTCATCCAGACGTCATGTGGCAGCGTGGAACTTGAAGGATTTTGAGTACGGCCCGGCGCAAACCCGGGTCTCTCGGTCCGCCCCCACACTGCGTCATATATAGACGAGGATTGCGTTCGAGTATCGCGACGCCGCCCTTGTTAGACCCCCAACGAACGACTGAAATTAACCAAGATGGCGTCTCCTACCATCAAGCTGAACACCGGCGCTGAGATCCCTCTCATTGGACTTGGTGAGCCGCGTCGTGATATTGGTATATCTTGGATGCTGATAAAGGGCTCGCGTGACTTATAGGTACATGGCAGTCAAAGCCAGAGGAGGTGATCAATGCGGTAGAATGCGCACTGAAGGAGGCAGGGTACCGCCACATTGATTGTGCATGGTGAGTATGTCGCATCTGCCGTCGTCAGAACTCGATCTAAGCTGGTGGCATTTAAGGATGTACGGCAATGAGAAAGAGGTGGGAGAGGGCGTCCGCCGCTCTGGTATCCCGCGTTCAGAGATCTTCGTATGTGAATGCGGTCGTTCGCAATGTCGATTATGCTTATATTGCTGCAGATCACGAGCAAGCTGTGGAGCACCCATCACCAGCGCGTCGAAGCTGCAGTAGACGAGACGCTCGCTAACCTCGGAACCGACTACCTCGATCGTACGTATCTACTGCCTAAAAATCACGGATCGCGCCTCTCATTCTCCGCCACAGTCTACCTCATTCATTGGCCGGTGCACTTGAACCCGAACGGAAACGACCCCAAGCTCCCGACCCGCGAAGATGGCAGCCGCGACGTGCTCACCGAGTGGAAGATCAGCGACACCTGGGCGCAGATGGAGGCCGTCCTCGCCAAGGGCAAAGTGCGCGCCATCGGCGTCTCCAACTTCTCCGAGAAGCTCCTCGAGCGCGACCTCCTCCCGCACGCGAAGGTCGTCCCCGCGGTCGACCAGGTCGAGCTGCACCTGTACAACCCGCAGCTCGGGCTCCTGGCGTACCTCAAGTCCAAGGGCATCGTTGCGCAGGCGTACTCGCCCCTCGGCTCGACGAACTCCCCCCTGCTGCAGGACGAGACGGCGAGCGCGCTCGCGCAGCAGCACGGGCTCTCTACGGCGGACGTTCTCCTCGGGTACTTGGTCGCGAAAGACATCGTTACGCTCCCGAAGTCTGTGACGCCTGCGCGCATCAAGAGCAATCTCGAGGGCGCGCTCGCGGCCGCGAAGAAGCTGACGAAGGAGGACATCGCGAAGCTCGACGGCGTCGCAGCTGCAGGGAAGCAGAACCGGTACGCGCATATCTCATCATCTATACTGTCGACATGTCTGATGCTCATGCTATGATATCCTCAGTCTGATCACGCCTCCTTGGGGTGTCGATCTCGGGTTCGACAACTGGCCGGTTAAGGTGCAGCGCAAGTAGATATAGATCTTACCTGGAAGTAGAAACCTCAATGTATCCTGTACCTTGCTTCTGTTGCACCCGGTCTCTTCAACCGCAACGTATCCGATCATGACGCAATATTTGCGTGCGGTAACCTAAGTTATGATGTCCTTCATCGCGTCTATAGCTACGGAGTAATTTTGCGCCGTCCGTTCCCTGCCACCAATACAAAATATCTTTTCAGCGAGCGCTCCCGGGCTACTACAGTGCAGTGTCGGTGCTATAGATAAGATTAGATGTGCCCACAAAGCACGCAGATAAGATCAAGTGGAGCTACTTTCGCTTGCAGTTCGGCATGCGGCCATCGACAACGACCCGCAGTGCAGCACCCTCTCTCTCCACCACCACGCACACAGGTTATTCTAGCGGCACAATCCACTCGGAACACCTCACGCGGGACCACACGATCCACTAGAAACTTAATAGAAGACATGGCAGCAAACGTAGACGCCGCGCCGGAGAGCACCCTGCCGTATCCCCCGATCCACAAGGACAAGAAATTCGTGGTCCTCTCTGACTGGTTGGTCCGTCCCCCCGCACCTTTCTAATACCCGCCGCCGTGCTTCTGGCTGCATTCTTGACCACATGATGGTGGAGGATCCAAGCTGATTCTGGCGCTTCGTTTGGTACAGGGACGGGACGATCACGACCCGCGATTCTAATGATTGTGAGTGTATAATATTTTGAATGGTCCTGTCCCCGCGCGCGAGTAATGCGTGCGGGATGCAATACATCACCTCCATACATTACATGAGCATTAGCAGGCTGATCCAGCACTTTGTAGACCTAACGGACAACCTTGGGTTCGGCCTCGAGAAGCGGCGGCAGGGCAACCTTGACATCCTGGCGGAAAAGAAGACGTTCCGGTGTGTGTCTCCATAGCACATCCAGACGCATTCCGCTGATACGCCATACGCGCAGGGATGCGTTCCGCGAAATGCTGGAGAGTGTGTCCGCGAACGGGCACACGTTCGAGGACTGCAAGGAGGTACTGAAGAAGAGTAGTTGTCATCATTCACCGCAGGCATAAACAGGGAGCTGATTCGGAGCGTACCACGCAGACATATCCCTAGACAGCGGCTTCAAGGATTTCTACCGCTACTGCAAGGAGCACGACATCCCGATCGTGATCATCTCGAGCGGAATGGCGCCGCTCATCCGCGCCGTCCTCTCGAACCTCATCGGCGAGGAGGATTCGCAGACGATTGAGATTGTCTCGAACGAGGTCGACGTCCAGCCCGACGGCAAGTGGGAAATCAAGTACCGGCACCCCTCGAGGTATGGCCCCCGCCCAAGTAGAGCGTCGCAGACTCACCCAACGCCCGCTCATCACCCAGCGGATTCGGCCACGACAAGAGCCAGGCTATTCTACCATACCGTGCGCTGGAAAACCCGCCGACCGTGTTCTTCTTCGGCGACGGCGTCTCGGGTGAGCTACGCTGACCCTACCCCGTCGAGCACGTAGCGCTGACCTCTAGCCCCCGCCACACGTCAGACATGTCTGCCGCACGACACGCAGACGTGCTGTACGTGAAGACAAAGGAGGGCGGGGACAACGACCTCGCGGCGTACTGCCGCCGCGAGAGCATCCCACACATCCTCTTCGAGGACTTCGGGCACGCCCTGCGCTCTGTCAGCGCAATCGTCGAGGGCAAGACGTCCGTCCAGGACGCCCTGGCTGCGGGCAAAGCATAAGCGTTGAAAGGGAACAACGTGCGGTGGAGGGGCGGTAGGTCGGAGATGGGAAGCATGGGAAGTCGGGGGAAGGTGTGTCGCCGGCGCTGCGGCACGTCCTGCGCGCGCGATAGTGCTCGATGCCGCAAGGCACGCGCTGCTGCCATCTGTAGATGCGGACGGCGAAGAATCAAACCCAGTTCTTGGAGAATCGTGCGCGCGCGCAATCGCAGAAAAAACATGGAGATGTTCTTGCGCGTCTTGGCAACTTGAAGATGGATTATCACGACCTGGCATACGGAGATGAGGCTGCTCGCGGAGAGCTTGCCGTCGTGAGTAGCAGCGATATGACAATGTTCGCTGATACAAGTTCCGCGCCGGCTCGGCGTCGGATGGTGTGACGGATTCAATCCTTGCTGTCAGGCTCGGTCATGAGCCAGGGGCACAACGACCAACTTCTGAGGAGAATTGGCTTTACGTATCTACGGTGAGCTGTCGATGACCGCACAGTCCCAGGGCGATTGAATGCAAGTGCTGCGGAGGGCAGATGCAGAAGATTTCATCCCCGCCAGTGGTATTAGTAAGTGCTCTTCCATGTCCTTACCCCGTACTGCATCTAATGCCATACAAAGTCACAGCATAAATGTGCGCATGCGGTCACCTCTTGCGCTGGCAGTGTGCACACCCCCATGGGCCATGACGCAGGCCCAAATTCCAAATTCCAAATGTTAAGCTGTCCGAGGGCCCTGCTGCTGCCTCGCACGGGAGCTGTACTCACCCTCTCCAGCACGTTTATCGCCAGCCGACAACCCCCGGAGCAATCCAGAAGCATGCCAAACCGGCAGCCTGGGTTGCGTCGGTGACGCGGTGAAGAGCACGGTCGCCGTCCGGACGCTTATGCTCCAGAAATATCCGCAACATAGAACTTTCAGGCACGACCAGCGCCCGACTGCGACCCGCCATCTGCCCGAGCCGCGTCAATGCTCGTGCAACCCTGGGGCCCAGCGGCCAACATGACCAGACCCGAGGGTCGAGTAATAGAGGTTTCTGGACGTTGCGAGGAGACCTCGCGCGGCGGTGTTACGGGCGGTCTTAGCGGTCTCGCCCGATGTCTTTGTATTCTATGGAGTCGGAACACACCATGAAGGCACTATCGAGGATACCAGCGGTGGTGTTGACTGGGTATACCTTTGAAGCTGTAAGTATTTGGCGGCATCTTCCGCACGGCTTATGCACCATTGCAGCGGATTGGGGCTATTACTCATTTCCCCCATTAGCTACACGGTCCGTATTATAGTCTCAAGCGGGGCTCGTTGAGCTGACAGCCGAAAATGCCATGCGTACGCACCAGATGTACCCATATCGCAGTCGAGCTAATCACCCACATCGCCAATAGTAAGCACTACTAAAGGAAACGCGGCACCCACTGGAGCCATACCGGTACCGCGAACGCAGAGCGTGTCCAACAGTTCATCACGACGGAATCAATATTGCTTGATTTCGTACAAAGCCCTTTAAACGGGACCTGCTCGAGTCGGAGTCGGAGGTACCGATTACAAATGTCGTCATAGCCATAATTGCCAGAGGCTAACACGTAGCTATTAGCTTAGCCGGAACCATGGGTGACGGCGGCGCTCTTAAGCTTCATCAGGATGATGATGTCCTGCGCGCACTGATACCGCGCCCAGCGCGATGGTGCAGAGCCTGGGGTTCCTGTAGTTGGGTGGTCTGCTGGGGTATCGAGCGATGTCAAGAGCAGCGAGTCCCGCAAGTTAAACGTCGAGCTGCGATCCCGATGGAATGGAGAACAGCGGCGAAGGCAACCATCACATCGCGAACGCCGGTGCCTGGCCCCGGGGCGGGCAATTCTCGAGGATGTTGATGACCCTCAGGCTTGCCGTATGCGTGCCTGACTTATCAGACGCTTGGGCGCACTCACCCGCCCCCGCCCAAAGCCTGGCGAGCCCGTCACGGGCAAGATCTCGAGTTGGTTGTCAAGGAGCTGCAGGCGCGGAGAGACTCGAGTTCATGTGCGGCGGCTGTGCGCGGGAGAGCTGTACTTGTTCGAAAAGCGCTGACGACGGAAAACCCCCCACACTCACCCACTCACTCGATGACGGAGGCATGGAGCGGCGTGGCGGACGCTGCGGCGCGCTGGAGCGTGCAGGTGGGATGGCGGGAGTCGGCCTGGAGTTGTGCATATCGGAATCGCGCATGCAGCATGGGCGATCCGGTGCCATCAGCGCGGAGGAAGAGATGAAATCTGCGCCGACGGCGCGAGGGAAACGCAACGCGACCACCCACAGCGCCTGCCTGATTGGGCGGAGGCAGATTGCCGGGGCAGACGCGGCGTGCGAGAGTGCGAACTTAGAACGTCGAGCAGTATAAAGAGCTCCACGCCCGGCTTCGTTCGACAAAACCCTTCGCGGCCCCGCCGTTCCAGAGCTCCTCGACCGCCGTCGTCCGAGTCTCCTTTCTCCTTCCCTCTTCTCCCTGGTCCCTCTTTCGTCTGACCTACACACGCTCATTCGCGCACCCCACCCCTCCTTTAACATGCTCTCCAAGCTCATTGCCTTCGCCGCCCTCGCCGCGGTCGCCAACGCGGAGCACTGGATCTTCGGTGGAAGCAGGGTCCTTACGAATGAGCGGATTGACCCCATCGTCAACCCGAACGCGGTCAGCGTTCCTCATTAGCCTCATGAAACACGTCTTTACTCATCCTTTCGCAGACCGGCACCCACGTTCACGCCGTTGTTGGCTCTAGTCGTTTCAGTAACGTCTACGATCCGGAGGTTTTGACCAACTCCAAATGCACGACGATCCCCGTGCAGCCTGACAAGAGCAACTACTGGGCGGTAAGTGCTATCTACCCTGCCTGCTGCCTATCCACTGATCACGCCTCTCAGCCCCAACTCTATCATCAAGCTGAGAATGGTAGCCTCTCGCTGATACGTATGTCTTCCTTCCGTTCAATTCCCTCTATATGTAGCGATCGTCAATCCAGACACTGACTAAAAATGTCCTTAGCCACCACGTTCAACATCTATTACCTCTTGCGTCCTGGCCCTAAGAACCAGCCGATCAAGGCGTTCCCGAAGGGGTTGAAGATGCTTGCCGGAGACTCCACCAGGCGGGATTACAACAAGTCCAGTTTCGCGGACCAAGCCGTCAGCTTTGTCTGCCTTGGTACATCACACTCTCTCCATTGTATCGGCCGAAGTACTCATGATCACATAGACTACGACAACGACCACACCAACGATCCTGACTGGGCTGAGCGTCCCAATTTCTTCGACCACAACTGCCCCGACGGTATGCGCGCACAGGTGTTCTTCCCCTCTTGCTGGGACGGTCAAAACCTCGACTCGCCGGACCACAAGTCGCACTTGGCCTACCCGATCCAGAACTACAACAGCGGCGACTGCCCCGATAGCCATCCCGTCCACCTCGTCTCGCTGTTCTACGAGATGTTGGTCTCAGTTGACCAGTTCGACTACCACGGTGCTGACACATGGGTGCTGGCGAACGGGGACACGACTGGCTACGGCCACCACGGCGACTTCCAGAACGGCTGGGACGTCGACCTGCTCCAGGAGGCCATCGACACCTGCACCCAGGCGAACGGTAACGTCATGGACTGTCCTCCGCTCGCTGCTGTGTTCGATCAGGCTGCCGCCGACGCGTGCGTGATCGAGACCGACATCCTCGACGAGGACGTCGGCTTGCACGGCCCCATCGACAAGCTCCCCGGCTGCAACCCGATCTACCCCGCCACGGAGACCTGCGCGACCGTCGCGGCCCCAGCGTTCATCCCCCCCGAGCAGCCTCTCCCCAGCGGCTGGACGGAGCTCGGCTGCATCGCCGAGGGCACCAACGGCCGCGCGCTGCCCGCCGTTCAAACCACGTTCGCGAACATGACCAAGGCCATCTGCGCGTCGCACTGCCAGAGCCTGGGCTACACGCTCGCCGGCGCCGAGTTCAGCGACGAGTGCTACTGCGACAACGCGGTCAAGAACGGCGCGTCGCAGACGTTCCTCACCTGGGACCAGTGCGCGAACCACTGCGCTGGTAACAGTGAGTGCCCGCCTTCCACCCCGCCCTTCCCCAGAGTGCACGCTGACATGCATTTCCCCAGGCAACGAGATCTGCGGTGGTGCCGCCAAGCTGACCCTCATGACTTTCGGTGGTGCCCCGGCCACCCCGGCCACAGCATCGTCTGTACCCTCTGCCGCCACTCAGCCGTTCTCATCCGCTAACGCGGCTACGGCTGCGCCCTCCTCGATCATAGCCGTCGAGTCTGTGCCCTCCGTCGCCACCACTAGCACGAAGGTCTCGTCTGCCGTCAACACCCCGGCGGCGCCCGCAACCACCCCGGCTGCCCCTGCCTCCTCGCAGGTCGCACCCGTTTCCTCCCCCGCTGCGCCCGCCTCTTCCCAGGCTGCGCCCGCTACCTCCCAGGCCGCGCCCACGACCTCGCAGGCCGCCGCCCCCGCGCCCTCCGGCGGCGCCTCGAACACGACGAACGTCTCCGGCCTGCCCGCCGGCTGGACCGCCGTCGGGTGCGCGTCCGACGTCCCCGCGCGCACGCTCAACATCGACGCCTTCACGAGCGAGAGCATGACGATCGACGGCTGCATCGACCACTGCGCGGCCCTGGGCCACACCATGGCCGGGCTCGAGTACGCGCGCGAGTGCTACTGCGGGAGCGCGTACGTGAACGGCGGCGGCGCGCCCCTCGCGGACGACGCGTGCAACATGGCGTGCACGGGCGACGCGAGCCGCGTGTGCGGCGGGCCCATGGCGCTCACCGTCTTCAAGAAGACGACGACCGCGCGCAGGCACAACAGGGCGCGCGTGTTCGGCCGCGGCCACGTTCACGGCGACATCACGGTCTAAGCCTGAGCATTTCCTCCTCCCTCCTCCCTCCCCTTCCTTTCCGTCCCTTTTAGGGCGGATCGCCTGGACAGCGGCTCGCCCCCTTAACCGATTCCCGCGCGGGGAGCGAGCCTCCCGCCGCGCACCCATCACTATCGCCCCACTGTTAAGTTATTATCGTCCCCTGCTCTCGGGTTCCTTGCTGCTCGTTCTTGATTTATATCCTCCCCGGATCGCCCCGTGCCCTACTCCCGCGTGCCCCGAGCGGGTGCGCCCTTCCTCCGCCCCCAGGGGGCGCGCGGCCGCGAGCGCGCGACGACGCCGCCGCCGACCTTTACTGGCTAAACGCTCCGCTGCAGTACCACCCCGTCGTCCTCCGGCCGCTGTTTGCATGTTACCTCCCCACGCGCGCGCGCATCGATGCGCGCGCCTCGTTTTATAGTTCAGTTATGTTGGTTATACCTGGGCGGCTGCGTCGTCGCACTACTTGTGGAAATTGGAATGCATGGTCTCTGTTGGATGTTTAACTGCGCTCGCTAAGTGACATCGGATATGCGAGGGCACAGCTCTCTGGTCGGGTAAGTAATATTAGCAGCGTACATGTACACATGTATAGCTTGGCTGGAGCATCACTGCGTAAGCTTCAGGGTGGTGGCTCGATACTTGGATCCACCCTGGCGTCCATAAAGTGGTCCTGGAAACGGAGGACGCGGGCTTGTTCTGCGATATGTCGTTCCTTTGACTGAGATGATTTTCAAAGAAATCACCACCCTCAACCAACTCCGAAGAGACCTAGTGAAACGGACTTCTCACCTTGTGAATTAGACCGGTGCCCGAACTACATGACGCATAGCGCGTGTGGTGTGTCGCCAGCACGACTACTTTTGACTTCAAGCCTTCTCTAAAACAGACGCAATGGACAAGAAGCATAATGATATAGCACGATAGTTGATCAAACGCAGGTTTGCTTGTTCTTACGAGCACTATACAGACACCTGGTTTTCTGGGCACATAGGATTGACCGCGTACCAGTGAGTGTCTTAACTATCAAACTACGTTCTTCACGTTGTCGGTGTCGACTTCGGCAGCGAATGGCTCTACGCGCAGGAATTGTCATCGAGTACGTCAGGATGACAATAGTGGGTACAGAACAGGTCCCAAGCGCACGTCGCATCGAGAAACGTACTCCGTCCGTCGCCGCGCCGTCATGCCGTCCAACAAAGCAATGAGCTGATATACAACACCCGGAGTGTCCCGCAGGCCGGATACAGCGAGTTCGTCATAAGTCGCATGAGATTGCAGGGAGATGAAGGAGAGCAAGGGACATGACTATAGGTAGGACCATACAACAAGCGACCATAGGACGAATGAATATCGGGAGGCTTTTAAGCCGTGGTGGTCGTCCTGTAGATGCACAATGTTTAGCTGACATACAACATACGCGAGAGATTTTCACATACTTCTTGTGCGACGCCTTGACCGCCGCAGCCTTCTCCTTCTTCTCGGCAACACGCTTGGAGATGAGGGAATCGTACTCGGTCTTCTGCTCCTTCTGGTGCTCGATCCGGCGGCGCTTAAGCGAACGCAAGTGACGGCGGCGCTGGAGACGGAGGGGTGTAACCAGACGCTGGATTTTGGGACTAATGGCCCTATCTCAGTGAAATTGCATAACGATGTAAGTGAAGTGACGTACGCCTTGGTGTAGGGCTTCGCGTTCTCCTTCTTCTGGCTCGTGACTTCTCTCCGCACAACGTACTTGCGGACGTCATCCTCCTTGGACAAGTTGAAGAACTTGCGGATCTTGGTCGCACGCTTGGGGCCAAGGCGCTTGGGGAGAACGTTGTCGGTGAGACCGGGGATCTCGTTTTCGCCCTGCTTGACGACGACAAGGGAGAGGACGGCGATATCAGGGCCGACGATGCAGCCACGGACCGACTTGCGCTTGCGCTCGCCGGTGCGGCGGGGACGGTAGCAAGAGTGCCCGTCGGAGAGGAGGAGGCGGACACGGTGGGGGAGGAGAACGCCCTGCTTCATGGGGAAACCCTGCTTGTCGTTGCCACCAGTGATGCGGAAGACGTAGCCCTTCCACTCGTCGCCGAGAGCGTCGCCAGGAACCTCCTGCGCGATCCGCTTCTCGTAGAAGATACGGCTTAATAAATGGGCGTTATTTGATGAGTTTGGATATGCATGGACGGGCGAAAGGGCGCGCACTATTTCCTCTCTTCATCGTAGTCGATGAGCTTTTGGGCCCCTGTTGCGGGGTCTATCGCGGCGGGCACTGTCAGAATCTGCGGTCCAATCCTGCCCAGACATCCGTAACTCACTGGCGATGTTGAGCTTCATGCTGCCAGCGAAGTAACCCGGTCAACACTACAAAATAACAACAAGTGGTTGGAACACACCTTGCGACGTGGTTGGTGGTATCTCGGCGGCGGCGGCGGCGACGACGAGATAGTCTTGCGCTCGGTGTCGAATAGCTTGAGGCGTATGCACAAACACGGCCAACGCCTGTGGCTGGTGGCGCACTAAGGTTTGCTACTGTATAGTCTCATCAGCCACCCATTTTTGGAGCACGTGGCCCAGCACCTCAGCAATTTCGAGCACCCTCACTGCGCCCAACGGCACACTCGACGACGACAAGACCTCAAGACTCCCTCGCCGCCTAAAAACTTGTGAGTGTACGGCGTCCTGCTGCTCGTCCACAAAATCCCTCATCAGCGTCGGCAGAGTCACCATGGGTCGCATGCACGCTCCCGGCAAGGGCATTTCGTCCTCCGCCCTCCCTTACCGCCGCGCACCCCCGACTTGGCTGAAGACGACCCCCGACGATGTCGTCGAGCACATCTCCAAGCTCGCCCGCAAGGGTCTCACGCCCTCGCAGATCGGTGTCACCCTCCGTGACTCGCATGGTATCCCGCAAGTCCGTTTCGTGACGGGAAACAAGATCCTCCGTATCCTCAAGTCGAACGGTAAGTGTCGCATGCCCTGATGCCCAAGCCTGCTGTGAAGGAGTTGGTACCCCCGGCTCATCACAAGCATGGACAGGCCTTGCCCCCCAGATCCCCGAAGATCTCTGGCACCTCGTCAAAAAGGCGGTTGCCGTGCGCAAGCACCTCGAGACGAACCGCAAGGACAAGGACTCGAAGTTCCGCCTCATTCTCATCGAGTCTCGTATCCACCGTCTCGCGCGCTACTACAAGACGAAGCAGCAGATCCCCCCAACCTTCAAGTACGACTCTGCGACTGCCTCCACTCTCATTGCATGAGCGCCGTTGTACTGCCATGAAGATAGGCTGGGCGGAAGAGGACAGGTCACCCTCGGCAGGAGGACGCTACGGGGGCGACAGCGGGTTGTCGGCACCATATGTTATCGTTTGTACGTTTTCCACATGACACCCAATGCAGCACCTAGGCTATGCGCTTTCGACGTGCTCGCGGTATAGCCCCGCAAATTGTATGATTGAGGATGCCTTCCAGTCCGAGTTTGTGGCCTGTGTCGGATGTGCCACACGCAAGGTTTGTGGTATCACCCAAAAGAAGGTAGGGGGCCTTTGGGATCAGCCAACAATGTGCAGACGAGTGTGTCTTCGGAAACTTGAAGCTTTCATCTCTATTCTCTCGGCACCTTCAATGGATGTAGAGCTGGGCGTTAGAGAATAAGTCAAGAACGATATTGCTGGTACATATATATATTGTCCACAACACCGGTATAAGTGTGACGACATAGCACAAGACAAGCCGACTAGATAGATAGTGTGTACTCGTACTCTGTACTAACACTTTGTGAAATCCAGAGGACGATGGAAGACAGCATGAGGGCGATATTCTGCGACACGTTCGCGTAGCCGTAGTAGGTGAACTGCTCGGGGTAGTGATTGAGGATGTACTTGAGCACAAGTACCGTCTGCCAAGCGCATCGTTAATTCCCTTTCTCACCTCGGCAAGTAATAGCACAGGGCACAGATATAACGGAATACGACGTACCACGCTGCCTGCGAGTCCTCCAGCCATGAACGCGAACCCGATGAACAAGAACAGGCGAGCGCGCCATACTGCGCGCGAGTCGCCGAAGTCCTCGTTCCCCTGCACCCGGTCCTTGTCGATGAGGTTGATGACGAGCATGCCCAGGAGGGAGCAGATCCCGGGGAGCCAGTCGAGGAATGTGACATGGACGGGGACCGGCCGGTCGGGCTCGCCCCGCGGCGAGCGTGCGTGCGCGGAGAGAACGGCCGCGTCCAGGAACGTCCAGTTTGCGAGCGCGAACTGTATTAGAGGAAGAGTGAGTTGCCTGTGATATGTGAGGAGGTAGAGGGGGACGTACGAGCCCGCCTGCGAGGTAGATACCGATAGTGCGCCTGTGCTTCCCGAGAGTGATGTTCGGGAAGGGGTTAAGGCACACCCTGCGGGGGTCGTAGTCGTGACGGGGTACGGCCATATTGTCTGGCGTTCTAGTCAAAGACCCTAGGGAATGTAGGACCGGTGAAGTGGGAGAGAACGGTGAACGATGAGTGGTGGTGGCTGCTGGACAACCGTGCTGAGCGGTGTCCCCGAGCCTGCGGGCGGCCGCGCAGCACCGCTGGTAATGTAAGCGCTCGTGGCTTCGACTTCGACCTTTTACCACTGACCGCGTACTATGTGCTTAAGCTTGTTACTCTACTAAATCAACTAAATGGATACAGTTAGGTACCGGAGTCGTTGGAGAGCTGACCAGGCCCGGCTGACGTCCCTCCGAACTGTGCCACGAATGCACTGAGAAACATTGCAGTATCACCATATAGCATTAACGAATATTCGGTTCCGCGGCGTACATCCGGATCTGCTCAGCGAGCTAACCTCTATCCTCTATACTCCCGTAATCGACCTGGGGGGCAAAGCTTTGGGATCGTGCGCATGGCACTGTTTGTGACCGCAAAGGAGTATCCAGAACCGGTAAGTTTCCACATAGTGAAATTCACAATACAATCTACAATACAATTCCAGAAATCGCACAAACGAGGAAGAGCATTAGTCAAAAGCGTGAGCTATCCGGAGCGTCCAACAGGCCTAGGGGTATAGAACATACGAACGAACTGGTATGTGATCGATCCCGAGGATAGGGGAATCGCAGTGAGACAGGGTAAAAAGGAAAAGGGGAAAGGAGATCATAGCCAATGGGTGAAGCACAACAGGAGATACGCTATGCCCACGAGGCCCATGTTCGGAGCGTTCATCAAGGATCCACTGTCGTCGAACAGGGGCACAGCTGCGCCAATCGTGTCGTTAAGACAGTTTAGGAGCGTTGTGTCGATGTTGGTCGGGAGTGGTGTCGGGGGTGCGGTGGAATTGTCCACCAGCGCGGTCGTGTCGTTGTATCCGTCCAACGTCAAGGCAACGCTGCTCGCGCGGAAGTACTGCACGACCTGCTCGGGCTTCGGGTCCGATGCGTTGCCGTTGAATGCAAGGGGGACGGTGGAGGAGTTCGTCGCTACGGAACAATTGGCGTCGATGGAGGCAATGAGCGCGGTCACGGTGGTGTTGTCTGCGACGACATGGAAGGTCGTGTTTGTCGAATTGGACGTGAATGAGGCCTGCGTCATGACACCACCGGGACGCGACGAATTGTTCGGCTCGCCGTACTGCACGAATCCAGCGTGGGTCACCATGGTCGAGGGCGTACTCAGTTGAGACTCACCTCATGATTAGCATGAAGATAAGCGGCGCCATATCCTAGGCCACCACCCCATACAACGGGCCAGAAAACGAAAGGAAAGCCCCTGCCGCCGACGCCTAGCCCCGAGACGCCAGGGTAGCCACTCCCATAAGCTCTGTACAATCTGTCAACCACAATGAATTGCTTCGCAACCACAGATCTGCACACCTTGTACCAAATATTTGGCCCCTAGTCGCGCCGCCAGATTGGCGTCCTGAGAACGGCTGGCCGGCGGGTATTGTGACGA
The DNA here is from genome assembly GCA_022264855.1 of Lenzites betulinus. Classification (NCBI taxonomy): domain Eukaryota; kingdom Fungi; phylum Basidiomycota; class Agaricomycetes; order Polyporales; family Polyporaceae; genus Lenzites; species Lenzites betulinus. Next base: position 194,581 of record JABYQU010000045.1, on the reverse strand, counting down.
CCTTAGTGGTCCCAGAACCGTATGAGACGGCGCTGGAGCGTCCCGCTGTCGATCCCGACACCGGTACGGAAGCACCCCTGCTTCCTACGCCTGTGCTACCGCTGGACCCGCTGGACCCGGAGCTGCCGCGCGAGCCTGAGCTTCCTGTCTTGGATCCACTACTACTGCCTGATCCTGACCTTCCTGTGCTGCCGCTAGACTCGGAGCCACCGCTGCTGCTGGTGCTGCCCTTGCCGCCGCCACCACCGCGTCCTCCGCCGCCTTTGCGCGGGTAGAGGCGTTGGCTGAGGTTTGAGATTACCGGAACGTACATGTCGGGAGCTGTCGTTGTCGTGGGTCGTGGGTCGTGAAGTCGCTGCCAGAGCGAGTGGAGCTGTCTTATATAAAGGAGGAGTCGCCGAGCCAAGCGGAAGCAGCAAAGCTAGTGCACACGGAGGCAGTGTGGAGAGAGAAGACGCACGCACAGCCACGCTTACACTCAGACACCAGTTGACAAACTCCGATTTGGTTTGACCCCCTCAATGCGCTGCACAGTGCGAACCACGAGTCTCTTACTTACCCATCACCTCTCCGACACTTACCGGCTTCAGACGTGATGGTTCTGACTACATGGAGTAAGTTCTCTCAGCCACCCGGAGCCGCCTCGTCTTCGGAGAGTATGTACAAAATATTCATAGCGCTCACCAGCCTTCCCAGCAGCAAGAATAGTCTGTACAGCAAGGGGTATGTGCATATTTTCGGCAAGACAAAAAACGGTAGGCGAGGTATGAACGTGAAAGTGAGACGGGTCGTTGTACGGTTCGAGAAATGAGACATGATCATGAACGCCGGGATGCGGACGCGAAAGGTATGGCGGGAGGCGTAGGCGGTGGAAACACCCGAAAGGGCGCGCTCGACTGCGAACGGGTAAAGTTGACGGTGTCCGAGCTTGTCGGACGTACGAATCGTCTCGATGTTCCGATGAAGCAACTAGCAAGTTGATCGTGTTGGAACGTGGGTGCGTCAGAAACACGCTGGGCGTAGTAGCGCTCTTGACGTTCTTGGGCCTTGCAGCGCTCTTCGCGAAGTTCAAGCTCGTCGTGAATATGAACCAGACGGAGCGCAAGATCCGCGGCAGCAGGCACAAGGCCGGGCTCGGTGAGAGGCGCTGTTATTGAGCGTTCAGTAGCAAGTGACCTCACAGCCTTGTTCCCTTGTGCCTGAATAAAATGCCTAGCATGTCACCTCCCCGACTTCGAGCTTCAAACTTCAGTTCTCTTAGATTTTGGTCTTCAGGGTGATGTGAGTCTATCACGGTCCAACAAACTGTCATTCCTATATTCCGCTACCACATAGATTTCTTCGAAACAAACGGTGCTTAAATCTTCCAAAACGGGCATCACTGCCTCGCCGAGCGGCAGCTGTGCTTCTTCTTGTGTTCGGCCCAGCCTTCCTTCTGACACTTCGGCGTGCAGAAAAATATGCGCCCATCACACGTCCCTGTGAGCCATATATCATGAGCACTTGAATTCAACCCGCACAGAACAGCCACATACCGCCACATTTCTTCCACACGCCAACTGAGCCGCAGGTATAGCATGCCATCCACGGGCCGAGCTGCGCACCGCGCCGCTCATCCTCCCAGTCGACCTCGTCGAAGAGGCCGCCGGGCACGTCCACCCGCAGCTGCCAGACATCGCCGTAGCTGCGCGTGAGGTCATGGGGCCCCGTGGGCACCCAGTCCGTGTTCGTGTACCCCCCAAAGAGGTACGTGCGGCCGGTCGCGGGGTCGGTTATGAGCTGCCCCTGCGCGCGGTAGGTAGGGAAGTTCCCGGTGAGGACCTGCTTCCAGCGGGGCGCACCCGCGGCGGAGCGGTCGAGCACAAACGTGTCCGAGAAGTAGTTGAACCCGAAGCTCATCCCGGACGACTCGACGATGTACGGCAGTGCGGGGCTGTACCCGCCGAACATGATCGTCTGCTGCGTGGACGGATTCTGCGGTCAGAGGGGGTGAGCATCAGCAACGGTTCTAGCGGGGACGGAGATAGGGGACGGACGTAGCAGCAGGACATCTCCGCGCGGGGGCAAGGGAAATTTCCAATCACGCGCTCGCGCTGCCATTTGCCCTTCGTGATGTCCCAGCACCAGTAGTCGTCGTACACGAATCCTTCCTGGGAGCCAAAGTCGGACTCGAACATGGCCGCGCCCTGGCGATCGGCCATGCCATACATGATGTATATCTTCTTCGCGCCCTCATCCGCCCAGCTCGCGAGATTCTTGCGCGCGCCCGGCACGTCGTAGTTCGGCTTGAGCGGGATGGAGTCGTGGCTCCCGGACAGGTGCTTCCAGGTCTTCGTCGCGATGTCGAGGACGGCGAAGTAGTTGCACCCGATCGGACGGGTATACTTGCCTCCGAAGACGTATAACTTGCCGTCGACGATATGCACGACATAGTCGGTGAGGCCACGCGTGTACGGCCAGGTGAGCCGTTCGCCCCGCGTGCCGACGAAGCGAGTCTGGATACTTCCCCACCGCTCACGCTCGATGTCGAAGTAGTCGACGGTCGACGAACCACGGAAGAGGTACGCCTTTCCGTCGTGGACAGCCATTTGACAGTTCAGGAAGGGCTGCTTGTAGGAGGCAAGCTCGCGCCATCCATTCATCCGGATGAGGTCAAGGCACCAGACATCCTTGTACACGTCGAACGTGCCGCTGCGCTGTCCGCCACACACATACAAGCGACCTGAAGAGAGGGTCATTGATCATTTCGGCAGGAGGCACCAAGCTACTCACTATTGTGGATGAAACACGCGTGGGCCATGCGGGATGTGACCTTCGATGAGTCCGCCCACTTCAGCCGCTGCCACGAGCCGCGCACCTGCAACTCAGGCTCTATGATTTGCATAGAGCGATAGATGGAGGGATCCGGGTGGCGATACTGCATGACATCTCTGATAGAAACGGATGTCACGAGCTCCCGTCGCAGCGAGAGCTCTTCAGTCCCCGACGTCAAGCTTTTGACCATGTCGCTGCCGAGGTTGCGGCAGTATGCCGCCGCGCCAGTGTTCCCCAGCTTGAGGAGCACATCCGACGCCACCATGAGCCCCAGAAGACGCTGGCGGAAGAACTCGATGCTGTGCGGAACGGGATGGTATATCTCCCATTCTGAAAGGCATTCATTGAGCGCATCCGACGGCGATCAGATTGATACGTACCATGGATGGGTTTGGCGGAGAAACGCGCATTCTTATGTAACACGTCCACTTCCAGGGTCCAATCGAGAGCCTGTATGTTGGTCAGTATCACACAATGATGTGAAGGCATTTTATCTCGCGCCTACTGACATCGACCAAATTGTTGGATTCAAACAGATTGAAGGCCGCGCCGTTGCAGCAGGACATGGCGGTCAGACACTCGTCCATGGTGAAGTTCATGTACACCGGGGACCTGACGCCTCCGCCGTCCGCGGGGTCGAGGGGGACCTTGAGCTGGGACCCCACGAGGTGCGCCATGGCCTCCGCGAACTTGGGCCATGCCTTCGTGAACTTGTTTTCGCGAGCGAACCCTTCTGCCTGCACTATGGCAAGCTTGCAGTCTGCATCGCGGTACCTGCGGTCTTCGCGAGATCAGTATCTCGACGCGATCAGATAGCTATTCAGTCGCTCGCACGAACCTTCTTCGATGACACGGTGTAAGTACTCCGTAAAGGCAGCTGCCAGTTCGGGGCTGTTCAAAACGTCGGATTGTGGCTGTTTAGGCATCGATGCAAGTTGCTGTGGATTCTTTCGCGTCTGCTTGTTGCTTCTGTCGTGGTGGTTGGTCAGGAAGGAGCAGGCGAGTCTGAGACAGGCCCAGGACTCGGAGCGTTTTTAGTGAGATCAGGCTCCCCGCGGACAGTCCGGCGGACAAAGACGCTAGTCACATATCCAGTCACTGTGACTTTGGATAGCTTTTCCTTGTCAAAGAGGGCGCTTGTTCACGCGCACGCAGCGTATTGTGCCTCTGCTAAGCCTTTGTTGAAACATCTGAGAATAATACTATTGATCGGATCTAGAGTGGCTTTTTAATAGAGTATAGACCTGTATAGAAGTATTGAGTACTACTAGTAACTACTTAGTAGCTTCAATACTATGTAACCGGTGGTTAGTACGGTCACTATTTGGTACAATTACCTTGAAGTCAAGCTTGGATATATTACGCCTACTTATATTAAAGCTTGATTATTATCTATGCAAACATGATTTTTTGTAAAGTGATCTGACGGCCACTATCAGTGTACGGTGAACCTAAGTAATGGGCATATATAGACGCCCTGTGTGACAAGGCAGCGCCGGAGTACTCAGGCGTCTATGCCCGCGGATTGTCCGCCGGACTTGTCCGCGGACAAACCTCCCCGTGGCTCTTACTTTCTGCAGGACTCGGAGCGTTTTTAGTGAGATCAGGCTCCACGTGCTCATACGGTAGAATAATCATCATAATACCGTGGCTTTCACTGACGTATCGTTTATACCCTCTAGACTTGCTAGTTTATAGGACGATTCATCTAACCCTGAGCTTGGATGGCAAGGGAACGGTAGGACATGAGACCCGTGCATGCAGTATTCACGGAGGATGACCGAATGTCAACGCTACGTTCTGTAACCAGTCAACGAATCTGCGCATGGACGTGGTAATAAGCAGCGCTTTTCAGTGTGGCGGTCGCGGTCGTGTAGGTGACTACTTGTCGCGAGAATCGGCGTTCTGCTCGCGAGAACAAGTCCCAAGAGGGTCGTATATGGTGAGAAGTTAGCAACCGGCTTGAATAAGTGACGTTCATTAATTGTCATGGCGCAGATAACTTTAGACGCGCGCCATTGTCCTCGGGCGGCAACTTAAGCTTGTCATCGCCAACTTGTCGCTGCCGTTCCAGTTCCAACTCCTTGTCCACCCCCACGACACACCCCACTGACGCCGCTGCGAATGCGAGCTGGTTATCACTCATGAGACTTGAACATAGCCTACAGGGCGTCTTGATGACTGAACTCGGACGGACTTCGGAATTCTAGCTAGCTGTTTGAACTGGGACACGACGCGTTGCCACGCTGAGCGGCGTTGTCGTCGTTCCCCCCGCCCACCACGAACACAAACATGCCGTAACGGTCAATCCCGAGCCTCATGTGCGACGCGGAGATACACCCTCCGCCCCGAAGCCCAAGATCGACAGCTGAACGTCGAACATCGGCGCGCGTCACACCGGGTGTTCTCATCTATGCGCAGGCTTGCATTCAGTGTGTAGGAATACAACAGACGACGGTACGCGCAAATAATGTGATAAGTGAGGAGGGAGGGAGGTGTCCAGTGGCGGGCGCGTGCTGGTGGTTGGTGGTGCGGTGTGGGAGCGCGAAGGGGAGGAGGAGGGGGGTGGGGGGTATGGATCGCTGGATGGGGTGTTCGTGAGGGTGGGTGGGTATGCAAAATAATGCTGCGATGGGAGAGCGACGATGATGATGGTTACAGTACGGCAGCGAGGAAACGGGGAGGAGGGGGAGGGGAGGAAAGGTAAGCTGTTACATAGAGCGCGGAGATGGCTGCTGATAAAACTACACAGTGTGTGGCAGGGCGTGGAGTGGAACAGAAGAGAATATACACGGGCGCCCGCCGCAAACGCGCGGAGGAGACGCAGGAAGGCCCAGGGAAACGGGGATGCGGTAGTATCAGTACATTGTCCATTGCGCGTCGACTCACGCCTGCGCGAGCCGACAGAGTCATCACCAGTTCATGCCGCTGTCGTGCGCAAACACGCCGGAGAAGTTGTCCAGCCCGGGCGTTGCGTCGTGTACGTGGAAGTCGTGCTCGTCCGGCATGTGCTGCCCGAAGTGGTCGCGCTCGCAGTCCGCGTCGGGGTGGATCGTGCTCTCCGACGACGACGACGAGCAGCTCGAGCGGTGGGTGATCACGTCGAACTGGGCGAGGCCGACCTCGACGGGCGGGATCGAGGTGAGGCTGAAGTCCTCGTTCATCAGGCTCTCCATGTTCGCCCACAGCGCATCGCTGGTCGGCCAGAAGCCGTACGGCATCGAGATCTCGCCGTCGTCGTCCCCGTCGATGTTCTCCGGGACGTCCTTCGGCGCCTGGGACGGCATTGACAAAGACATCATCCGGAGAGCGTCATCGGGCGTGAAGGGGACGCCGTGCGCGCTGGAGGGGGAGATGTTGGACGCGTAGGAGTCGGCGGGCGAGATAAGGTTCGACGCGATCGAATCCGCGGGCGACATCATATGCGAAGACATCCCGCACGAATCTCGCGGGATGCTGAGCGCGTGGAGGAGGGGTTGGTTTGGTACGCCGCCGTTCGCGGACATATCGTACATGTTGTGGTACGGCCCATCCATTGGCTAACAAGGTTATCAGCAGGTGCTCAGATAACAGAACGCGTCCTGCTCACCTGGCCGTGCTCGTCGTATATCGTCAGAGTGTCGCAACTCGACATGAAAAGTTCGTCGTTAGGTGCGTAGTCAAAGGTCGTTAGTGGTGCAGACTCCGTTGGCGGAGGGATATTCGCGGCAGGTATCGGTGACCGCCCGGAGATCCGCGGAATGGGAGTCGGCGAGTCAGGACACGAAGGCATCCAGACAGTGGGTAGCTGGATAGCCTGGAACGTCGGCGGAGGTGGTGGGGTGGGCACGGAGATGGCGCGACGGCTGTGGCCGTGTCCGTGTCCACCTGCGGGCTGGTCGCGACTGAGGCTGCGCGAGGGCGACCACGACACGGGGAGCAGGAACGAAAAGCTCTCCGCGTCGGTGTCCTGCTCCTCGTCCTTGCGCGACTTACCCTTCTTCTTCTTGTTCCGCTGGGGCCGGTACACGTAGTTGGGGTACATCGCCTCGTGCTCCTTCTTCTTCTCCTTCGCGAGGTCCTCCCAGTACTGCCGCTCCGCCTGAGGGAGACTCTTCCATTGCTGGGAGATCGTCTTCGAGAGGTCCGCCTGGCGCTGCTTCTTCACGGGGCTGGAGGTCGTGCTCTCCTCCTCCTCGCGCGCCGCCTGGCGGTCCTCACAACACTTGCGCCGGAAGAGGATGAACGCGTTCTCCGGCCGCTTGATGTAGTCGTCATCGCCCTTCTTCGGACGGCGCTCCCCGATGTCGCTCGCGGTCGATCTACGCCTGCGATGTGACGACGCCTGCGAGGAGGCGGAGTCCAGAGGGGACGAAAGAAATGAGTCCGGCACAGAGAGCACCGACTCGGGAACAGAGAAAACCGAGTCGGGCACAGAAATCGAAGAGTCCGATCCGATCGAGGATGTCGGCGAGAAGGGGCGAAAGGGCGGGGGCGTCGAAGGAATGGCTTTCAAGACAGGCTCGAATGGCGAGCTGGAGGGCGTCGTCGGGAAGCGAGTGTCATTGATAGGGAAGGTGAATGCGCGCGGCGTGGGGGAAATGATCGACACGGTCGGGGGCGGTGGGGGAGCGTCCGTCGACACCTCGAGGTCTGTGGGGCGCGCGGGGGTGAGCTCTGTGTGTGCGCGATTGTGCGCGGGGCGCGGACGGGAGGGGAGACTTACTGCGCGAGGGGGCGTCGCGAGTGCGGTAGGCGGGCATGATTGTTCTCGTTAGTGGAAGGGAAGGGATAGCGCGGTGTTTGGTAAACGCAGGCCGGTCTCCTCAAGGCAGGCAGGTGGTAGGGCGCTCTAGGAGCGGCGCGAGCGATGGCGGGAGGTGGCACAGAGCCCCGAGGAGAACAATTGCGCACAGGACGGACGAGGGCGAAGACAATACGCAGCGATCTTTATAGCAAAGGAAGGTGCGACCGACTGCCGATGCGCAGACGCCCACGCTGAACACGAGATCTCCGTCCAGATCCACTCATTATGTCCCCATCCATCCAGGCGCACGCGCGGACCTAAACCCGAACCAGCGTACGGGGGGCCCCCTATTGATGGCTGTTTGGTCACGGAATGCAGGTCTGGTTCTCAGCCATCTGGTTCGGCGCATACGTCTTATTGTTATGGCCAACTTCGACGGTTCCTGTACCCGAGCGCACGGCACCTATCGTGCTTATTGTCCCCCGCTGACCTTCGCAATGAGTGCAGATGCCGTTATCTGCACGCTCGATGGAATACTCGATAAAGTCCCGTGCAATCCCCGTTCGCGCGCGCGCGCGTGCTGCCCGCCGCCTCGCACACGCCGAGTCAACTCGCCCCGAACCGGCGCTGGGCCCCCAGTTGACGTCTCCCCGCGCGCGCCCCCTCGCGCGCCTCCACTCCAAGCAATGTCAAAGGGCGTGTCCCCAACATCAATGTGCACCCGACTGCCCGTACCGAGCGCCTCGTGGCCGCCGTTTTCGTAAACGTCCTGTAAGCGGACGGGCGGTGGGCACAGGACAGATTCTGATTGACTCACGGCGTGGCTGGCTGGCTGGGGGGAGGGATATCGGATTATCTCACCCGCCCGCACGCGCCAGGTGGGCAATGCGCGAGAAATACAGCTAGGAACCGGGATTTTCGCATTTCTCGAGTTTTGGCTCGCACGCGCGCCCCTAGCTAGCCGGAAGCTGGCCGTTTGCTGGATCGGGCAGGGGTGGCCCAGCACAGCGCGCCGGCGAGCACCTCCTCCTCCTGGGAGGGCGGAGCAGATATGGCAGGATACGGCTGAGACACCGGAGATGGGCCCTGTTCTTGTCTCGATCGTGTGCAGATCGACGCCTCTAACACAACTCGCCCTCCGCACTCCGTCGACAAGACGCCCCGCCCCGCCCCTTGCCCCATCCGGCTCCGCGTCGGCGCGCCCCCCGCGCCGTCCCACCCCCCCTGCGACGCCGGGGCCCCCGCGCGCTCCCACCACCGTGTCCGACACAAGACCACGCCCGCGCGTGACCCACCCGCCCGGAACAGCGGGCCTGGGCGGGCGGAAATAGGTCTGTCAGCCATGGCTATCCCGGCCCATCGCGCAGCGCCATGCGGAGGCGGAGGCGGGGCGCGAGCCTCCCTGCGCCCTGCTGAGTGCTCGCGCTCGGATCAGCGCGGGTGGCACGGCGAGCGTATGTGCTCGCACTGGCAGGATGGATCGCGCCGCGATTACAGGATCCTGGCCGAATGCGACGCCCGTGCCATCGCGATGCGGGATTCTCTTTGTTCGCCTGATCCGGAGACGCGACGGCGCACGCGCTAGGCGCAGACGAAGGTTCGAGTGGACGTGCCGCGGACGCAAGTTGCAGCGGGCTGCCACACCGGCGACCGCCATCCAGCAGCCAGACACGCAGACAGACATCATCGACATCATCATCATCATCGACAATATCTAATAATCTATCGGACATCGCACTGCAGGCTGGGCACGCGCCGCAGGCGTCCGGCACGGATATGGCAGCATTGACCATGCTGTTTGGAGACTCCTCCCCGCGCAGAGCGCTCGCCTGCCCGCCTGCCTGCTAGCCCGCGCCCCGGCTCCCCCGCGCCGTCTATGGCCACACCTCCCGCAATCTGCCCAACGTCTATCTCGCGCGCGAGGATAGCGAACGGACGGCGAACCTTCGCGTTCGTCCACTCCGACCACTCCGACCGCACTGCGCCTGCGTCTTTGCACTTCGCACTTCGCGCACTACAGCCCCCGGGGAAGCCGGGCGCGCGCGGCGCCGCCTGGGGAATTCGGGATCTCCAGCTGCCTCCCACGCGCGTGGGCGCGCCGTCAGGTGCGTCCGCGTCCCGAGGCCCCCTCGGCTCGTCGACTGGGCTGAGCACTGTCCAGGGCCGGGCTGTGCGCCGCGTCGCGAACAAGACGTGCGCACGCGCGCCCTGCACCAGGGCGGAGGGCAGCGCGGGGACGGAGCTCGGAGCAGAGCTCGAGGTGGACTGGGCTGAGGCTGAGCTTGCTGATCGGATGGCCATCCATCTCCGTTCCGGACATCCTGATTATTCCTGCCATTGCGTTCACGATCGCTAGCACCATGACCCACTACGCTTGTGCGCAAGCCTGCCTGCGTGCAGGGAGCATAGCAACGCTAGCGTGTCTCTGCGCCGCCGCACCCCACGTTGCAATCTCGCAGACCCTCCTCCTGATTAACATTTCCTAAGCAGAGTCGGGACGGCTCGGGGGCGGTAGCGTCCGCCCCGCCAGAGCTGTTTATCTCATTTCTCGTATCGCGGCCTGCTCGCGCGGCGGCGGGGATCAGATGACGGCGGCGCCCCCCCCTTCCAGGCTGCCAGGTGAGATTCCGCCCTGCCGTCTCACGAGCTGTGGGTGGCATGTGAGCGAGGTCCCCGCCGTCGCGCTCGTCCCTGTTCGTCCGCGCGTGAGTTAACGCGATTCGGACGCAGGGGGCGATGGAGTACGCATATGGCGGGGCGGCGGTTGTGCCGTGCCAGTGCCACTGGGGGCGAAGGGCCGCGGTCGATCACTCGGTTTGCCCGTTCGGGGTGCGCGCTGGGTGTAGCGCTAGCGTTTCGTAGGAGATGGGATATCTCCGTGGTTTGTGGAGGTGGGGCTTACCCTGGCGGGACGCGTCCCGGAGGTTTTCAGCGTCGACCTTCGATATATGTATATGTCAGAGTTACGGTTCTCCAGTGGAAGCGGGCTCAGGTGCTCGCGGGTGCCGCGAGCAGATGTATCATGAGCATCTCCGGAGTAGAGTGTTTAAACACTATACATCAGGCTCCGTGTACAGTCTCGGGTGTACGAACAGAGGGAATCCGTGTGGCACCTCCACAACTCCTACAGGGGCCCGAGGCGGACGAAAACACGAGCAACAATCGACCGCCGACGCACGTTGTCCATTAGCCACCGTCGCATATGCATACGGCTGATGGCGCGCGCCCTGAGGCCTGAGCAGCAGTGTTCACGGCCCAACATTAGCCACGGCACGCGCGGCATCCCCCTCGGGCTAGCCTGCCTGATTATCCTGCACGCCAAGGGACGGTGTGCGGTGCGGTCTTCCGTGCACGGACTCGGAGATGGTGAATACGGGTGCGCCCGGAGGCGGGGCGGAACTGGTGCACTGGCAGCTGAATGTTCGCGTAGTGCACGTCGGGTAAAGTACTTCGGATGGGAGTACGATTAATTTCGCTCAGGGACTCCAGGGAGGCCGACAGTCATCTGAGCTCGTTGTGATGTTTCGCGTGATCCTCGGCTGACCTATGTGTTATACTGGCTGGTACGTACCTTATCGTGGCTGCTACGACTGCATCGGTTTGCTTCACTTACGCACATCACATGCTATAAGCCACTTCAGCATTGGTGATATTGAACGCTTGCCGTCTACCGATTACTGAGTTCCGGCGCAGGACGCTATGGCAATGTACCCACTCTTCTCCGCTTCATAGCTCGATCGTAGCGTGACGCTTTGCCAATAGAGTAACATGAATGAAAGGCTTACCAGTACGCCTACGCTGAATCGATACGCGCAGCTGCGGATGACGCAGCACCACAGACGTCCTGTCCGTCGTGAGGTGAGACATTACGCATTAAGCTTCAGCCTGCAGCAGGGCGCAGGGCGCACCCTGCCGAACAAGGCGTTCCTATCTGCCAACAGCATGTGCCACCCAAAAGCGCACCAAGAATCAAGATGGACGTCGATGGCCCTCGCTAGGGCGGATCACGCCCGCGTCGCCGCGCGCGGACCCGGACATCTTCGCGGCGGAGCGGACGTGCACGTCCAGGTGGGATAGCCGTTCATTTCCCTCGGCGCGCGCATTAGCCACAGCGGCATGCATGTGGACGCGGGCACGCACCGGGGCACGGGACGCAGCCGCGCTTAGATACAGCATACACCGCGCCCCGAGCCCCGAGCCCGACCGTCCGAACATCCGCGCGTCCTGCGCGGGCGCAGCGATCACGTAGTCACGTAAGGGAAGAGGGCGGATGACGACGGACGTAGCGAGTTGACATATCTCCGGCGTAACAAGCGTCCCTGGGCTTCCTGGAGGGGAGGATGCATCGATGAGAGCTGCTAGCGAACGCAGCCGTGCGAAGGCCGTGTGGATCGACCGGTGCAAGTATTCCTGTTGATCTGCCGCGAGGCTGCCCATGTGGCTTTACTGCGCCCCTTCGATTCAATCATACGTACATTGACCGTGATCGTATGATTTTTGCGTGCGCAGAACTGTCACGCTGCACAAATTACTCGAGGGCGCAGAGTACTCGCAAATAGATGATGGAGGAGCGGAGGAGAGCGAGCACGGCGGGATAGGCGCGTGTGCCGTGACGTCGTGGTGGCCGGCGATCGGAGATTCGGACGGCGCCTATTGTGGTCAGTGGCAGTATTTTCGCCCAAAAAGGCTAACGGAAGCAAAACTTGCCACGTGCGGCTCAGGGGAACGGGCCAAGCGCTGTGCCGGCGCTGATGCCGCCAGCTCTGCAGAAGTTCTGCCTGCCCCTACCGTTCGGTCTGTCTGCAAAGCAGGCCTGTAGCTCGTCAGACAATTGCTCAACACACCAGCTGTATTGGAAGCTCGTCGGACGTCGTGTGTAAGACGAAATGCCCTCGAAGCTCAAGCGTTCCCGCTCCACGACACCACCCCTCGGCGACACTCCACCAGCCTCAGCCTCCTCTCCGCACAGATCCAAGAAGCTCAAGCTTCTAGCCTCACACGCACTCGCCTCGCCCTTCCCCGACTTCCCGCACCCGACGCCCGCAGAGGCCGCGCAGGTGCACGTCCTGCTCTCGTCGACGCACCCGGACCTCGCCGCACGCCCGCGCGTCCCGTCCGACGCGAACGACTCCGCGCGGACGTGCGGGAGCGTCCCGAACGTGCTCGAGTCGCTCATCGGCACCATCCTCAGCCAGAACACGAGCGCGCGCAACTCGACCGCGGCGAAGCGCGGGCTCGACGCCGCGTTCGGGCGCAACAACTTCGCCGCCATCGCGGGCGCGGACAGGGCGGACGTCGTGGCGGCGATCAAGACAGGGGGATTGGCGAACAAGAAGGCGGGCGTCATACAGAAGATACTGGGGGAGGTGCATGAGCGCTATGGGGTGTACTCGCTGCAGCACCTCGCTGGCGGGGCGGCGGTGAAGGGGAAGGGGAAGGCAGAGGGTGGTGGGGTGCCCCCGGCGTCGGACGAGGAGGCCATGCAGGAGCTGGTGTCGTACGACGGGGTGGGCCCCAAGACCGCGTCGTGCGTGCTGCTGTTCTGCCTCGGCCGCTCCTCATTCCCCGTCGACACACACGTCTTCCGGCTATCACGCCTCCTGGAGTGGGTCCCGGCGAAGGCGGACAGGGTGACGGCACAGGCCCACCTTGACCTCACAATCCCCGACGCGTTGAAGTACGGCCTGCATGTGCTGATGGTCGGCCACGGCCGCCGGTGCAAGGGGTGCAAGGGCGGTAGCACTAGCGGCGGGAAGACGCCGTGCGTACTGAAGGCGTGGCTCCGAAACCAGAAGGGTGCAAAGGAGGAGGAGCTGGGGGCGAAGATCGAGTACGTAGAACGCGAGGAAGCGTTGGAGGCGAACCCCTTACCTGTGAAGGCGGAGCATTGAACGTGTTTGTTTACGATAGTAAAGTGTACTAGTCGCCGTGCTTCGTGTATATTGTTGGGGCCTCGTACGACTGTAGCATAGTTATACAATTTTTTCTTGACACATAGCAACGCTATTGGATGAGCTTCAACCGCAATTCTTACCTGTGATGGTGTCCGTACGGAAAGGAGTAGACCGCGTTCCATCCGCGTCTATCCGCGTCTCTCCAACGCCTCGCCCAACACACGCGTCGCGTCCTAAATGAGACACGCCACGGTCACGTGCGCTCCCGCGTACAGAACCCGCACCTGTCTCCCGCGCACCACCCACACAACGCACGCCCCTACGGACACAAACATGCTCTCACTTTGGTCCAGTGTCTGTCGGCTCGTTCAGGCAGGTAGTCGCGCAACAACGTAAGCGACGCACAAGAGGCCCGAAGAACGCCTGCCAAATCGGGGACAAGCCTGGACAAGCGCGCCTTCTGCGCGCAGCCGGCCGTTCCCAGGGTGCACGCCGCCTACGCGAGGTCGAAGGCATAAGGACTGATATATACCCGATTAATCAGGAAACGGATAGCCTCCAGCTCGAGCCGCCACTCGTCCAGCTCGCGGTCGGCCACGCCACGCGCACCCTGCGATGCGCTGCAGCCGCCACTCGCACCCCATCCTCAGTTGCCGCCACCACTAGAACTGCGACCCCGCGTCAGACCGCGCCCCAGCCCCCGGACACAGACAATTACCATAAACCATTACACACCCAGATCAACGCCATCGCGCGCACGATGCCGAGCGCGCCGCCCCCGTGGCCGACGAACCAGGCGAACCGGCAGCACAACGTCGATCTGCGGCGCGCATGGGTGCCCTCGCCCGTCGTGCCCGCCGCGGACGTCGACGGTCCAGGCGAGCCGCACGCGAGCGAATCGGGCCAATCGTCGGGCTCGGGCTCGTCAGGAAGCACACACCGCAGCCGGAAGGACAGAACGCGGCGGGGGGCCGGCGACGATGGCGCCACCGCGGCCCCGGGGGCGCTGGGCGCGCTGCAGGCCTCCGAGAGACGGGAGCGGCCGCAGTCATGGATTTCGTACTTGCACCCGAAGAGGCTCTTTGCTCACAGTGGGTGTCGTATTCCCTCTTTCTCTCTCTGCGGTTTGGGTACGAGATCGGCGAGTTGACGTAATGGTGACCGATGCTTGCAGGGAGAAGCCGGGCGGAGACAGAGGACGGTGCCGTGGAGGAGCACGTAGAGGGACGCTCTGAGACCAAGAGGCGCGAGGTCGCACCGGCCGAATGGAGGGCGTATGGGTATTGGGCCCGGCCGTACATCAATCTCCCATGGGGATTCAGAGTAAACAATGCGAGTAAGTATCAGACACCATACGCCACCCGCCCGCCCCACTAAGCGTCTCCCCAGCGCCGCCGGACAGCCCGCGCGAGCTGAGCCCGGCGGAGGTCGACGCGATGCTCGCGGGCCTCCGCGAACCCGGCGGGCAGACCTTCCCCGAGAACTGGGTCCCGCGCGTCACGCACTTCAGCCTGCCCCCGCGCCCCGACCTCTGGCCGACGCCCCCGCAGACCTTCGACCCGCTCCCGGGCACGCTGCAACTGAACCCGTGGCTCACACACCGCGCGACCGGGCCCTCCCCGCTGCACTTCGACCTGCGCCTGCGCGCGGAGGACGCGCAGCTGAACACGCGCGAGGACCGCTACGGCGCGCGGCGCGCGGAGTTCCGCGCGTTCGGGCCGAACGGCGCGCAGCCCGCGACGTACCCGGGCGTGCCGCGCCTGCGCATCTGCGCGCTCGCGGGCGACGCGCAGCCGGTGTTCTGGTGGCCGTTCACGGTGCTCGCGCACCACGAGGCGCTGCCCGTGCAGGTGCGCGACGTGCTCGACGCGCTCGTCGCGAACTTCGAGGAGCGCATGACGCTCGAGGAGTTCAACCTGCTCTCGGACGAGCGCGCGGGGATGCTGCACCGCGCGTATGGCCGCCGCACCGCGCTCGTCGTTGGGGGGCGCCCGTGCCCGAAGGACGATGGTTTGCGTAGGGTGGATTACCTCGGCGATAATATCTGTTTTCGCGGGCTTGAGCCGATGCCGGACGGGGAAGGCTTCATGATGTTCGTGGGCCCGCCGCCGTAAGCCTGGCGCGCGCGGGACCGGTGGCTGCAGCAGCGCTCGAGAGCGCGAAATCCCATCTAGGTGCTTGGTTTGTGCTTCCGTTTTGGGTGAATCGTTTTCATTTTGTCCTGTCCGTTTTCGTCACCGTGTAACTTGCTGTACCACGCTATGCTCCCTCGTCCTGCAATCAAAATGCTATATTCTCGTCTTGCGCCCTGGACCTGCGAGACAGAGGGAAGTCAGCATTCCGTCTGTGGGAGAACGTGGTGTCGGGCGCCGTCGGGTCGGGCCCAACGCAGCCAAGGGCCCTCGGAGGCGAGCCAGACACACCCACGCGCCCGCGCGCGCATAGTTCGGGGATAGAAGGCGTCAGCCAAACTCCAGCTATGGAAGGCGAGCGCGTGGCACGAACCCCAGAATGCCGGGCGTTGAGTATTGGGCGCAGCATTCGAGGGCTTTGCAGGTCCGCCGACGTCGAGGACTAGGTTGCGGCAGCAGTACCGACATCCGGGGAAGCACAAACCTCATTTCCGGATCACCAGCATTCCCCAGTGGAAGTTCGCAGGACGAAGGGAGCATAGCAGCTGCCACAAGAACGCGCGCGAGACCCCAGTTTTCTGTCAAATTCTGGAGGATGACCTGCCGCTGCGACCGCGCGCCGCGGGGCGTGGGCACTGCGCCGAGATCTCCGAGCTGCCGCCGCTGCGCCCGTTGGGGAGGGTGAAAGGGCAGACGACCCCGAGTGCCACGGGACGCTGTGCTGTCGTCGGCGATGGAATCCGAAGCCTGTGGATGGGGATGGGAGGATGAACCCGACAGGAACCCGCGCGCATGTCAGTCCACTCGACGTCGCTGAGCAGGCGCTCTGGGAAAGCTGCAGCCCGTGACATTCCAGGACACATGACGACGTGCCGGTGGGCGGACCGGCGGAAATCGTGGAGTAAGAGGCGTACAGGGATGCAATGAGCAGCGAGCGATGCGCCGGAGGATACGTCCAAATCTGATCCGTATGTGTGAGTAGCCGACAGCGAGCGCGCCGGACACTGGCGGACGTCGACCACACCGCACTTCCGCTGGTGCGTCCGATATCTGCCGCCGTCGGAGAGAAGAAAGTTAGTGCTTCCACGCCATGTCTGCGCTGCGGGCTTACGACGTCGGCTTGGGTCAGGAATACTGGGTGGCCGAGCGCAGTCTGACGTGCGGGAAGGGTGTACGTACCTGCGGAGCGCACGGGACTTGTGGCTCGGGTGTGGTGCGTGGACGCACGCTGGAGCGTCGCTGGCGTTGAAATTTTGAAAACGCAGTTTCCTAGAGACGACCGGGGCGTTTCAGCCCTCCGGGCACCTTCGATGTTGGCGAGCATTGAACAGGATCCGCGCCCCCCCTCCAGCCCCCGTATCCCCGTGTCCTGCGTTTCACTTACGGCTGACCTGGGGCACCTGACGACATCGCAAGCAGCCGGATCTCCAGCGACGCCTCGCGCAGACAGGACGAACGCGCGTGGATATTATGCCGTACACCTCCGTCGGCTGACTTGAGCGTGCTGTCGCCTACCTGAAGACCGGTGTGGCACGGATCGTGCGAAGTGGACGACGCACGTACCGGCATGCCAGCAACGTCGCGGGGCGGTGCACGTCGGCACGCCATGTGTGCGCTCAAAATCAATCAGGCGGGCCCGAGGGGGAGCAGGTTTGGTAGCGAGCTGCGTCCGGTCCGAGTCCTGACAGGATGACGGGGCTGGCGCAATGTGGCTGGAGATGGACGCGCGTGATAGATGGAGGCGGCGGGTGCAGCAGAGATCCCCGCCGTGCCGCCCTGAGATGGCGCGCGGAGGTAAATCTGGTTCAGGCTGCAGGCAGTAGTAGCCGGAGCAATATGTCTTCATCCGTGCACGGCGAACAAGGTTTGGCCTGACCTCGAGGGGTCGTCGCGAGGAGACAGGCGCAGTTGGTCGTGTGTTCCTGGGGAGCACAAGACTTCCAGAGAGCCGAGAAACAAATTTCGTAGGCTTCGGGTGATGAACATACCGACAGACATTTTCTGACCGAGTGAAGAACATGTGTGCCGTAGTATGGACATGGTTGGCGATCATTGGGTGTGATTTCACAGACCAAAGACCAATGAACCAGGGCACACGTATAGCCAGATTGTGACATGAAGCTATGAGAGAAGCAAAGCAGAACGAGTTCGGTGCAAAGCTTGCTCCACGACGGAGACTAGCTTCGGGCGCTTACATATACCCGACCCCGAATACCCCTGTATGTTGCTTCTTATTCCCCCTTGCAGGTTTCTGCTTTCATGCACCGAAAAATGGACCTGTCATACATGCACTCAATACGCGCACGATACAGCCCAAACAAGAGCTTCAGGAGCTCCACAGCAGCTAAAACAGCGCACACTTGCTGACGCGGTGCGGGAGCCGGGGCCGTAGTCCGAGGTGCGCGCGGGGTCCCGGGTGCAGCGCTGGCGGAGGAAGGAGTCGAGCGTTGGCGAAAGTCTCCACGGCCTCGAGGCTTGCAACGTCTCTCGACTTCTGCGAGAGAACACGAGCGATAGAATATCCGCGATCTCTGTGATACCTGTGATACCCCTCGCGGCCTGGCGGCGGACGCGCGGAACGGAGCTCGTCAGCCCGCCTCTCGCGATATCCGCATCGATATTCCGGATTTTGGCTGTGCGCACAGGTGAGTGTCTCCTTTTCCGCTCCGGACGTGTGGTTGCCCGGGTGATGGGAGAAGATAGGGTTGGCGTACGTCGTGGGTCCGCGGTCATGAGGGAAATAAGACTCAGATGGCCGTTCATTTGCGCGGAGCGGCGTGCTCGCGCCATCGATGCCGCTTCCTCGCGCACCTCTGCGCACAAGCTTGGGTGTATGATATTCCCCGCCATGTGCTTCTGTGCTTCGCAAACCATCACGGCCTCTGACTCGGCTGGAAGCGCGGACAGCCATACGCGGCAGCCAGTTCCGCAGAGGCAGTCCCCATCTGACCGAGGAGCCTGGGACACGCCACGCACGCTGCGCAAGGGAAGTCGAGATTACAGGACCCGCTGCCGGGAATTGCGCACCTGCCAAAGAGAGAATAAAGGCTGCGAATATCTGGGTTCGACGCTCTAGGTCCGACTGATCCCTTGTTCAGATCCTGCTTAGCCTTTCTCCTCTTTCTTGTGTACCTCATCCTGCTCTCCTGCCGTCCTATACCATTCCTCTCACCGACACAGCATGTCCATGATCACCTTCGACCACACTGTGGTCCACAACGATGTCGACGACGACGGTGCGTACCCCTTGCCTTTTCGGGCGAATACACGCGCCGTAGTAGCGTTGAGCTCACCATCGCCGCAGACGGCATGCCGCCGCTCGTGGACAACCCCCTCCCACCGATGACCTTCACGTTCACGACCGAGACGAATCATGCCATTTGGAACAACGAAGCTACAACGTATGAGGCGTACACCGAGGGTGGCGTCCCCCAGATGAGTATCATGTCTCCTCCGGGCACTCCTATGCTCGGGCCCGCACGCCCCTCGCACGCCAAGAAACGCGACGCATCCTACATCCCCCGTCCCCCGAACGCCTTCATCCTCTTCCGGTCCTCGTTCATTCGTGCCCAGCACATCCCGGGCGAGATCGAGGGGAACCACAGCGCACTCTCCAAGATCATAGGTGCGTCACCTGTCCGCGCGGAAAACGCGTGTCTTACGCGTTTACGCATTGCAGGCAAATGCTGGAAGGCCCTTCCGCGCGAGGAGCGCGAGGAGTGGGAAGCGAAGGCGTTAGTCGCCCTCGCCGAGCACCGCCAGAAGTACCCGGATTGGCGGTTCAAGCCTGCGGCGAATGCACTCGCTAAGGTGAAGGACGGACCGCGCAAGCGAAGCAATCGGAAGGGCAGAGGCCAGTGCGAGAAAGAAGAGCGGAGCCGCGAGAAGAGGTGTGCCAAGATCGCCGATTTGCTCGTCGCGGGCAAGACCGGCACGGATCTCGCGGCGGCCGTCGAGCAGTACGACTGCGAGGTCGACCGCGGTCGCCGGCCCAAGGAGGAGGCCGAGGGCGTGGCCGTCGCGCCCCCGCACAAGCAGCGACGCGTCGGCGCTCGTGAGGACGTCAAAGCACACGCTGCGGACACGATGCGTGCTTCCGACGCGGTCCCCAACGATTTCGTTGCAGAAGACGCCGCCGCAAAGGGCGCGGTGCCTCGCACCTCCGCCGACAGCCGTTTCGGGGTGTCCCTCACCTCGATGTTCAAGCGATCTTCCTCTGCCCCAGCCCCCCGTGCGCGCGCGCCTACGCCAGACATGCAGCAGATCGCCGCCCAGCGCCGCGAGTCGGTCTGCGGGGGCACCCCGTACTTTGCTCGCGCGAGCAGTTTCGGCAGCTTTGCGGACCCACGCAGTGACACGCTGTGCGTCAGTCCTGTAAGCAATGTCCCACGTGAGGACGCTGCCGAAGACAGCATGTCCTCCGGCTGCCTGGCGTTCTCCGCAAGTGCCGCAGACCCGCTCGCCCTTCCGCGGAGCGTGAACGGAGGCGTCGGATTCCATGACGTGAGTGCATCACCATCAGCTTTTTTCTGCTCGCTTAATCCAGTGGCGTCTGCCCCCTTGGCTGCTTCTGAACGTAGGTGTACACGTCCAATCTAGCCGCACGCGCTTGCTCAAACCCTCTCTCTGCGATTGAATCCGACCCGGACGGCATTGACACGCCCGCGCTCTCCCCCGTCGCCACGCCCGCCGCATACGGATGGCACTGTGAGTCCGACATCGGCAGCCCGACCAGTATCTCGGACATGATGGGGGAAGCATACGCGCCCTCCCCCTCGTCGTACTCCTCGCTCGAGGGCTGGGCTGGGAGCCCCCTGCCATATCAAGCGTCCCCCATCATCTCCGCATTCCCCAAAAGTTTCCATTACGTTGACACGCCCGGCTCGCCCGGCGTCATGGAGAAGGCGTTTGACGCGGCGTCCTGCGCCGCATTCGGAATCGGAAGCTGGGGCGCGCCATTCGGGGTGGGCGTGGTCGGTGCCGCGCAGGAGCCCTGCGCATGGTCCCCCGAGGCGGCCTTCAGCTACAACTTTGCCGCGGGGTATTGTCGCCAGGGCGATTTCTAATTGTCCGGCGTGTCCCCCTTGCGGCCGTGTGCAATACCGCCGCTGCACGGTCAGTCTCAAATCTCGTTTCGATAGAATGTGCGCGGCGCTTGGCCGACGCGCGTCTCCCCCTCTCATGCCGTCTCGTGGTCCTGGAAATATGGTCTATGCCGCCCGTCCATGCTCTCCCCTCGCTCTCGCTCCGACGACTCCCGGCGATTCAACTCGCGGAACGCCTCACGCCGTTACTTGTGGCGCAATACACGACGATGTCCGCGCCTGTCTCTCTGTCTCTTTCCGTAGGTTATGTGGTGGGATCGCTGGGGCGGAGATAGGCGTGTTCGCCGTTCATGTCTCCCGCCTCGCGCTCCCTCTTTGCGTTTCATTATGTGGCGTCCGGCTTGTACGATATGCACTCTCCGCTGTACGAATCCGTTACGTATGTGTCATGTCCCCCTACCCCGGCGAGCGGTGGGTGTCCGCGAGGGCGCCGCCGCCCCTGCCGTAGCTACGTTATTTTTTGTACACCATGTCCTCCCACCTCCTCTCTCTCTCAGTCCCTTAGTCTCGTGGAGCTAAATTAGCAGCGAAGCCAAAATGTATGTACCACTTACGTACCGAGCACGGGCCAAATGTCATACATCTCGTGCTCGAGGCGCTTGACGTCAATGTCTTCTAGCTCACTTCTCGTATTCCTCGCAGCGCCGAGGGCGCTCGAGCGGTAGATTGCCCTGCGTTTCCCATGTCGTCCTTCCGGTGTTCTAACGTCCTTTCCCGTGGGACGCATTGCCCCCAGCGGGCCCATCTTATCGCCTCACGTGGAGGCGTCAGATGATGGCGTACCGCCGTCCCGCTGCAAATCCAGGCACGTTCTCCTCATCTCCTCTCATACCGCGCCCAGCCGGGTCCTTTCGCGGTCCTCTCGCGAGTGCCGACGCAACATGCGCCTGCCGCGAGGCCAGCAATGTCGAGCTCTCGAGCTCGCCGTGGAAGGCGGCCTGCCTCGCGTGGAAGGAACGTGGTGTGCATTGCGCCCGGCCTGCGGTCGGAGGGCTCGCTTCATGGCAGCCCTGCCCTTCTCCTCGTACCGCCGTCTTCCCCGTGCGCCGCCGTCTGCACCCGCCGCGCTCGACTTTTCCACTCCGCTGCGCTATTTGGTCAGCACCCCGATTCCGGACTCGGAGAAGGCCAGGCCAGCGGGCAGGGGGGACGCCCGTCGCGTTCAGCGAAGCGCGAGGTGGGAGGCGGCCACGTCCGCCGTGGGCTCGTAGCACATGTTTCGTTCCTGATGCGCCAGCCTTCTAGTTGGCGTTCTCGCCTTCCCGGATCCAGCCACCCGCGCGTCCGTGCGTGCGCGTCTAGGCTCTAGAGTTCAAGTGCACCGAGTCGCCCGCCGTTCAGTTCAGCATTGGTCAAGCTCAAGGCATGCGCACGCGCGCGCGAAGGCGCGCCCAATCGCGCAGGAGCGCACCGGGCACCCCAGATCTGCACCCGTCAGCTTCGAGCTACCGGCCGTCTGGTGCGGGACTGCGGGCAGTTGTCGGCGCGCTGGCGTCCGCGGCGCAGGCCCGCTCCCCAGGCCGACCCTTCTTGCGCATGTTGCGCAGAAGGCGCGGACGCTTTCTGCGTCTGCTGTGCCCACGACTCAATCGAGCCCCACCTAATCTCGCTCTCCCTCTCGAATGGAGGCCTGCTGCAGCCCGAAGACGGCCTGGGGGAGCGTCCCCCCGCCTCCCTTCCCTTCTGGCGAACTCGAAGTGCGCAAGACGGGGTCTCCGCTGTCCGACGACAGGCCCGCGGGTGGCACATCAGGGCGGAGGCCCGGGCAGGAGGTAGGTACGAGTTCCACGATCTTGTGAGAGGGCTGATCTTGATCAGTCGTGATCGTGCACTTGGTGCCACGCACAGGCCCAGCCTCTGGCCTTCGCGCGGGAGGGGATGACGATGGCGAGCCGCAAATCCGAACGGTCTTGTGCGCGATTAATCGGGACAAGCACCCCGTATTTGCGACCCCGCTTGCTTGCCCCCGCGCGTGTGCATATGCTCTGGCGTCGCGCGAAGACCCGTCCTCCCTCGGGTGGCGCAGGCCAGGCTGCGCCATCGACCTCGAACGTGCGGCGCCGCTCCAGCCAGCTTGTTCGCATCTTGCGCTGTTCTGATGCAGGTCAGTGCAGGCCGTCCGTTCGCGCCAGCCGTCAAGATGACTGGCTGCGCTCTGGGTGTTCTGGGAAGAGGCCGGGTGCTCAGATAAGATCTCCGCGGCGGGATTAAGGAGGCTGGCGGTCCAAGGTTTGCTCTGACTAAAACGTCCATCGGGGGTGGGGCACCTCCCCATCACACTGGACGCTGCACTAGGCTCGAGTGCCCCTGCTCGAAAGTTGAATACTTCCGCGACGCCCCTCGCTTTGATTGGGTGGTAAGGGGACGCATGAAGGTTCATTCTCCGTCTCCAGGGCATATCGGTCTCGCTTCTGCTACCGGGTACGTACTTCTTAAAAATCATGTGTCTGCTCAGTGTTCTTTTGCAGCGAAGGCGCGAGTCTCACTGCCCGATACCCTCCGAAATGAATGCCCTCACACGTTCATTTTGAACTCAAAAACTGAGCGTTCATCACGGGGCCGCAAATCGCCCTCGCGGCCGTATGAAGACGTCCGCGGTCATGCCGCCCTGGACGCCTCAGATGCGGGCCGGCCGCCTCAGGCTGGAGATTAATCGTATGTGAACTTGCTTTGCGCGACATGAGAGCGGGCTGACGGCGCGCGAGAAAGCGTGCCTACCCAGATGCAGAGTCAGCGTGAGTGCTCGGAAGATGGCGGGATGCCCAGTCGGCTGGCGCAAGGCCGCTAGTCGTCGATGGATCCGCCACTGCACCCCGCCGCTTCCCGAGCTCCTCGAGGCCAATTTAAGCCCGCGACCCCCGGTCAGTCAATGCTGGGCGAGCCCGGGCGCAGGTGGAGAGGGCCTTGATACACCTTGATGCCGAGACCCCTCAGGAATAGCGCGTGATAGGGAGTGGTGCGTGTTCTTATTGTCTTCGCCCAAGATGGGAGGAGGGTGCTCAGGGAGTCGGCGCGTCGCTTCCGACGGCCTGAGCACCGCTCCTCGCCGGTATATCAAGCTAGTACTGTGTTCGCCCAGTCTGACCTTTTGTGAGCGGTTTCCATGGCATCCGCACTATGCTCCTGAGGAGCTAGGGAGTGCGCGATCGACTCTGGAGCTGATATCCTTGTGGCGGCGGTGTGAGGTGTGGTGAATCGATGCGACGCTATTGTGGCGATCGGCGTTGCTACCCTCACAGCGAGCTTGGCCCCATTGGATCCGTGAAGTTTTCTTCGAGCCATGAAATGCCGTCGGAAGGGGTGTACGCCCGACGGTGCTCCTCACGGACGAGGGCATGGCAGTCCGGGTGCCGCAGGAAGCGCCGTTCCGCGCGAACCGTCCCAGAATTGCAAGGTTTGCCTCCCCTTAGTAATTTATGGCTATTTTCTGTCTCGGTGGTCATCTGCGCGCGATGCGCACAAAGTTTGGCCAGAGTCTCGGGGTGCTCGCATTCAGATACTTTGACTCAACTCCTGCTGACCGTTATGGTAATGGATTCGCCGGATATGGTAATTGCGAGCGAAGCGAGCATCTCTCTGGGTGAATTCAAGCAACCAAACAAATACAAATTGTCCGCTTCGCAAACTTGTAGGTGGCTAAAGGGCCTGTTGCGCTATGACTCCGATAGAACCTATTCAGATACAATTTTGGTACCCCATTACCATTTCGTACGTACTATACATGCTCAACAGCTAGGAATGGCGGTATACCAACACGAATCAATGGAACTACAACACCGATGAAGGTCGTCGGGGTGCTCTGTGGTTTGGCGCCCACGACGCGTGCGGGCGCCAAGTATATGTTGTGGCCCCGACACACGTTGCTTTGCTCTACCACCATGGGGAGTGAATAGAAAATATAGCTTGCATATAAAATCTGCGATCCTACTGAACAATACTGGAGGTAGCATGACTGCTCACGCGCGTAGCGAGCAACCTCGTCCCTGACGAACACTAGTAGTGTAAGTACCATCTTTGCCATCGCAATCCTCGACGTGCCGGCGAAACAGGTTCGGCGCGGTGGCGAATCACAAGCTGCTCGACAGTGAAAAAAGTGCGCCTCGTGTAGACGGCCGAGCATTGAAATTACAGCCAAGATTTTGCGCGTGCAGGGAGAGTAATACCCGAATGGGGCGCAGACAGCCTGCTTCTTACTTCGCAACAGGGCGCGGCGTCTCCAACGTTCCCTCGACCTCCCAATGCGTCAAAATACTCGGTACCGAACGCCCAATACGGGCGGACAATGTCGACCGTGCGCGCGTCTGCTTGATCAAGTTGGTACGTCCAAAGGGCAACGCGAAGGCGGGGGCAGTAGAGCGCTGTGTGCCGCCCTTGCAATCAGCTTCTACTCAAATGCGAAGGCGTCTGCCCGGGATTCTCGACGTGCCGTGGGGTTCGGGCATGCATGCGCACGCTGTAGAGCGTGCGCCAGGTCCGGAGAACCATGCTGCGCGCGAAATGAAACCTTGTGCTGCTCGGGACATTTGGATACGCCCCTGGCGCGTATGGCGGACGCCGGGGTGCTTCGTCGCGGATAAAGCGGGGGCTAGAGGCGGCCCCTTGCCTCGCTCCTCGGCCAACACAGGCAGCGCAGTGAGTCTGCACCGCCAGAAGGTAATCCCGAGGGGGAGAACCTTCGTGGACATCCCATGCGACAGCTCCGCACCTTTTTGAGGAGGTCTCGTATGGCTTGTCAGGAGATTCTGGACGAGTTGATGGGCACGCGCCTTGATTCGTGATCACTAATACTGCCCCTTCACCATCATGATTCGTATCATGGCCATTGTCCGCTGGAAAAAGACTTATAGCATACGTACAACTCCCACTGCGGCGCATGCCTCCTGTCGGGCCATGTTGTGAAGAGATGTCGAGTGTATACTGTGAAGTAAGATCGAGCGGTTTGGATCCGAGGGGAAGAGTGTATCTGTTACCGCTGATGATTGCTTTTGTTCGCCCGTATCGCTCACGCCGCTGTATGGATGATGAGAAGCACATGGAGTGGATATTACCTCCTCGTGCTGGTACTCCATTAGGGTAATCTGTCTACTCACTCGTAAGATTTATTCCAATGTCCGTGGTGTTCATCTCGGCCCAAGAGTGCTTCTTTCAAACTGACACGCGTACATATAGTAGCATTCCCCTGACGTCACCTAAGGCGTATACTTCCTGGTAGCCACGAGGTCTGATGTCATGCGTTGAAATCAACTACTGGATTACAGCCTGGCTCCCCCGAGATTTATTCTCGCAGCGTCGCCACGTGCAAACGGTGATGGGAGCAGCTTACAGCTCATGCAGCTTCCTAGGGCTATAAGATACCCGGACTACTTGGCTAGCCACTATGATCATATTTAGGGCTTGCAAAAAGAGGGAGTATAAACTACATGAAGCGGTGGTATCCTCAAGCTGTTTATGATACCAGCAATGACTGTTACACGGCGCTCATCTCGAGCTATCATTCGAGCTCACTGTCTGCGAAGGTGTGTTCCTTAAAATGTTCTTTATAACATTGTTGTGCTTGAATACTTTCTACCGCAGAAGGTTTTCGCATGCCTACAGCCTGCAATACAGGTGCTGGAACTCGGTAGGAACTTACCCACTGAAACCTGCCACGGGGAGCGTTGACGCCCGAGCGCGTGCGAATACTCGAATAGAGTCGTATCGCGCTGCTCTCAGCACAGTTGTTTTGGCATTCTAGCATCACCCCCATGTGAACACGGTCCAATGGCCGTCGCTGCCGGTGGGGACGGTGGGAGCGGCGGGACAACTACGAACCAGGATGGTTACCATATACGGCCCAACACCGACGCGTGTGATGCTGACGTAAGCGACGCTGCAACCTCCACGTCGCGCGTTTCACAGGCGCGCTCTGACAAAGTCTCTGGCTAGCGGCGGTTGTTTCCCAGCCTTCCCTTTCCTTCTACCACCACCATGCGGTTTTCGTTCTCGTTGTTTGCGGCGGTCTTGTCAGTCGGGAGCGCGTTCGCGTCAAACGTGCTCGAGCTTGTGCCCGAGAACTTCGATGAGCACATCGGGAAGGGCACGCCTGCTCTGGTCGAGTTGTATGTGCTAATGCTGTATCTAGCCGCGGGACATAATGACTAACTGTCTGAGTAGCTTTGCGCCCTGGTGTGGACACTGCAAGGTGCGGTTCACCCTCTGTCACCGTTGAAACGTGGCATGCGCTGCCCCGGGCTGCAACTTCGCGCTGCCAGGCTATGAGTCGTTCTCTGTGCCCTGGCTGTCAAGACGCGCCAGTTGCATAGCTATGAAGCGCATGCATAACGTAGTACTTGTTCCAAACAAACTATGGGCTTATTATTCGCTTGCAGAACCTTGCACCTGTCTATGAGCAACTCGCGGACGCATTCGCGCACGTGAAGGACAAGGTCATCATTGCCAAGGTTGATGCAGACGGGGCCGGCAAGCCTCTTGGCCAGAAGTACGGCGTGACTGGCTTCCCAAGTACGTCCCCAAAACGCAGCTTATTCCCAACTTCTCATCGTGATTTCTAGCACTGAAGTGGTTCAACGGTGATGGTAGTGAACCCGAAAAGTACGAGGGTGGTCGCGACCTTGAGGCACTTGCCAACTTGTGAGTCTTCGTTTGCATCTTCTCCCCCTTCCGGAGCTCCTCGCACCTTGAGCATCAAGTATCACTACCCCCACCTCCATCTTCACGCGCGTCCTTCCTATGGGCATGATGTTTTATCAGGTTAAGGTTTCTGAACCTCAGAGATGAAACCATATACGTTTTCCCTGACCCATCGGCTTTGGCACTTCAAGCAAGTTCTGGACAAGTACTAATAGAATAACTGGTTCGCAGCATCACTACCAAGTCGGGTGCGAAGTCGAACATCAAGCCCCCTCCCCCACCAGCCTACCAAATTCTTGATATCCACACGTTTGACGAGGTTGCGCTGGTAGGCTCTAGCTTATGGGTTTCTGCTCGACATGCTGTCTAATCCAATTTTGTAGAACCCTGAGAAGGATGTTATCGTCGCGTTCACGGCTCCCTGGTGTGGTCACTGCAAGCGTCTGAAGCCTATCTACGAGGAGGTTGCCAAGGACTTCGCGAGCGAGTCAAAGGTACGCGGTTCTCGTTTTGACGCATCTTTTCGATGCTGAGAAGCTGTGCAGTGCATCGTCGCGAACGTCGATGCGGATGCCAAAAACAACAGGCCGCTGGCTGAGAAGTACGGCGTCGGCAGCTTCCCCACTATCATGTTCTTCCCTAAGGACAACAAGGGTACGTATGATCACTCGCTATATCTCATCTCAGTATTAATCGTTTTGCAGAGGACCCCGTCGACTATGATGGCCCGCGCACTGAGGAGGCGTTTGTTGAGTACCTCAACGAAAAGTGCGGCACCCACCGTACCCTTGGCGGTCTTCTCGACGACACTGTATGTCCGGTGCCCCTCGAATATGCTTTGGTATATTAACAATACTTCGCAGGTCGGTCGTCTTGCGGAGCTTGACAAGCTAGCTGCGAAGTTCTACGAAGAGTCTGCGACCACGCGCCAGACCCTCCTCAAGGAGGCTAGCAATCTCGCTGCTACGCTCGGCGACGGCGCCAAGCACTACC
This sequence comes from Lenzites betulinus, assembly GCA_022264855.1. Taxonomy (NCBI): domain Eukaryota; kingdom Fungi; phylum Basidiomycota; class Agaricomycetes; order Polyporales; family Polyporaceae; genus Lenzites; species Lenzites betulinus. Next base: position 166,287 of record JABYQU010000045.1, on the reverse strand, counting down.
TCCGTGTTATGGAGAAGGTTGTCAACGGCAGCGAGGAGTACCTTGAGAAGGAGTCTACCCGGTTCGTGATTGCTGCGTTATCATAGCCTGGGGTTTGGCATTGACCGTGGTTCTCTACGTTTAGCCTTGCGAACATCCTCCAGAAGCGCACGCTCTCCCCTGGCAAGCTCGACGAGATCAAGATCAAGGCTAACATCCTCGGCGCGTTCCGCCCAATCGTTGAGAAGATTGAGGAGACCACCGAGGAGGTCAAGGAGGAGATCAAGCGCGACACCGCCGAGCTGTAGAGCCGTCTGCCCTAGATTGCATGCCGCTACGTCGTCGCTTTCTTGTTTGGAATAAATTATAATCGATATTCTCGTGTTGTGAGAACTCAGAAGGTTGCTCGATCTCCGTCGTCCTCGGTCTGTTTTCGGACGCAATGGACATGCATGGACCTACAAATGATGTCAGTATGCAATGATCGGCGTTAACGGCCAGATACTTTCCTCTCTGGACTAGCTTCAAGCCGATATCGTCATCCTGCGGCGACGTTGGCACCGCATGGACGTCAATTGTGGTTTGATGATCCATGTTGCATGAGCTTGTGGAGGCACCTTAGTATAAACAAACACTCACGGTCGTGCGCTGAACAAAATTTCTCTCCGCCATCACATCCTCACCCATTCAGAGGTGACTTGTGATTCTTATTCTTGAAGGTAAGTGAGCTCTTACTTGGGCAGTCTGATACAGGGTTGAAGTCACGCTGACCTCGCACTACTGGACGGTGCGGTCGCGGTAAGACGATGGATGGTCTAGGCAAATGCGCCCAAGTGGCTGGCAACCTGAATGATTTACAAGTGGGATGTTTCGCATTCACCAGAGGTATATTTCAAGGTCCTCACTCGCCTGCGCTCAATCTTACAAACTAGATAGGCGTTGGGTACCTGCGGATGTTCGAACTTGCCGCCAACAGATACCTGGCAAACTACGGCGCTGGTTCCAATACATTTGGCCTAGATATCGGTGGGCAGTGGAATCGCGAGGTGGCAAGGGCGCTGTCGTCCGAATTTAGAGAAGCCCGACAGCTGGCGCCGATTATTGTGGCGTGGAAATACTGTAGCCTCGACCCCCAATTAGGCAGCCTATGTTCAGATAGGTTCAACTTGGGGCGTCCTTATTTCTCCCTCGTACTTCCACTTCACTCGCAGATCCCCAGACACTGGCGCTACTGTTGCTAATGATGGATACAAGATATGCCACACGTAGACTACAAGGTAACATGGGCAACGCTCCGGCGCCATGTGTAGTAGAAATACATGTGTCTCCGTAGCAGGCTAATGCATCTCTCCTCTTCTTCCTCGACCTGCTCGATCACTGCCTATGCTCCTCGGAACGATGGTTTACCATAACACTTCTGACAGATTCAATTGGTCCATCAGTCAACAACCTCGGAAGAACTGTCTGGACAGACTCACGAATGACATTCTGCTCGACTGTGTCATGAGTCACCTAGATATCTTAGACATCATCCGTCTTCGACAGGTACGTGCCCATCTTCTATGTCACCAGCACGTACCATTATGCGCCCCCGTTGAAACGATAAATCTGGGGTTACATGTGCTACAACTAGGCCTTTACTGACGACCGTGTATAGGTTAGCAAGCTCTACTACGAGCTCACGCATCACGCTGCGCTCTGGAAGCGCCTATTAAAAACCTCAGGCCTGCACCTGCCTCCCGTACCTCATACCTCTCGATACACAACCCAAAAAATGACAGGACTGGAGGCGGAAAGAATGGTTTGTCGTGCATACTCGCTCCAGCAGAATTGGGAGAGGCAGTCGCCACGTTGCCATCGCCAATGGGAGTTCAACGCCCATTATCGAGTGTTGGAAATGACCCTCCTGCCTGGTGGGCGGTATCTCATCGCATCTGTATCTGACCGGGAAGGCCTGAAGTACGCCATCGTCGTGTATGCTATGGATGCAATCGGGTCGGCGAGGGCGATTGCGAAAACGGACACAGCTACAAAAGCGTACGGCATTCGCGCCAAGTACGTCACGATAAAGGGTCAGAAGAGCATCGCAATTGCCTACCTGCGAAGAGACTACCATCACAAGAGCGACAAACGAAAGGCGTAAGCATCTCGCTTCCATCCACGACCACTGCTCACATTCCGTGTAGCCATCAGGGGCTCCTTCCGAACGCGTCTTACTACAGCACCTACCATGACATCGATCCCGACATTGAGTTCAGACACGAATGTGTTGCGATTTCTGCTCGGCTACTTGCTTTGGAAGCACTTGCCGACCTCTCGTGGGACCTCGACCCCGCCCACTTCCTGGAAGAAACCAAGAAGCTCCCTCCTCCTTTTGAGAGCCTCGTGCAGATTACGTCCGGACCCGCGCACCGCTTGATGTGTCCGGACATCGAGGAAATCTTTGACTCGGCCCACCTTGTCGTTGCAAAATATCCCAACGACATCGTGCTCAAACGGCTTGACGGCGGGTCGTGCACCATTGTGACGTGCATGCCCATCTCGGAGTTCGCTCAATGTGTAAGTCGATGAACTATCCTCATATGAAACTATGCCGCTTCTCATCGCCTCACTGGTGCATTGATAGACATTTATGCTCAAGGCCATACGTCTCCTTCCCGCGGAACACTCCCTTTTTGTCGTGCGTGAGGTAGACATTCCCAACGCGTCGCCTAACCACTGCCCTATGTACTCGTTTGAGAAGTTCAAAATCTTCCCTGCCGGACCGAACAAGATCAACCAGATGCAGGAGCCCGATGCATGGATGATGATGTACAATACTGGTCACCTCTCACACGTTCACATCGCAGATCCCATCATTCCCCCTCAAGATGACAACTCGATCCTAGGAAAGCTTCGGGGCAATATGGACGACCCGCCTCTCCCGCATCCGCTCACCATATATGGCCGCTGTGTCAACGAGGAAGGCTTCGTGCTCGTGCGCTTTTTCGCGCAGGGCATAATGGACGAGATCACGTCCACATCCATACAGCAGCAACACCTTCCGCTGCGCCGCCGACTCACGTACCATTATCCGCTGGAATTTCATGACTGGTTTGGGATGAGATCGCACCTCAACCAGAACGTACGCATTCTCCCTGGTGTCGTCCGCCCGCTGCTCGTTTACACACCGTGGGACGACATTACGGACGCACCCCCGATCCTGGACATTCAGCCATGGGTCGACCGCGGCATGCAACTTCCGTACGGGATCGATCACGAGAACGTTGTCGCGCCTCTTCTCGGCCGCGGTCGACAGGCGGTATTTGCGAATGCGCCGTGGAAGGGGCTGCGCGCGGCCGCGTTGGCATGGGACGAGACCATAGGGCGGCTCGTCATTTCCAGGGCGGATGGTAGCGGGCTGATCGTGTACGACTTTGCACATGCGCCGAGACACGGTGCGCTCTCATATTTGACTATCGACATACGACGTGAGCTGATTTTCATGTACCACCCAGACGATGAGGGGCGCAGATTTCCGCTGCCTCTTAATGACATCCCCAACCCGGACGTCTTCTATCGTTCAAACGATGACGTCTTGTCGATGATGGAGGACTCGTAGACCTTCCTTGTTTCGCTCTTACTCGCTCTCATGGTTTCGTTGTATGTTACAACTGCCTGAATTGCTAATGCTAATGATGTCCCAGACTACTAGAGGTCACCCTATGAGACTCAGGATGCCGATTCAGACATAGTTAGTATGTGATGGTATCGAGGTCGCAGCGTGGCCGTCATACGAGCAGCAGTATTATCGTCCAGATATGCAAATAAATAACTTCAAGCACCCGTATCCGTTCGGTGCAGATGACCATCTGGTGGTATCAAATAGGGTACCGCGATTCGCTCTCGAGCGGGGCTGGCACTTGTGTGCGTGCAAGAAATGCATTAGGGGTACATCTATAAAGTCTGCTTCCACCGGTCTACATGCGCTCAAGGGGCTCAATACTGAGCAACCGAAGCGCAGCCCCCAGGACATCGCGCGCGGCGAGGTATAGCGCCATGCGCGCTTTTGCCTTGTCCTTATCCTGCTCGCCCTTGACGATGACCGTCTCCCATGCGCTCGAGATCGCGTGGCTGAGGCGGAAGGCAAATGTCACGATCCCGCTCGGCTCGTGCGTCTTGAGCGCGGTCTTCACGACGTCGGGATACGTCCCGAGCAGGAAGATGATCTCGCGGGCGGATGGCTCTGTGATAAGCTCCGTCTTTAGCTGTGAGGGCGCGGGGAGCGGGAGGAGGTCGGGGTTCTTGCGCTCGATGGAGGAGAGGCGGACGTGTGCGTATTGGAGGTACGGGCCGGTGTCACCCTCGAACGAGAGCATGCGTTCCCAGTTGAAGTTGTAGTTGTTGATCCTGAGCCAGAGTAAGCCACTATACGTGCATGAGAGAAAGGGGGGTGCTCACCGTTTCGCAGCCATGTCCTGAATTTTGATGCCGGTGATGCCGACCTCCCGCGCGACGAACTCGGGGTTCTCGACCGCGTTATACTTTTCCTCGTTCTTACGCATCTGCTCGTGCATGACCGTCGACGCCTCACGGATAATCTGGTCGAGGAAGACAACGGTGCCCTTGCGGGTGCTCATGCCGAGCACGAGTCCGTAGTTGACGTGCTCGAGGTTCTTCGCCCACTCGTAGCCCATCAACTCCAGCACCTTGAAGAACTGTGCGACGTGCATGTCTTGTTGCGCGGAGATCACGTAGATCATCTTGTCGAACTTGTACTTGTCGTAACGAGTAACCGCGCCGCCAATATCGCGAGTAAGGTAGATCGACGTCCCATCTGCACGCGGATATATGGTCAGCACGCGCGCTAGTAGCAACGAGAATGAGCTTACCCCGCTTGCGGACAACAGCCTTGCCGAGCTTGTGCTTTTCCAGGTTCACCCGCAGCGCGCCTTGGTCCTCCTCAATGAGGTCCAGTTCCTGCAGCTGCTTGAGCGCCTTGTCCATCGACGCCTGCGGGACCTCGCTCTCGCCCGTGTACACGTCAAATTGCACGTTCAGGCCCGCGTACTCCTGTGCGTACTTGTCCACTGATAGCTTGCGCCAGACGCGCCAGTTCTTCAATGCCTCCTCGTCGCCGTCCTCCATACGCTTGAACCACGCCGCAGCCTGCTCGCGGATTGTCGGGTCCTGGTCCGCCTCGGCGTTGATCTTCACGTAGATCTGGAACAGGTGCTGGATTGCGTCCTTCTCCAGCTCCTCGTACGAGCCATATTTCTCGAATCCGACGGCGATGAGACCGAACTTAGGGGAAACAAGCGCATAAGTTACGGAGCGATAGAAAATCCTGCACCACACATACCTGGGTGCCCCAGTCACCGAGATAGTTCATGGAGATGACCTCCCACCCGCTCGCCTTATAGAGGTTCGCGAGGAACGCGCCGATGATGGTACTCCGCAAGTGGCCGACGTGGAAGGACTTTGCGATGTTGGGAGAGGAGTACTCGATGATCACGCGTTTTCCCTCCCCAAGGAAATTTGAGCCGTACTCGGGTTGTTTTGACTCGGTGTCGTACGTGAGGGCATGGATTTGGTCGAGGATCAGGCGGGAGAGGGTGGCAGTTCGGCATCGGAAGTGAAGGAAAGCGCGGTCGTGGGTAACGGACTCGATCCATTCGTCTGGTTGGAACTAAAAAGTATCAGCGATCTGCAAGGACTCTAGACATATCCGTTTATAGAGACACCGGCTGTAGCGTCACGGCGCGGTAGCATATTCAGCCCACTCCTTCAATCCGAAACCAGACGCGAGACGCCAGGGAGGGGAGGGGAAAAGGGAGATACAGATATAAACGTACCTTCTCGATTACTGTCTTCGCGAGCTCGTCCACCTTCCCCTTAAGCTTGAACCGCGGCAGCGCGACGGTGAAATCCTCCCCCTTCTTGCCGTAGTCCACGCCCTGGTAGACCTGTTCCACAGTTAGTGGCTCGAGTGCACCCGCGACCACCTTCGCGATCGCGACGCGGAACGAGTCGAGGACGCAGCGCGTCGGGTCCGTGCCTGCCACCTCCGGGAGTGTGGGCAGATCCGCGGGCAGCGCGAACGGCGACGGCGCGAGGGTAGGCTTGTTCGATGATTCTGCGAATGTCGACGCCATTGTGGTGTTGTAGTTCCGGGTCAACTTTTGTGAGATGTACAGAGGCTGTCGGCGAGCGAGCGGTCGGGCGGAAGATAGTAGTACAGAGTAGATATTTACACGGCGGAGTGGGAGTCGGAAGGAAAGCAGCGTCGCCACGGCGCAACTCAGAAATATGTTTCCCTAGACAGTATTTTTTCGAGTCAGATGGAGTAATTTGCGGACAAGTTCCGGACCGTGCACAAAGTTCAATCGATTGGAATTTTTGGTAGAGTCACTCCGAGGTACAACTGGGCGCTTATGAGCGTGTCGCTCCCAATTGGGCAGCTAAGAAGGTTCGGGCGAGCGTCCACAACTTGAACGTTCATCGAGCGACAGGTGGGGAGAGTAAAATTCAGCGTGGTATAGATTCGTGATAGCCGTATTTATTAGATGTAATTATAGGTATCAGAGGTGCGGGTGATATCAACAAATCTGCGGACGCTCAGCGGACAGTGCTATGGTACAAGAATCCAGCGGCAGCGCAACAATTAAACTATAGATGCAGGGGAGAAGCACACGTTGGGGACCGGCCCTTCACCACTCGATCACGTCGGGGAAGTACTCCGCGATAAGACGTTGGTAGTACGGCTTCACCTTCTCGACGTTGACCGGCTCGTCGCTTTTGCTGTAGAGGTCGTATGGGTTGAAGGCGCGTACGGCCGCGAGCGCGCGCTGGTCCTCGGCGTTCGTCAAGTACGAGTACGCCCCTTCGCGGTGCCATGGGTAAAAGCTGTGGTAGCGGATCATGTAGAGCGCGTCCATAGGCAGAGAGCTCTGCTTCTTGAGGACGTGGTACAGGTACTGAAGGACCCCGCAATGAGGCCAAGAACGTCAGAAGCAGATAATAAGCTGACCTCATCGTGGCCCCAAGAAAGCATGACGTTCTCAAGCCCGCAGTGAGGCGAGTAGACGCCGTAGGTGGTAGAGTAGACAGGGTCCTTCGAGTCTGGGTTGTTCGCGAACGTGTCGGGGTAGATTATCTTCTCCGAGAATTTGCAACCGACGACGAATGTGTCCTAGAAGGGCTAATCAGTGGCTGGCGCATCGACGGAGATAGTCGTGGTACACACCCCGACAACGTCCCATTGGCCCCTGAGCAAACCGCATCCGTGATAGTTAGCATTTGCAGAACGGCCATGTCGAGGGTACTCACTCGGAGCCAAAGAAGTAGAGGAGTTTCCCAAGGTCATGAACGAGGCCCGCGACCTGCATCCACTCGGGCTTCCCATCCCTGCGAATTGCCTCCGCAGTCTGCAGGAGGTGTTCGATCTGAGAGAGGCTGGTCTGGACACACGCAAAGGGGTGCTAATCAGCCTCTGCCGCGCTTCTGGCGAACGATCTGCGGGGACTCACGTCGGGGTCAGAGTCGTCCACGAGCGTGTTGAGCTTCTCCATCGCCTCCCAGATGCCTGCAGGCGCTATTAGCCCGATGCGGCAGCGACGATCACGGACACGCACCCATGCGGGCATGAACAGTGCGCTTGAACTCCGCGCGGACCCGCAGATTGAATGCTACGGTCTGCTTCTCTGCAAGAAGGGCCAAGATACCGGTTTGAGCGAGCGGAACGGAAGGAAGGCGTCGGGGCGCGCTGCGTACCATGCTGTTCGCGGTAGAAGTTCTTCACGCGGTCGCACGCCTCTTCGTACTTGCGGAACGATTGCTTGTCCTTTTCGGTGTCGAACTTGGACTCTTCGTTCCACTGGGCGGCGACCTGTCCCTTCAGCTTGTTCACTATGGCACATGGTGAGAAAGGGGGACACAATGAGAACAGAGAGTTCATAGTAGCACAAACCTTCGTCGACGGCGTCAGAAACGACGTCAAGTGCGCGACCTTCGTCAGCGAGACGCATCTTGATGTTGGGGATAGGTGGTAGAGCGATGGAGGGTTGGATGAGGATCTGAAAGTGCTCGGACGCTGATATAGGGCGAGGAGTTGGGGAGGGAGCGCGGTTGCCACAAAAAATGTGAAACAGGTCAAGTTTCCAAGGGAGCTCCGAGGAGTCGGCTTATGTCAGAAGGCGACGAGGATGGGGCGGAGAGGTCTGGGAGACAGCTCTCAGTGCCTGCCTGTCTTTTATACTCTCCGGGCGATGCATTGCGGCGGACTGCACGGAATATGGAGTGGTCATGAGAAGCAGCGGCTAGCAGCGGGCGAGCGGCGAGCGCGCGCGAGCTTGATCGTCTTGGGACGAAAAGGGGCATCGGTCCGGATCCGGGCGCCCAGTTGGAACCCCATCTGCCTCTTGAACAACGACCACGACCACCAAAAGGCCTCGAGTCTGAGAAATCACTGGCTGTACATCTATTAGACGGCTGTTCATCAAGCTCATGACGGTAACCAGCGAGCGCGCGGATGGCCAGCTGATCGCTCGCTTGCACCCCATACGCATCGTATGTTCAGCGGACAGGCACCAGTCGCTTTCCAGCTAGCGACGAGCGTCGAGAAGGACCCTGCCGCGCTCCTCCTGTGCCCTCGCACACGGCGCGCGCAGGGTCCAGCTGGGTCGATGGCAGCATACGGAAAGGTAGGTGCTAGGTTGACAACCGCACTTCGCATTGCCTAACATTTTTGGCCTGCGCGCATCCCCGCTTCGCCTTCGCGAACGCAGGACCGTGTCAACACCACGATCGACAAACAGCAGAACCACGAATCGATATGTCCTCGCAGAACCCAGGCTCGGGTCCGCGCCACACCTTTCCCCGACATTTCGAGGGTCGCGATTCTATCGCATCGCGCGCGCGACACGAGCGCGATACGATGGGAAGCACTGGACGTTCTTCCGCTCACTATGTCAGCGCAGCTCCTCACTGTTGCCAATGCGCATCTGCGGCATTCGCAGTTCAGGGTGGCCAGGTGTGGCCTCGGACAGAAGCATTGCGCCCGCTAGGCACACCGATCGACACGCGGCAGAGCCCTGCACCGCCAATGCTTCCGCTCCTTCTGAGATTTGGAAGATAGGGCCGCCGTCGGAGCACTGACATCCTCGGACATCCCATCTCCGTCACGGAAGACTGCGCGGGTGCCTTCAATGTCACCCACTCCGTCACTGCGGCCGGCGCATGGTCGATCTGGAGGGAGGGTGAGAGGTATTGCGCTCATCTCGTCCGGCCGTGGTGAGTGACTACTGCGGACCAGATGCATGGCTATAGCAGCCGCTCATAACTACCGGGCATGTTGCGCTGGACCATATGTCATGCTGATAGTCCGATCGCAGGGGCTAGAATACGACAGACCCGAGCTGAGCCCAATTCGCGCTACACGCGACGCGACATCGGTGGCCTTCATGTTTCCGTTCCGACGCTTCTTCCGGGGTCCGTCCTCTTCCGCGTCGGAGATCGTGCTCGGAGACGGAGCATTGGGAGGATCTGCGGTGGACGTGTATGGTTTAGCGCGTTCATCGTCGAGAAGCACGACGCAGCGCCGCGCGCCTCGCTCCCACGACATGCCATCCTCATCATGGTCTGCGCTTCAGATACCTTGATCGTGAAGAGGGCAAGCCAGATATGGCGTTAGATAGGACTCGGGTAGGCCGCTGCCTCGGTCAGGGGAGTTGGAAGTGCCAGGGCCGGCAAGTAGCGAGTTCTGGAAGTCGAGCCAGAAGTCGTTGTGAGAACGCATATCGTACTGTACTACAAGACAAGTAGCGTCTTGCGAGACCAATGCTCGCAAAGTACATGCTACCGCTCTGTAAGTTCGACATATTTATCGTCCATTGTATACGGAGCTGATCTTTCGCACACGTAGTCTGAGTTTGTCTAGTATGTACACCTGTTTTGTCTTGACATCGGTCCCAAAGGTAGTCAGGTTTCGAGGACACTATCAATGAGGTATGCTCATAACGCGGCCCAAGTCTTCTACTAGCGACTTAACAATCGCAAGAATCTCGCCTACCCTTGTATACTCAGTCCCTACATGGGAAACGCATTGTATCATGAGCCTGCTCATTTACTCCATCAGCGACCACTACCCTCGCTGGGAGGTCCTTACCCTATCGCGCCCTCATCGGCGTGACACAACTGTCCTCGCAATGAACAACCCCAGGTTGTGTATCAGAGCACCGTCTCCCTCTCGTGCTCCTCGATTTCGTTCTGGCTCCCATGCTGCTCCCGCTGCCCGCGATCGTGCAGGGCCTCCTCCTCTGCACACTTGCGTGGGCCGTACGAGTCCGCGGCAGACATCTTCAACCAGGACCGGCATGACGGCGGCGCCGGGGCGGACGTCGAACGCGCGAAGCAGGAGTGCAAGTTCGGCATCGGCTGGATAGGGCTCGCGGAATCGGCGGGCAATGGGCATCCTCCTCGCGTTCCTCAGCGCTCGCGGTCCCGACCGAGATCGGGCTGTGTCGCGCGCAGGTCTTGCGCGACAAGGTGTTCTGCCAGATTTTGTGAGCGAGTGCAAGGTGGTTGTTGGAGTATACCTTGTAAACGATCCTCCGGCGCTGATGAGTTATGAATTAGCCGATAGTATGGTAGGCGACTCGTATAATGTGTAGCATTCATTATATCACAGTGTCTCGGGAAACTGGAGGGGCCAGGTTTGTTCGCCGGACGTACCCTACTCAACGGTATGTTGTCATTTGCCGAATCACCCCCTTCTCCCTCCTCATCGACGCACACCGTTGGCAGTTCGAGCGCTTCTTAGGGAGAGACAGCCTGTTCAGGCTCTCAACGATGGATGGGGAGAGGCTCTAGAGAACATGGTTAAGACGCATGCAAAGGGCGCGGTAGAAGACGAGTCTATATAGAAGTCTACACCTTCATTCCGGCTCATACTGTTGTAGCGCACATACGAAGACATTGCCGAGTCGTGGATTGGGCCTAGTCGCCACGTTATACAACTTTGCATGGCAGTGGGAGAAAGCATTCCTAAGATCTGTAGCCCAGTACTCTGTATTCCCTGTTTTTGGGCATTGTGTTTACCTTTTGGGCCTGCTCAGCCTACTTATAGACGAATCCTAGAGTCGAGGGTAAGTTCGACGCGCCGCATGCGAGCGCCTACCTCTCGCCGGCGCTTGCCGAGGCGTTCAGTATGTACTTACGTTTAGTAAGGTTCCTGGTTTAGTGCCACCAGTACCATCGGATCTCTAGATCACTCGACACCCACTCACTAGCAGACCTCCATGTCCTTGCCACTCAAACTGCCGGCCGCTATGTTTTGACTGACCATTACCTGAGAAACACTGCTTTGACAGCGGCGTATCCACATCGTACGCGGTGGTCCGGGTATGGCGCGGCGTAAATGGCCCACTTGGATCCGAATCGTGAGACGGATCACCTTGAAAGTACGTATACATGTCCAGCCATCTCTTCCGACAAAGAAACCAGCTATACCACAAAGATCTAACGTGCGGGAAACATAAGGCTCGAGCTCCAGTCGGGGCAAGTGCAGTATACAAGAACGGGATTCCTTCGCTCTGGGAACACTTCCGCCACGCGCCGGCCCAATGCATCACGCAGCGATTGTATGAAGCATACGCCAAGCTTCGACCTACAGCCACATTCAATGGTCGCACACAGCTCACCCCTGTTATCCGCGTAGTATGCATATCCGACACTCACGGTGCCCACTTGTCGCTCCCTCCCCTACCGCCCGGAGACATCTTGGTCCATACAGGCGACCTTTCGACCAGCGGGACGGAGAAACAGATACGTGCAGCGCTCAAGTGGCTCGCCGCCGCTCCTCATCAGCACAAGGTGTTCATCGCCGGCAACCACGATCTCGCCCTAGCGCACCCCCCTACGCGCGACGCCATCCTCGCCGACTACCCGACGCTCACGTATCTCGAGAACTCCTCAGCGACGCTCGAGTTCTACGGCCGTAGTGTGAACATCTATGGTACCCCGTGCACCTTAAAGCGCGGCGAAACGGGCGCGTTCCAGTACAAAGACGACAAACGCTGGCTCTGGTGGTTGTACAATATACCCTCCGAGACGCACATTCTCCTCACGCACGGCCCACCTCTGCACCACCGCGACGTCGCCGGGCTCGGCTGCAGACACGTCCTCGCGGCGCTCTGGCGCATCCGCCCCGTGCTGCACGTCTTCGGGCACATTCACGCCGGCCGCGGCGTCGAGCACGCGCGGTTTGCGAGTCTGCAGATCCGGTACGAACGCTCTGTCAGGGGGAAGGACAACTGGATGGCTACGCTGGGCCTGATGTGGGCGTTGTTGTGGGAGCGCCTGTTCGGCTTGTCGCAGAAGGAGCCCATGTTTCGCCTGCGAACGCATAGCCTCTTGGTCAACGCCTCGTCGGTGGCCCGGAAGTGGAGTTCGCAGCTCTTGGAGCCGATCGTGGTCGAACTTCCGCTTATCCCTCGGACGAGTAATGCTATAGCTAGCGGTACCCCCACGGCCCCCACGGAGGTTGATGAGAAAGTGGAGGCGGAGGTGTAAGTGCTCTGCGGGTTGACCTTTCGCGATTCTGGATGTCATGGTTTCTCTGGGTCGACAGTCATCTGTGGGTTTCACGGACATCGTAATCAGGGATGTGCCATACATGTAACCTACTTATGTGTATCAATACCACCGTGTACACACCGTGTCACCTTGCTTGACGAGGTCACTAGTGCTCGCCATGTGCCGCCAATGTCTGCAGTATTCGAGTCGTAGTTAGGTTGGAAATGCACACTGATCGTCTGAGTTAATTCTACCCCTCCTGCTCTTCCTACAGCTGAGTATCTAGGTCTGCCTCAGGGAGACTGCTATGTAACAGATCCTGACTTCGGGGGCTGGTTGACACTACGACGTGCCGCTCCTTAACAAATATCGTGTGATGATTCTTCCCGTCGCAAGTTCACTACGGTGGTTCAAACATCCATTACAAACCCGACATAAATACTGTAATACACGTAACACAACACGTTAGGCCATCACAAAGTCGTTACACCTCCTGGGCCATTCCCCATTCAACAACACCACACGTTCCACGGGAAGGCACGAGCGTAGAGGCCCTCACTCGAGCTTTTGCCGCGAGAACTGTCAAACCGCACAAGCCGGAACCGTGTTCAGCATCATGAATCCCACAAAAAAGAGAATGGGGGAAGGAGACGCACCAGTGTAACAACAGTACCGTCCGCGAGCTTCTCCTTGCGCGACACGTACTCGTACCCGAACCAGCGCGGCACGACGCGCCACGCTGCCCAGTAGAGCACGCCCACCGCCATGATCGCGATGCCGACGAGACAGTACCTGGGCGCAAAGGACGTCAGTACGGCGGCGTGGGGGACGGGATGGGGGACGCACAGGTAGTAGGGCAGGGGCGGCGTGTCGCCCTTGCCATTTGCGGGACGTAGGAATGGCGCGACGAGCACTGCGGCAGAGATTGGGGTTAGTCTCGGAGGGCGTTGGAGGGGGGGGAGGGTACGTACGGAACACGGCGGCGGCGAGGAAGAAGACCGTGAGCGGCCACCATACTGTAGGTGTATGAGATCAGCGCACTGTGAAAGGGGAGCTCATGGCTACGTACCCTTGAACGGCCGCGGTACGTTGGGCTTGGTATATCTCAGCCAAAACAGCCCCTATGAAATTCCGCATTAGTACTCGGTGCAGTCATAGGAAGAGGAACGGCCGCGGACGTACGAGCACGACGAAGAGGTTGAAGATCTGGCTTGGGTACCCCTCGACATCGAGGATGAACGGGTACGCGACCGAGGGCGGGGGCGCGATGATGACGATGATCTGCACGATCGTGAGCGAATGCCCATCGGGGCGCAGTCAAGACGGCGCAGCTCACCGAGGGAATTAGATGGATGATCAGGCCCGGGAGGGGCGACTTCCCCGTGGGCCAATTTGATGCCCAGAACCGGTTACCGAACGGAAGAGGAATGCCTTCCTTTGCCAGCTCTAGGATACAATGAGCGTTCAAATATCGCACAACCGTGTGTGGTTGAGCCCACCTTGGTTAATGCGCGCGGCCGCGAAGGTCTACGATAACGAGTCAGATAGACTATCTCTAGAAAGAGGTGGTCATACGTACGATCGTGATGACATTCTGCAAATCGGAATATGAGCGAACAATTCGCGAAGATCGACGGCATTACTCACCCTGTTCAGGCAAATAAGGAAACACCGCAGCGGCGACAGTGAGTACTATACACCAAGACATATATTTAGCGACTTACCCCAATGCACTACATATGCAGGTTAGCCAGAATTTTCCATAGCAAGACACGGGAATCCGCACCTCAACGCGACGAACACAGTCAACGCCTTCTGCGCCTTAGCACCAAAGACATTGTGGAAGAACAAGCTCGCGACAGTCGTGCCGCTGTGGATGATCTCGTCCTTCGTCGCCGCCCTGTACGTGTCCCCTTCGTTAGTACATGTTGGCGACATCTCGCTCCCAACACGTAGAACACGCACGCAAAATAGCTGACGTTTGCGAGCAGGTACAGGACCGCGCAGATGCCGAGGCCGAGCGGGCCGGCGATCTTGAGCGTGCGCACGGGGTTCTTGACGTTGTTGAGCACGTAGTTCACGTTCGACCAGCCCGCGTACGCGTTGAGGACCTTGAACGTCGCCGTCGCGTACTGTACGCGATACGCAGTCAGGACGTGGAGCACGCGCGCGGGATGGGAGGATGAGACTGACGTCGTTACTGCTGTGCGAGCTGCCGGCAAACGCATTCCTGAAGTTCGCATGCGGGTCCGCGATGTGGGTCTTGCCGGAGAGCACAACCCAGCCTGGAGGAGTTGTGAGCAGCAGAGGACGACCGGGCGTGGTGGGACATACCGGTGATCACGATGAAGACGAGGATGACGATCTTGAACAGACTCAGACCCTGAACACGCCTAGTAAGTACGGTTCGGCGTGCAGGAGTAGCGCGCTCACGTTCATCACCCACACTCCGAGACGTGGCGTGAGGCCATGCAGGAGCGTGACGAAGCCGATGACTACGCGTGGTGTTTAGCACACATACACGACGGGGAATCGGGTGTGTTGCGCGTACCTCCCAGCGCAATGCCACGAGTGACCCACCGGGAGGCGGGATGGCCTGCGACAATGAGGATGCTTGGCGATGACGTCAGTACCAAGTAAATGTCACGCAGATCGGACGTCAACATACTTTTGGGCAAACACCTGGAGGGACGCGTCTTTCTTAGCATGGCGCGTATTTCACGAGGCAGTGGTGTACGTACTATGCATCCCGACGCGGTGAAACCGAGGACGATCGCGTTGGTCGCGAATATGATGGTCGCGAGATGCCGTGGACGCTTGTATACCGCCTCCAAGTACACCTTCTCTCCACCGGAGCGAGGGAACATCGTGCCGAACTCGAGCCAGATGAAAAGCCCGCAGAACGAGAGCACGAAGCCAAGCACCCAGAGCATGAGAGACGCCCCCACTGAGCCGACCGACCCCAATATCGAGGACGGCGTAGAGAAAATGCCTGTGCCGATGATACGTCCGACACTGCATGACCGTTGGTGTCATTCGCATAGCACGGGGAAAGCAATGATGTGCACTCACATGAGCAGCGTACAGCTGAAGACGCCCAGATGGCGACCCATGCCACCCTCGGCATCTGGGACACACTTATCAGCACACGACTCGAGCGCCGACCGCAATGGTTGTGTCTACCTTCTTCGAATGTGAGCTCGCCAGGATTCAGGTCTGGATCTACCACAGTGGTGAGCTCCTTCGACGCGAGCGACTCGTCTCCGTCGCTCTCTTCCTTGGATCGTTTTGTGTCCAGCGGTTCAGCGGGAACTGCCGCTGCATCCGCCGGGGCGTCCTCGTCCCTTCGACCGCGTCTCCATGTGGGTATGTACTGCGCTAGCCTGGACATTGCGGTGGGGTATCAAGCACCGCGCGCTGGTGGAAGAAGGAAAGACGGAGAAGGGGAGACTCGGAGGGACTAAGTGAATAGACCCGAGGAGGAGATAACATGGCGGCGATAGGGCCCTTAAGAAGCCTGCGGAGCTGCCGTTAACTGGGAGCAATGCATATGCTTTCGCCATTCTTCTAGATCATGGCGTGAAATCTGCGCCTATCAAATAGGTGTTTTTACATCAACACGTCCGGCCGCTCGAATGCAGGCCAGGGACAGCCTTTCTGGTGTCGAGCACGGAGCCACATGGTCATGCGGGCCCTCGCGGCGTACAAGCGTTTGAGTGTGCTTGGTAGAGTGGCTTCTAGTGTTGGACGGGTGCGCTATTTGAGAGTTGGGATGGATGAGCACGTCATGATAGGACATGGAGCACGGAGCCGGGAGTGGATTTGCAAGAATGGGTGTTTTGCCGTTGAGTGGGTGGCTGCGAGACCGAGGTGCGCAAATCGAGATTTGATCCACACAATCCTTCGCGATCATGCGCATCAATTTGATCGACGCCGGTTACTCGCACTTCGCCAGATATCAAGGAGAGATATGAGCAGAAACTACTTCTCAAGGAGTATCATAGCATATGCGTGTCCCAACCTAGAAGTTAGTCTCTTGTAGACCTGTGAAAAAGCTGAAAAATAAGGGGTGGGAAGTACTTACTTGAAGAGCTGCCGCGCAGAGTCTAAGATCTAAGGGGTAGTCCTATTCTACATAGTCTGAGTACTTATATGCGGTGACTTACTGTGGATAGACTTTTGAATTGATGGTATTCACGCAACCACCTGGCTGTGAGGACATATAAAAGGGCTAGAAACACCTAACAACGTCATGAAGCGAGTATATGCAACAATGAAGTGGGCGCTTACTGGGTCTGCTGGGCGGTAGACTTGACAAATATTACACTGTGAGTTTTGAGTCCTTTCTACCGAGTTTTGGACTTCAAATTTGTTGAGGCAGACGCGTGCAATACCTGTGTGTTAGGTGGTGGTGGTTACAGGACAAGCTGTGGATGGCATATGTGTCGTGCAGAAGCGTCTTTTCACAGAACAGTTTCTAGCAGGTGAATGACGTCATGCCCCTAGTACTGTTGAGTAGTGTCTGTGCTTTCTTGAAGGCGTCGGGCATCTCAGTCTTCGTCAATTGACACCATACAGCTGTGAGTCTTCTCGGATCCAGGTTTGTCTTAAACTGATACACGCTGTCTTTTAGTATACGGCACAAAGCTCGAATGCCAACAAGTCGCCAAAAGGAAACCAAGACTCAGGAACTTGAACTGATCATAGCATCATAACAAGCCCAGCGGAATCTGTTCCCGGTGGTACATCCCATCATCATAGTCCATATCTCCCGCCAGACTGTCAGACAAGTGTCTGCATTCATCAAGCACGCAAAGTGAGCCGAGCTTGCCGTCTCCTCCCGTTGGTTTTGATTTGTCTATTCCAGGCTTCCTCCGAGAGCCTGAGCTCCTCCAACGGCCTGCCTCCTCTGGCTTTACAGAGTTTCCTTGCAATTTGGGTTTTGAGCCACTTCTTGCGCTTCGCTCTCACGCTATCAGCATGCGCCACCAGCTGCAGGCTTTTTGGAGGTCTTTGTGTCTTTTAATCTGTTCGGGCTAGCGTGGTGTTTCACCTCTCTGCGCTGAAGTGTCGGAGCTTCGGTCACTGACTGCGACGACCCACCGCCAGACACGCATACACGAACCTTCCGTAAATCACGGCGGAGGCGATGTCCAAACTCAAGAGGCCCGGGCGAAGCTCCGCGCGAGACCGTCCAGAGGGATTATTGGCGTTCATTGTGGTTCCACGGTAAGCTTACGCCTGGGCCATATCATCTCGACGTGCGTGTTGCGCAGAGGCGCAGCCTACAAGACGTAAACTCACTAGGTGCGCGCGCGGGTCTGGTGTGGGTGTCCACCTACTTGGTGGCGTTGAGCGATAACCGCTGCGAAAAAACCGTGTAATTGACCTATCGGTGAGCAGCTGGGCTTCCACACCGCAGCTATGTTGACCAGTGCGGAGTGGTCGTCATCAGCAGCGCGGGCAGAGATAATGACAATTAAATTGAACGCAGAAGATCATACTCTAGGGGCATCATGAAGGGATGCAACGATGGCGAACTAGGGCATTCCGGAGCAAAATGGCCGGCAAACTTGGCGGCGGAGCACCGCTAGGGTCATGTATCAGATATGTTGCGCCCGTCGATAAACGAGGATCACGCGAGAGACACGGAAGAACAAGGCGAGTCCTTGAGATTGGCATACGGACATCCGGTCAATAACACAATGGGCGGCGACGGACCTCGTACCTCAATGGCCATTTCCAAGATAGCGTTGTATAGGGCGTCACAACGCAAACTACGCCCTCCAACCGCCCTCGTAATGATCGACGATGGTATCGAGAGTCTCAGTGCATAAGAACGGATCATGAAGAGGTCCGTTGAGAAACAGGTCCCGGCGGTGCACCCCAGAAACGCACCCAGCATCGCGGAAGAAGCGCGAGGAAACAAGGTCGTCAACCGATCGGTTGCCTCCGGTATGTACGCGCGCCAACTCGCTATTAGGTATCCTGGTATTTGGAGCTGCTGGACGCGGACGACAACGCCTGCCATTTGCGGACAAGGGCAGCGCACGCCTCCGCTGTGGCGGGCGAGGCGCGAGAATTGGGTCGCGGGGACTGCCTGGACGGTCGATCCAGGGCCAGCACGTCGGTGCTTGACCATATGCAGGCAGCTCTGGCCAGATGCTCACGTCCACGCGGTCGAGGGAGAATACCAAATTGAGTGCACGGTCATCACCCCCAGGAGCAGCCGGCAATCCTTCGCGTCTCGGCTCTGCTTCCTGCGCGTAAAGGGGCACGAATGGAAGCACACCGAGCGGGACATGGTTCCGCGAGAGCTGCTTGGCACGTTCGGATGCGTTGCGTAAGATTGGACCCCGCCGCGCGGAACAGACTGCAAGTAAATGGCAAGGTTATGTGCTAATGCAGGTGACTAGATGAGTGTGCGGCACGCCGATAGTTCCACATGTTCCTCGGAATAGTACGGTCGGTGGGCCGTCGCATCTTCTCGTCCTCTGCATCCGACATTGAGGGTTTCCCAACAGGACTTCGATACGGCGACCCTACATCTCTGCGCTCTACCACCGCACGTACGACTCGCCGGGTTTTGATTCGCATGGCAAGTGTGCTCACCTGGGGGCAGGGATGGGTGTACGCGAGCGCGACAGAATCAGACCAGCCCCGCGGCAGGATGGCCGACGCTGGCGAGGAGTTCGCAGGCAGGCTTGTCAGGGAAGCTCGACGGCCGCGCTGGGAGGAAGAGTTCCGTGGACGTGCCTGCTGGCCAGAACGGGAGTGAACAAAGCGACTGCCTGTTTCGTCAACAAGCAAAAGCACCGATGGGTCGTGTGGTCCGTGATGGCGGACCGGGACCCCAGAAACACCAAGTCGCCGTCCTCCACGGGTGAGTGCGCTGTTCAGCGCATCGTCTGGGCTGACCTCGAGCGTCGGCGAGCAGGCAGATATGTGGATGTGGGTGGACGAGATCAAGGTCCGCAAGGGGCCAAACCGATGAGAGGAGGCACAGGTTGGGGCGGAGGCGCGCGTGCGGGCGTCTGGCGAGTTGATGAGATGCGCTGAGACCGCGGCCTGTGCCCGGGTCCTGGGAGCAGGCGTCGCTCGTTCTGATCTCGGACGGCGAGTGCATCATTTAAAGCAGAGAGAGAACAATAACGACGCCCCCGTGCTTCCCCTCCTTTTGTTCCCCCACATTTGGGAAACAGGTCCTTATCCAGCCGCCATGCCTGCCGCACGTTCACTCATCCGTCGTAGGCGGTCTTCCCTGGCCATGGGTATGTCATTCGCTTGGTTATTAGCGTGGGCGGGAGAACTAACAGTGGTCCGATTTGCAGGACTGACCCAGGTAAAGCCCGGACACTATGGTATCGGCCACTCCCCCTCGCCGCGCGCACTCACCTTCGCCCCCAACGTTACGCCCGGTACGTACGTAGAGGCCGACGATGACCTCCAAGGAGACTCGCCCCCATCGCCCACCACTGCCCTCTTCCCGCCCACTGCCCCATCATCAGGCCCTACCCGCCGTCGTCTGCCACCTGGCAAGCGTCTCTCGCAAGGCTACATCCCCCGACCCCCAAACGCGTTCATGCTCTTCCGCGCCAACTTCGTTCGTCAGAAACACGTCCCCGGATCGATAGAGACGAACCACGGGTCGTTGTCCAAGATCATCGGTGAGTATCGGCCTCCATCTACTTGACTTGTTTCGCGCAGTAGCTCACATTCCGCCACGCAACCAGGAAACTGCTGGCGCGCCCTCCCGCTCGACGAGAAGAAGTACTGGGAAGTCGAAGCGAAAAAGGCGAAGGCCGCTCACAAGGAGCGTTACCCGCACTATCGCTTCCGCCCCGTCCATAACAAGAAGAAGAAGGCAGATGCCGCCACCTCAGCTGTTGACGCAGACGTCGACGCCGACGGCAGCATCCGGCGCAAGGACAAGGTCCCCGTCTTCCCTGCCGAGGAGGAGCGGTGCGAGGCCGTAGCCCAGCTCCTGCTCGAGGGGAAGAAGGGTGAAGAGCTCGCCGAGGCGGTGCGCCAGCTTGACATGGCCCGTGCACTGTCACGGCCGGAGAGCGCAGCCTCCGGCGGCTTCTCGATGAACGCATGGCCGCCGCAGGGCGCTGTTCCCGCCTACCTGCAACGCCGGCCATCGTCTGTTCCGCCCCCGTCGACGCTGTTCCACCCCAGCCACCCGATCTCCCTCCCCACGGTCCCCTT
This sequence comes from Lenzites betulinus, assembly GCA_022264855.1. Classification (NCBI taxonomy): domain Eukaryota; kingdom Fungi; phylum Basidiomycota; class Agaricomycetes; order Polyporales; family Polyporaceae; genus Lenzites; species Lenzites betulinus. The sequence goes on along the minus strand of JABYQU010000045.1, from coordinate 145,545 downwards.
CTTCGCCGCACCAGCCCCGCAGATGGGCTTCTTCGGCGCGGACGGGCTGTTCAACCACCCCGGGTTCGGCATGGGCTCGAGCAGCGCACACGGGTCGCGCGCTCCGTCGCCCGTCGGCAACATCGCCCGCACCCGCACCCTCGTCGGCCTGCGCCGCGCGTCAAGTTGCCAGCCGATCCCTTCGGAGCGCATGTGGGACAGCTACGACACGTTCTCGTCGCAACAGCCCTATCCCGCGTCGGGCTGGACGCTGCAGCCGGACAACGAGCCGCTCCCGGACGTGACGGACGCGAGCATCTTCCAGCCGGGCTGGACGAGCTCGTTCAAGGACGCGTCCTGCGCCGCGCCTGTCGCCGATTACGCGCACGTCGACCCGCACACGCCCGTGTACGACGCGGGTGCCCAGCACGGCCACCCGCTCTCGCTCAACATCGGCCCGCTGGACAGCTTCGACTTCGGCTCTGCGCCCTCGACCGCGACGGACGGGTACTCCGCGGGCACCCCCGGCATGTACGACCAGCTCGACCCGCACGCGCCGTGGCCGGCCGCAGAGAGCGGGCCCTCGAGCACGTTCTCCGGCTCGCCCGCGCACTCGGACGCGTCCCTCCCGGCGCATTCCGCCGTGGCCTCGCAGGGCGCGGGCATCCGTGCCCCGCAGCCGCAGCACCCGCAGATGCAGTTCGACACGTGGGCGGAGCAGGACGTCTCCGCCGCGGTGCAGCAGCAGCAGCAACAACAGCAACCTGTCGACGTCGCGCAGATGCCGGCCCCGCACACGGACGAGTCGTACTCGCTCATGATGGAGTTCGAGAAGAACTACCCGTCCGAGTTCGACGTCTACGGCGGAGTGGATCCTACCGCGTTCAACATGGAGATGGAGATGGGCGCGGCCGAGTACGGTTTCTGCGCTCCGCAGGAGACACAGTTCTGAGCTCGCCCCCGTCCGCCTCCTATCAACCCTAAACATCATGACTCTGTTCTCATATCATCCCTCGTTCACTGTTCTGTAGCATTATATCCGCCATCCCACCCGCCGCACCATCGCAGCGGGTGCTAATACCTCTCCCCTCCCTCTGTAGCCATTATACGCGCTGTTCGGCCCTGCTCTGTTATCACGCTCGACACCCCTGTAGCATTACTTCTCTCCTGCCTGCGAATACTGTATATAGCTTGTTTATCGCTGTCCCTCGGGCTTTCTATAGATACCTGGTGGCGCCTCCGGAGCCTCCATCTACATACCCTACATGGCGTCGTCGTTTCACTTGTTGGTGACGCCTCCTACCACCACGATGTATCTATCTGTTTATTGAACGCATTTGTTGCTGTTCCAATTGCGCGTCTGGCCTGAGTACGAAGATCTGACGATGACAAGGAGAATGCATCGTCAGTCGCTACTAGTAAGTACTGATAGTACTACTATGATATATCGTTAACATCCACACGCCCTCAGCACTACCCACAATTGGATATCCAAGTAGTAAGATTCTTCGTCGACCGCGACGGAGGTGCGCAGTCCGTCAAATATTTGAACTCGGAGCCAGAGAATGACGCGATCCGCTTGTGAGCCTGCACAGCTCGCGACGGCCGACCACATGGATGCGCTCTCGCTCCCCCTCCCCAGCCTTCTCTGCGCCTCGGCTCGGCGGTCGCCGCGTTCCGTCCAGCCCCCTCCCGGAATCCTTGGGCGATCCCGCAGCCAATGTGCGTGTGCGCCACAAAGGCGCCAGCGGTCGGTGGCGGAAGAGCCGATCACCCAGCGCGCCGCGCCGATGTTTTGCAGCGCAGGCGCCGGAGTGGGGGGACGAGAACGCGGGGAGGGCGGCTGCTGCAGATCTTTTCGCTCGAGACGCGATGTTGTGTGCGGATGGCGCAACGCGCCAATACATTTGGGGAGGGGGCATCTGGAACTTGTGGAATGCGCGTGAGTATACATAGTACGTCGGCGGGGAGTTCGCTGGTTCCGCCTTCAACCTCCCACCTACGCACTAGGACGCCTGTGCGGCATAAGCGACTGTGGGTCCAGCCGACACTCACGAACACCCTTTTCGGAAAAGCCGGTACGCTGTCGCAAACACGAAGAAATTCAGCATGTCTGCACGCCTCGACTTTGCGCGCGTCAAGGCACTTTTGCTTGGGTCCCGTAAAACGCGGGACACCGAACCACCACGGACCCAGGGAGCACCCGCAGAAGAAAACTTCTCCTCGGATGTAAAAAAGGGGTTGCCTCAGGATACTGATGATGAACCCTCGCTTCAGGATGTGGCTGACGCTGGGGAGCATGATCAGGAGCTCAATCCCGGAGGCCTGTCTTTCGAGGAAGGTAAGTTGTATTTACGCGGTTTTCTGCGCATCGAAGCTCATCTGCTGTCGGTAGATACTGCTGGCGGCCGAGGCCGCCACCTTGGGGTATTCAGCTGTACCATGCTTATGTGGGTGTATTTCAACTATTCTAGCTTCAACATAGACGTATTGACTTCAAGCTGATTAGCGTTGGCCGCATCATCGGTACCGGCATATTCTCAACGCCATCGTCGATCCTGGGTTCCGTGGGCTCCGTTGGCGCATCCCTCATGCTATGGGTCCTCGGATTCATTCTCTCCGCATGCGGTCTCTTCATCTGGTTAGAGTTCGGCACCATGTTCCCTCGGTCTGGTGGAGAGAAGGTTTACCTAGAGGCGGTGTACAAGAGGCCACGTTACCTGGCGACATACGTCTTTGCTGCAAACTCTATCCTCGTCGGTTTGACCGCTTCTGGGTGCATCGTGAGTTCTCATCCTCGTCGACATCATAAACGATGGGCTTACACAAATGCAGGTGTTCGCGAGCAAGTACGTTTGTCCTTCGGATTTCTATTCCACGAGTAACTAAATTTCGAGCAGTATACTCGAAGCCGCGGGGCATGAAGCTACACGGTGGACGACCCGTGGCATCGCTGTCGGGAGTAAGCGAGCCTCTGCTTGGGCTGAAGGTTATATACTGACCGCAAGCATAGCTATCTGCTTCGCCGTTCTACTCCATGGGTTGACACCGCGTCTTGGAGTTCTAATCATGAACGTAAGTCAGAATGACGCGTACTTCAGCAAAGATGAAGGAAAGACAGACCCACAAACATTGAGCGTAGGGCCTGAGTGTATTCAAGGTCGTCATCCTGCTCTTCGTCGTCGTCACCGGTAAGCGAGTTCTTCGTTCATCACTGGTGTATTGCTGACATTTAACCAACGATTAAGGCTGGGTCGTGCTTTCTGGGAAGACGTCTATCCAAGATCCGCACGCTAACTTCAGGAATGCATTTGCCGGAAGTTCGAACAGTAGCAACGACGTGAGCGATGATTTACTCATCTTCGCATCAATTGGCTAAGATATTCATGGCCTTTTGTAGTACGCAACGGCCATGTTCAAGGTTCTCTACTCCTACATAGGATGGTCCAACGTCAACTACGTCTTGAACAATGTGAAAACTCCAGTACGCACGCTGAAAATCGCCGGTCCCCTTGGTCTCTGCATCTGTGCAATCCTGTACCTGCTGGCGAATGTCTCCTACTTCGCGTGAGCCTATGCGAGTCCCTCTGGTTGCTGCGGAAGTTGACTTTTCTCTAACAGGGTTTCAACGAAGGAAGAGATCATTAATTCCGGCGTGACTGTAGCCTCCCTGTTCTTCCGCAAAGTTTTCGGTCCTCGAGCGCAGAAGGCTCTCACCGTGTTTGTGGCGCTGAGGTGGATTCGCTTTTGACTTTCTACACGCCTACTCACTGACAACGACGTCCACAGCGCGCTAGGCAACGTCGTGACGGTGACCTTCGCTCTATCTCGCATTAATCAGGGTATGTTTGACTCAGACCAATTATCACGCTCACCACGTCCACATTAGCTGACTCGCTCGTCAGAACTTGCCAAGGAAGGGCTCCCTCTACCCTTCGGCAACAAGTTTTGGGCTTCCAACTGGCCAACGGGGAAGTCGCCCCTGCCCGGGCTGATTTTGCATATGATACCATCCGTGCGTCCAGAACCGCCGCGCGAACGTGTGCATCCAGGCGAATTGACACTGCCTGATTAGATTATAATCATGATCGCACCCCCACCAAACGTCGCGTACCCGTTCATCCTCAACGTACAAGGATACCCTATTCAGGCTATCAATCTCTTTGTCGTCATTGTGAGTCGTTGCGGTCCACACATGGCGTGCTGGGACACTCACAATATTTCAGGGGCTCTTCTGGCTCCGTTACCATAAACCCAACGCCCCACGACCGTTCAAAGGTAAATCCGGACGATCACACCTTAATTGACAAGAAATTGACACCATCTTAGTATGGCTTCCTGTCGCAGTCTTCTTCCTAGCTTCGATAGTCTTCTGTAAGTCTCCGATATCATTTTGTTCGTTAGGAGCTCACCTGCGCGTTCAGTGCTCGTTGCACCCTTTATTCGTCCCTCCAACGGCGTCGGTGACACACCTCCACTGCCGTACTATCTGTAAGCCTTATCTTCCACAAACAGTGATCGAACGTTGATGCAGTACTCACGGATACAAAAACCAGATACTGCCTCGTCGGCATAGGTGTCCTTGCGTTCGGCGCGCTCTATTGGGTCGTGCTGAGGCAAGTCCCGCGTTGGCTCGGGTATGAAGTGTTCCAGCGGAAAGAGGCTCTTTCCGATGGTACTTTCGTCACTGTGGTACGTCGCTGTGATATATGCTGCTCCCTTCAAGTTGATTAATCGTGCATATCATACAGAATCACTACAAAAAGATTCAGTAAGCGCATAGATATACATATGGGCGACACCTCTGGATAAGATTTACCTAATGACTTCAATGCCTCATGACCCTCGGTGATTCAATGTGCATCTGGTAACACCACAGAAGCGACCATCAACGATAGCTCCAACATGACAGCGCCTTAGAATGTGTGTCAGAATAAGGCCCGGCATAGTCAGAGAGGAAGCCGCGCGACCTCGCCATTTACGAGATCCCGCGGGCGGGTGCCACAGCGGGTACTAGCTGATATGATCAACAGTGTAAATGCAATACGAATAGCACTGCGGATGGAAGCTGTGCATGGCACCTCGCACGCACTGCACATAAGTATGTGCAACACTGCGATCATCGATATTCTCACCTGCCCACTCAACCTCTGAGACGCAGCTGCCTGTCCCGGTACGTGAGGGGACGCCTCCCCGCTCAGCAATGCTCACTGATCACCTTATACTTACACAGAACCCCACAACATGCCTCCGAAATTCAAGCTCACCACCATCTACGAGGGCTCCCTCACCGCGCTCAAAAACAGCACGTTGGACCTGTCCAGCTGTGCGACCGCAGGGGAGATCCGGCTCATCGACTGTGTTGCCGCCAGCCAGAACGTCTTGCGAATCTGCGAGACCAACCTGAACTTCCCACCTAAGGACGTGACTTACGCGACCGTTTCCTACGTGTGGCGCGGCTACCCCCCGAAGAGATCGCCCACCGGCTCACGCGCCGAGTTCACCGTCAAGGGCGCGGAGAGCGGCGAGCCCATCAGCATCCCCCTCCTCGGGCATATCTGCGCCGCGGCCCTCCAAGAGGGTGTCGAACTCCTGTGGCTCGACCGCCTCTGCATCATGCAAACCAGCAAAGAAGACAAGGCGTGGCAGATCCAGCAGATGTACAACGTCCACGAGCGTTGCGCCGTCTGCTTCGTCCTCCCTGCGGGCGTGAACCGCCTGGCCACGCTCGACGAGGACACCCCGTGGATTCACCGCGCGTGGACACTCCAGGAGTTGCTTGCCCCCTCCCGCTCGCTCGTCCTCTTCGAGTGGAAGTACGGGTCCGGATCCTACAGCGGGGCGACGGTCGGCAAGATCGAGGACGTCGTTCCGGGCACGTGTGCGATGGCGGACGCGACGGACATCCTCCTCTTCTCCATCGAAGGCAAGATGACGTTCAAGCGAGACAAATCCAAGGACCCCACGCGCCGCTCCTCGATCTCCGTGCACGTCTTTGGGGATCGTGGGGCGCCGCAGGCGTGGGCGACGATGGGTGCGCTGCGCCTCCGCGGGAGCGAAGCCGGGGAGAGCGCGGTCTGGCGCAGCGCGCTCATGCGCACGTCCTCGCGTCCGGTTGATATGATCTTCAGCATCATGGGCCTCTTCGACGTCTCCCTGAACCCCAAGTACTTCGACAAGGACGATAGGGTGGGCGCGACAGTTGCGTTGGCGAAGAAGATACTCGAGCAAGGCAAGAGCGCGTCGTGGATCGGAGCGTCGTTCCACCTCCCACCCGCTTCGCGGCTCTCCAGCTTCCCAGTCTTCCCGAAGTCGTCGGTCTCCGGGCGAGCGATGGTCCGCGTGGGTAGCCAGGCGAAGGAGGTTTCGACTGTCGTGGATGGGAACTACATGTCGCAGTGGTGGTTGCGGCACGCTCCGAAGGGGCACATCGACGATGACGGATACCTCATCGTCCGGGTGCACGCCGCAGTCGCGACTCTGACGGACAAGCGAGGCGATGCGACGCCGGGGACCGCGAACACCTTCATTCGATCTGAGGGAGACACATACCGCATCACCGACTTGCGTAAAAGGAAGTGGAACATCGACAGGCGCAAGACGATCACATCAACCACGGACGCACTAGTTCTCTTCGTGGGGAAGGAGGGAAGATTGCCAAGCGCAACTTCATACCACTACAGTGACGATACGCCTATTCGGGCGATCGCCGTCGAGGCGCATGGAAGAGGGAGATACAGTAGGGTTGCATCATTCTTCCTCGGGACGTGCTTCGACCATGAAGTCAAGAAGTGGCAAGTTTGCGACATAGCTATCGGGGGGCCCAAGGCCCTGACCGACGAACAGCTGGCAATGATTAGGAACAAGGATTTCAAAGGTGCGAATCCAACCTTGTAGCACATATCACGACGCTGATACTGTTTCGTCGCTTAAGTTCGCAGAAAACCAATCGAGCACAACTAGCTATCGATGAGTGTAGCTAATAGTGTAATTCAGAAGTCTAGGAGCGACGCACCAATGTAAGAGAAGTTAGTTGCCAGAGGCTCTTGTCTGCATAACGTGTAAGAAGCGCAAACGAGAGCGATCGTCTCCGAGACAGTGAGATCGCTAAGGGCTCGAAATTGTGGCACGTGTATGGGTGAACTGAAAATCGGATTCACGTCACCTTCATGAACATGGCCCAAGACGAGGCTACACGTCGAAGCCGGGTAGGAGCAATCACAAATGAGAACGGGGTCACACAGAACGCTGATGATACAAACGATCCAAAGCTGCCACCCTTCAAGTGTCCGTCCACCCTTTGGGCTATTATGCATGATCAGTGGGCGACTCAAGCAGGGACACGCCACCAAAGCTTACCTTCACCTCGTCACCGACGGTTTTGACATATACAGCGGGACGCTCCGCCGTTCTTGCACCCTCCTCGCCTTCGTCCCATGTGTAGCTCACGCCAACAGCAAGTTTGGTACCGTCGCAGTTGAACGCGATGGATGGCACGGCCGCGTTGAATTTGGGATATTGCCTGAGGCGCTTCTTCGATTTGTAATCCCAGATTGAAACGTTTCCATCGGATCCGGCAGACGCGAAAGTGTTGTAGCTAAGAGGGAGAGTGATAAGTTGCGCTCCGCAATGGGCGCATAATAAGACTCACCGGGGGTGGAAGGCAAGCGCATTGACGGGCCACACGTGGTCCGTACTTTCGACGACTTGGCGGTGGCATTTAAATGCGTACTTCTTCTCCTGCGCTTGCGGACTAGGGTCGAAATATTCCACAGCAATACGACCCTCCACCGAGCCCGTCGCATAGCCTGTACAAGTAAGCCGCCGCACACTTTCATGAAGTTCATACGCATCGTGCGAACATACCTTGTCCGTCCGCCATGCATGCCAGGGCGCGCGTCATGAACTTAAGGCTACTCTCTCGTGTCTGAGCAGGTGAGTCCATCTTCCTGATGTCGTAAATGTGGAAGAGACGGCTAGCCATGGCGACAACCAGGATGTTTTCTACGAGGTCCATGTTGTATACTCGCTCGGGAAGGTCATGAGAGGACTGTTGTGCATTGGCGGCTCGCGAGTCCCAAAAGCGAATAGTCCTATCCCAAGAGCCAGTTATAAGTGTCTCTGTGATAAGGGTGATGGTGAGCATATATTTATATATTGTACCACGGTACTCCATACTTTTATCACGATGATAGTTCATGGCAGAGATTGCGTCGGAATGCTGGCCTAGGTGACTGACTTTCTCAGCTTGGAGGTCGAGTCTGTAAAGGTGGATTTTTACATCAACGAGAATGTAGGAGGCATGCATGAACATACGTACTCCCTCACTGAGGTATCCAAACCTCCGCTGTATGCATGCGTTCCGTCTGCGAAACAGGTTGCGAGTACGGCCGCCCTGTGGTCATATTTGGATTTATGCTCGTTCGTGGCGACATCGTAGAATCTGACCGTCTGAACAAAAGAAATGTGTCAGATACTGCAGCTACGATATGGACACACCCAGGCATATGATCGAGACCCTGTAATGCCCACGCAGCATTACAGGGCATTGCGCTCCAAGCGCGTGTCCCAAAACCGTTCCCAACCGCCCCGACGCGACTTACCGTGTCCCAGGAAGACACAAGGAGATGGTCTGGGTTACTTGGTGAGAACCGTACGGAAGACACGCTATCGAACGGAGGCGACGCGAGCTCGATCTGGTCTGGTACATGGACGTTTGAGTGACGTTGTTTACACACACTAGTCGGAAATACATACCTGACATGTTTTGTAGTAGTTCCCAGAGCACAGACCAGCCGAAGATGTCAGTCGCACGATCAGGGAAGCAGAGGTAGAGAAGGATTCCAGGAGACCCAAGGCAGACACGCGACTCAAGCTCAAAGACGGCCAAAGGCTGATAGGCGCCCGTTGCAGCAGTGTTGTGAGCTGTTTGTTGCTGTTAGAATCCAAAGCTTTTGCCAAACAACCGCTCGGGTTTGCATTGAGCGCCTAATTCTGCTATATCACAGCGTTGAGGTTTCTGTCATGATTCTACACTGTTCTGGAGGGCGACGAGTGTTCAACGTGTGACATAAATTCATAGTATTAAAATATGTTGAGTTGTATCCGATCACATTTCGTCGTAAATAGGCGTCTGGACCGTTGCTGATTTTCCGAAAACTCGAGACAACAGGTACCCATAGGACATAACTACATAGTGCCATAGCAGGCGAGAGCGTTGTGTATCTTTATAATTATATCGTAACATCAACGTGATGAAAAATCCATTCGTGGGATATGGCGTTAAACCAGTATCGATCATGAAACCGGTTCAAGCTCGACGACATAAACCTCTTCAGATCTCCGGCTAGGTGGGTGCTCGCGGCTGGAAGCGGGTCGGATGCCCCAAAACCGCCGGTGCTTTCCGAGGTAGTCAATCCTCCTGACGCCATGCTCAAGGTTCTGAGCGTGATGCTGGGGGTCGCGGCTTAGCCGCGAGTGGAACGACTTGCTCAAGGACTCGCGCAGGGCCGCGTCGAGGTGTTCATACTCGGCTTGTACCACCGACGTCCGCAGCGCCTTATACAGGGCGTACAGGAGGTCTCCTACGGTGACGTAAGGTAATGGCCGACTCGACCAGTATGCGTCGGCGGCTGGTGTGACCTCGACCTCGAGGGGAATGCCAGGGAAGATGAGGACGACCTTTCGCACGGGAAGCCTGCAGTTCTTGACACTCGTCCGCGCAGCACAGCGCGCGAGGTCAGAGTGTGCGAGCCGCTGCGACGCGGGGGAGTGCGCGCTTCCTAGCCTGATATTGTCGGGATGTGTAGAAATATCCCACAGGAGGGGCGGGAGCGCCGGCGGGGGCAGCACGTCCAGGAGCGGATCGACCATCGCGTCCTCGGCTGGTGCGGCCGAGAATGCCGGGTAGCTGTGAGGGGAGGGAGGCGCCGCGTTTATCGCCGACCATGATGGGTAGTCATTGTGTCGGACGGCCCGGGGGAGCGGGATGGCCGGGAACGGTTGAGGTGGTGTCGAAGGACCTGGGGATGATGCCCAAGAGCTCGATCCCGTGGACGATGCTGGAGAGGGCGTCCTCGGGGGAAAGTTGGCAAACCGGACCGTCTTCTTTGGCCGGTTGTTCATCGCTGAGGTGGTTTATGATGTGGACAGGGCCCCTGAGTGTTGCTGTAACAGGTGGGGGAGGGTAGCGGTGGTGGTGGTTGAGGAAGTAGAGGGGGTGAAGCTGGGGCCCGGCTACCTTCCATACTGAGGGTTATATAGTTACGGGTCTGTGACGCGGTACGCTTTGGCCCACAGCTGCGCAAACAAAGCAGGCCGTGACTCAAGCGCAGGGCCCATATGGCACCCTGGCCAAAGCTACCGAAGCGTCACTCCTGGAAGGTCGTATTCCACAAGCCGGGGTACGGTTACGACAGCTCGCGCCCCCGCCTCGCGATGGGCGGGCAACATATTGAACTCACGTTAGTGCCGACACACAGCACCGAGTTTGACAGCGCCAAGTGCGCGCGCGGCCCCCAAAACAAGCCGACAGTCGACTGGCACCCAGGGCACGTAGCCCGCACAGGGGGCGGAGCCGTGACGCTGTGAGGCGGCGCCGGAACACGAGGTGCCCCGACGCTAGCTGCTGAGAATGGGCGATGGGCGCTTGGAAGATCTCAGCATACGGCTTGATTGTTACACAGCCTCAGCTAGCCCAACCACATGCAATGTCGCCTGCAGTGCAGAGGTCGCTGGCTCCGCCGAGACAGCGACCTCCACAGGGCAGGTCAACGCCGCACAACCACACTTTGAAAGAGAAACTCACCAGGATATTAGGGATATGACAACCACTCCTGTGGAACAAACTGCGCAGGAACTGCGTGGCTTGCTTTCCATTCCGAGGACGCTGCCTGGATCTGGCGCGAGAGAAAGGAAGTCTGTCCTGCGTGAGTACATCATGGCCGCACCCACCTAGGAACCATAATGGCTGACAGAAGCCGTCGCGCCATGGCTGAGCGTGACAAAGGAACTGGAAGGACGTCCAAGCGGTTGGCCGCGGCCGGTAACTTGCGGTTGTGATGCGCTTAGCCGTGCACAATAAGCGCCGCCGCGTGCTGCGCTCATCCGTGACGGTGTGAAGGGTAGGGCGCTAACGGCAGTAATTGTGCGGCGGAAGTTGTCAGCTGGACAGTAGTACTACTGCGATACTACGAACGGTTATATCATCGTATGTGTACCAATTGAAATGAAAACAGAGCGCCAGCACATGTAGAGGTATATCTCTTTGCGAGCATTTGAGCTACAAGTACGGGTCGTATGGGTAAGTAGTAGTATATAGTAGTGGTAGTAGTATGGCCGTGATATCCACATCTTCAATTGACAGTATAATCCAGGTTTCTGTCACTGTTGCAACGCTCGCAGAAAACGGCCGTATTATTTTCGGTGGGTATCACAATCCCAACTGGGGGTATGTAGTGTTCGTGGTGTAGGTATCACAGGGGAAGCAATTGACCTTCCCGACAAATATGAAACAAGAAGAATAGTGGCGCCGTCTACAACTTGAGGGTGTAATCATCTGTCTGCTCATGTCTATAAGCATATATATTATGTAGAGATGTGAGCAAAAACATACTAGGGTATGTTGACTTCCAATCTACAAAGTGAATAAGATGCAAAAGTCAGGACTCCGAGGCGACGGTGTGCTGCCGAAGGTAGCAGTATGGACCAATCTGAACAGCGTACCTGCGGGTCCTGGAAGTTGACTCCGTCAAGGACCCTCGTATTGTAACCACGTTTCTTCTTCGCTATTTGCTTGCGACTCGCCCGATGAACCTGCATCGCGGTCTTGTGAAGGCTGTGGCTGGTTTTATTTGGTATGAGCAATGACATGATGCACACATCATGTAAGACAACGCACCCGAGCAGCTGGACGAGCTGGCGGCAAGGAGGATAAGGGTCCTTCTCTGCATTGCGGCGTGTGTAGCACCAGATAGTAAATGTATGCCATGGCTAATCAGTATATTCTTTCACTTACGCAGGAGCGCAACAAGGTTCTGTCATGTGGTCGAAGCAGTCGTGAGACTCAAGCTTAGGCAAACCGCATGTCGCACGGCGTACCTTGGTCATGGAGTCCCCCTTCGTGCTTTCGTAGGTTTGCTGAGGATCCTTGCAAGCAGAGATACTCAACTATAATCCAGCACCGCGTCAGGACTGCGACTCCACATTAAATGTCTAGTCCACTCACTACATGCACCTTAGGTTGAGGTTGAGGGAGACATGAGCCATCGCATTGTCTGCTCAAACGCTCCGGAGACTCGCTCGGCGTCTTGAACGGCCACACCCTGCAAGCGAGATGCTTAAGCTTGCGATATTTCTGGTCAAATGAGTAGCATCGCGGAAGCTTGAGACTGAGCCCAGGAAACGTGGGCGTGCGCTCTATCTGCAGCGTGGAGGCACGAGCAATCTGAAAGCGCTTCTCCTCATTGTCTCTAGGGGGCAGCTCGACGATTGAGGCGTCGAATTTGACCACCTTGTCCTTTGACAAGCGCTCGCGGCTGTACATGCGCAAGTCGGGACGGCCACGAGGCGTCCCTGCTGAGCCTGAGAGAGAGACGACAGGATGGTTCGTCATCCCATGCATGATAACAGGTTGCCGGTATCGAGAGGCTCACCTGGGATACTCTTGACAGCTTCTTTGGGCGAAAGCTTGGTCACTTTCACATCGCGCTTGAAGTTGTTCGCATCTAATCCGATAGTTAGATGTACGTAAACGAACACAGACAATCGCCGAACCTTGAGCGTCCTTCCGTGCTACCGCACAGCGTTAAGTCAGTTTGCCGCACCAGTTGTCACATACGAAATCTCGAGTGACCTACCAACTCCCTGCCAGATAGATCTGGACCGGCGTAGCCCTCGGTTCAGCCACGGATAGTATACAGCGTTGCATGCATAGTGATCGAGGTCAAGCATTGTCCCCGAGTGGCAGGAATCGAACACCGCAGTCAAGTATGCTCCCTCAGGGAGCGGGTCCACGAGTCTAATGCGGAGATCCTGATGCACACATGAGATCGGGCCAAATATAAGGCAGTCAATATCAGATACTCACATTGTCGATAATCAGGTTAGATGGCTGTTCAGACTCTGGGTCGGTGCCCGAGTCCATGGGCACGAGGGCTTCAGAATATGGTGTTAAATATCTCACTCCGAGGCGACGTAGTCTCGAGCCTTAAATGGGCATACCTTCATCGAAGCCGTCATCCTCGTTAACACTGGTGCTCGCCAGCTGGAGGGAATGACCAGAGTCTGAAGGATTGATCAACGCCGTCAGTACTCTCATACCCAGCGCAGCTATACAATACGCACAGAAAAAAACAACACGATCGCCCGATTGCAAGCCTTTCACGAGCCGGTCTATCTCAAATATCTAGGAATGCGAATAATCGTCAGTGTACATAACAAGATAGGTGTAGACCGGCTCCTACTATATTATCCCTGGTAGGTAGCTTGTTCGTGCTTGGACAAACCGCAAGTTCATCGAGCATCATGGTGATGTCTTCATCTCGGTAGCCATAAGTATCTGTAGCAACATCCAGATGAGTTCCCCCCATGGACGGGTGGACGGTGTCAATGTTGTATGCGGCACTCACCTAGCAGGAGCTGACGCCAGGTACGTGCGTCTTTGTGGGCGCCCTGCAGTTTCTCCACCTGGCTGCCCGGCGCAGCGTGTAGGTAATTGATCCCGATAATTAGTGCCCTCTTGACGGGTGTCCTCTGTTCGGGCCGGGCGAGCCCAGGAGGGTGAGAGAGAAGCTTGGACATCGCCGGCATCGCGAATCGATGTCCCGTGGACCGCTGACAGCGCAGAGTCACGACTATGAGGGGAGTGTAGCCGCACCCCAACAATCTGCAGGAATGGCGGGATACCTAATGGTGAGTTCATGCTCGTGAGTGAAGCTTTAAGAGCGTGCAGTGCATGGTCCACGCGTGGGCAACAGTTACATAGCCCCTTCCTCCTTCGACGATCTTGTTCGATGGGGAAACAAAACCTGTGCCACTGACAGGCCCCGAGCGCACGTTCCCAGCGGATATTAGCGGGGACCGATGCGCCGTATACGGACCTGCCCAGATCATCAGCGTCTGGAAGTGCACATGAAGCAGGAAGGGAATCGAACGAGGACTAAACAGAAGATTGTGTCGCCGAAAGGTGCGCCGGGCAGTGTTATGAGCACAGCATAGAGATGCTGTCATGAGCCGGCGCACACGGGGGGAAGGCCAGAAGCGAGCTCATCATGCGTGGAAGTTGCAAGGTAGGGGTAGCCGGGGGGCTGGTATGAGCACACGGGGTTCGTGTGCGTAGCTTGAGCTTCCAAGTGGGGGCAAATAGTGGCGATACTTGGACATCTTCTAGGAGCGAAGTCTGATCTATAGTTAAAGTATCCGGTGTACTAGGAGCACAGGCGAAGAGACACATCAGTGTGGCACCAAGGGGCAATGCCTGTCCCTCGCAGTCCACAAGAGTGCACACAGATCCGTTCGGGAAGACATTTCGAGAACAGCAAGGACACACAGTGCAATCTCGAGCCACAGTAAGTTTCGGAGACAGAGGCTCCGGAGCAACGGCGAGGATTAGACAACTGTGGATTATATTGGTGCTAGTGAAACGATGCGGTGCAGAGTCCAAGATGCAGGGGAGACTATGATGTGGATGCGTGAGTGTGAACATATTGCGAACGAGAATAATTTATATTAGGGGTTGAATGGTTCCTGCAAAGCCTAGACGCGAAGCGCTGTTTAGCCGTCATCACCCAAGTAAGGAAGAGAGGACTTACCAAAGCTCGCAAACTTCCAACCTGAAGGACGAGGAACGGGTCAGATGCAGCACAGACCATGATGCTTCAGGGAACAAACCTGGGGCTCCGTGAAGTTTACCATCTCCAGGGTAGTTTCCGGTTCGGCTGTGTGCACCGAACTGTGGTCACCGGCTACGCCCTTAGAGCGTTCCTTCCAGCTCTCTCTTCGCCGTTTACTCCAGTTGTGTAGTTTACGGGAATGGTCGTGTACTTGGAACCTGTTGAGCGCAGCAAGTTTCAGCACTGGGGAGAGAGAATATGCAAAATCGAAACGGACGTTAAAGATTGAACAAGATTCTTGATAGGTTGGTGGGGTTCGAGCCCTAAGTGATACAAGTTGGCCACGGACAATTCTAACTCGTAAGATGTGCTTACTCAGTAGATTGATGAGTGCCTGCGCGCCGGAAGGTACAGTGAGCTATAGATTTCCTACGGAGACCTAGCATTCAGTGCTTACCTGCGTGAACGAATGCCGCTTCGAATCCCAGGTCATCTGCGAGTCCCCACACGCCGAGAGGGATACCTAGGACGAGTTCAGGGCCGTTCACGATAAACCCGCATGTTTACATACCACGTTTGGTGTTCGCGAGGTCCCATCCGTCGAGTGGCCGGGCTTCTGACACCAGCCATCGCACACACGCATGTCCGTGGGCGAAGAGCACATGGGCACGTCATACTCCTCATGCAAAGTATCAGTGCTCTGCCGTGCACTGTCGCCAGTTGCAAGGCGGGTCGCACGGCCCTCGAGCAGCTGCGAGAGCATCGAGCTGGGGCGGCGCTTCACAGACACGGGCTGGCTGCGGATCGAGAATTGTCGCGCCTTGCCGTCGTGAGTGTCGATGATCCCCACGGACGTGTCCATTACGAGGACCTCGTCTTCGCTGAGCCGCTTGCGCTGATAGATGCGTACGCTAGACGTTGAAGTCTCTGCAAAATATCGACGAGTCAGATTTGGGCTCGATGGTGGAAGAAGGGAACGCACTGCGAGTAGTGTCGCTTCCTCGCCTCCCCGCAGAAGCGGAAAGAGGGTGCTTCTTAGTGATGACTTTGATTCCGGCCTGGCTCATATCTAAACGTATCATTCAGTACACTGTTGCCTGCAGTATCTGTGGCCGACTCACACTGTCCATTCTTTCGACCTGTATGTCACCAGCTGAGCGACCGCGACGAGCACAGTAAGAAGCAACTCGACGTACGAACTTGTCTCCACAGGGTTTTCTGGTTACGGAAGCCGGGACTGATCCAAGGATAATAAACGTTATTGCACAGATAATGGTCGAGGTCGAGCAGCGTCCCCGAATGGCATGAGTCAAAGATGGCGGTAAGGTTCGCGTCGACGGGGAGCGTGTCGACGAGCAGCTTCCGAAGCTTGTCGTCGAGGATCATCCGCTTCTTCGTTTCTTCGCTGTCCGGATGCTGCCAATAATCAACAGGGACGAGATCTAGAAGGAAGTTAGCTGACACCATTCAAAATTGACGGCGGCACCACGCACACTCGTCCATCCCGTCTTCCTCCTCCGTGTTCGGGCTCTCGACCTGGCCCGAGTGCCCGGAATCTGCGGCCCTGGGGTTAGTGCCGCGCTTCCCGATCCGCAAACCACAAACAATAGCAGACGCACAATAGAACACGAACCGATCGCCAGATCGGGCACCATGAACCAGCTTGCGAATCTCCCGAAGCTGCAGACCACAGGGACCGTCAGGCGCAGTCAAGCCACAACTTCGGGGGACGCACGATGTTGTCTCGTGTGGGCGCACAATGCGAATCTCCCTCCTCTTCGTCCAGCAGCATGATGATGTTCTCCCGACGATAACCATATTTGGCTGCTATTGTGAGCCAAATCCATTCATATGCCAGAATGAGGGACATACCGATAAGGAGCTCTGCAAATGCCTTCGTGTCGTCTTGAGCGTGACTCAAAGGCGTGTACTCGGCATGGGGAGGTGTGTTGACGTAGTTGATCCCGATGAGTAGAGCCTTCTTCACGGGCCCGTCCACGCGAGACGAACCGCGACGCAGGGGTCCGATCTTCACCATCCTACCACGATGCTCGTGCCTGCGGAATTCGGCACACTGAGGTCGTGGAAAGATCCAGGAGAGCACTGGAGTTGAGGAAAAGGATTATGCGCAATGAGACATCCGGACACTCAAGCAGCAGTACTTGAGGGTCGCCAGACGATGCCCAGGCAAGTGCTTCCCAGAAAGCTGTGTGCGAGGCCGGGCCTGAGAGGGTGTATCGCGATATGAGCGGATAGGCTAGCGAGAAGTGAAGCTAGCGAAGAGCACAGGTCCTCAACCGCCTCCCAAGTCGAAATGAGTGCAAAGGAGCGTCCGCTCACCGCACCTGTCCTGAGATGATGGACGGCACAGCACCGAGTGAGTGAACAGCTTCGTCGTTGTCGAGGCAGGGAGCGGAGGGGCTGTCCGTCGAGCATGGCGAAAGTGGCTCGGAGTGGGCGTCCATCAACCCGGCACGATGATTGCGCATCATTCAATGAATCATTCAAGGGCCTCCTCCGCGGGGGCGCTTGAGCGGCGCTTGTTGATCAATGTATACTTTGCTCAGCCTCCTCCATGTGCGTATACATTGCTTGAGTAGCTCACTGGTTGCTCACAATATCCGCCCTGCCTGAAGCAGGAATGTCTGACCGCCCAGGAGTATTTGGTGTCGGTACAGGGGCGAATTTGTTGCAAGTTTCAGCTGCCAAGTATCTAGTGCCAAACTCAAGATAGTGGGCCTGCTAAAGTACGGCGAGCCGCACACTAGGGCACAAGTGGGCAAGCAATGGGGCGCAGTCCGAACTCTGTCGACAGTACTTACAAGCTCGACATCGCAGCAACGGAGCAACAGAATGAATTTCCTTGATCGGCCATCTCGCAAGCTATACTGCGTATTCGCACTTTTTACTCCTTCGAGATATTTGCACTTCCTGTTCCCTTCGACGCCAGCCGGTGCTAGCGGAAACTGCCCGCCGCAGGCTGATTCCCAGAGCATCTGAACAGGAACCTAGGACAGCAGTGGGGCCTCGGGATGCCGTATGCTCAGTGCGCACGCCGCGCACCTGCGCCCGCTGCGCAGACGCCATGCCCAGCTGACCTGCCCAAAGACGCGGGCAGCGGAAGGTCGATTCCCCTTCCCTCCGTGCCGCCCTAGGACACCTTGTCCCGGATCCCCCCGGGAAATGAGCACAGCTACACAGAACTCCCTTCATGTGCCTCGCGCTCCTCTGTCTCGCGGTAGAACCCTATGCGCCTAACCCAATATTCAGCGCTATGCAGCACTCGTCCGTGCCGTGCTTCCTCCGCCCCGCATCGCCGCCAATTGCCCTGTATAGCCACACTCGGCGCGAGGCCAAGGTTCGCGTTTGGGGCGTGCTCTCCGTCCACCTTCGCCCCCACGCGCGAACCACGGGGACATATTAAGCCCGCTCTCCTCGGTTTCAAGGTACTTTGGCCAGTCCTGCTGGGCATGGGATGCGCGCGGATCGGTATTTGTGCTCGCGGTGACGCGTTTCCGCCATGCCGTCGGGCTGCTCTGAGCGAACACGAGCCAAGTACATTGTGCCGCATACGCATACATGTAACACCTGCGGCCGGAGCTCAGAACGACGTCATAGCGGTACGTTCGCTCCCGTGTCTGCATCCCCTTCCCCGCTCTGGCGATATCGATCGTGTCGCCGTTCGAAGTTGTGGCTTTTGCTGCATTCCGTCGATGCGCGCGTCCCAGTCCGGCGTGGCAGATGTACCCACATATCGCGTGTCTTCTAGCAGGTGTTCCATACGCGCGTTGGTTTCGGACCTCCGCGTTTCCCCAATGACATGACCATTATCCTCAGAATATGCTGGAACTTTGTACGTGCCGGGCCGCACGTCTGAGTATCCGGAATATGCCTCAGGACCGTTCAGGAACTCCGAGTGGCGGCGTTGGCACCAATGGCAAACCGGGACGTCCGACGACGTCGTTCTCCAGCGTTCTCCGTGCATGTCGTTATGCGGCACATCGATGATTGTCCACATGTTGTGAGACCGCATCCGCTCTCCGGTCTTGCCAGCACGGAATGACGCAGTCGGACGAGTAAGGTCGTCCCTGGGAATGGGGGAAGGGTCACTCGCCCGTGCAACTTAGACGTCCGAGGCGCATGTGCTCGCCGTGTCCGGCGTGCGTAAGATCTGCAATCCCGTTCGCTCACGGCGGCGCGCTACTGCGGAGTGTTCGTCGAAACGAATGCCATTAATCAGGCGGTTGTCATAATGCGTGAGTAAATATACAACATAATAGGACGTGATGGTAGTAATGATAGATGGGGAGTGTACAGTGCTCATGATATGTCGTTTTCGCGATCTTTACGGTCGTAGACGTCGAGGGGGTATCCTTTACAGGGGAGGGTATTGGTACAGCGAGAGTACAGCGAATCAAAGCAGTCCGAGAGCGGGGAAAGTGTGCTGCGAAGTCCATGCGACGGCGGAGGCGTGATGCGGGTATAGCGGCAGAGAGAACAGCGGGCGATGGGGACAGTGATGGCGGCGCAGCGGTCGCGACGCGACGCGCCTATGGCCGCGAAGTGTGCAGCCGCCAGACGACGCCCGGCGCGAGTCCCTTCGCGGGGTTCCCCTCGGGAACGGCGGAGAGCCCCTTGAACATGCGCGCGTCGCAGAGGAAGTCGACGCGCTTCGCGCCCTTGTTCATCTCGGCCGCGCGCTGGTCGCGGTGCTGCACGCGCTCGCAGCGCTTGACGTAGGCTGCGTGCACGCGCTGGTGGGAGGCGGGGTCGACCGTGGCGAGCTCGGCGGCGGTGACCCCGAGGCGGAGCGTGCGGTACAGGGTGAAGAGCACGTCGCCGACCGTCACGTACGGGGCGGCCCACGGCGCGTCCTGCTTCGGGGCGACGGTGATCGACCATGGGAGGCGGTCGCACACGATGGTGATGGACGCGAGCTTCGGCACAGTCGCGGCCTCCGCGACGAGGTGCTCTGACAGCGGGCGCAGGGCCGTCGACGTCCGGACCAGCACGGACTCGACGAGCTCGGCCAGGTCCCAGGTCAAGGGGGCACCAAAGCCGGGGGTGCAGGCAAGAACAGGGTGTACTTGCACCGGAGCGCCCGGGAGGGGCAATGTCGCATAGTAAGACGGCGACGGGGTGTTGTAGTGCTTCGAGGGGAGTGGTGTGGACAGCAGGCTCTGGGGCGTCGCCGGTCCCGGGGACGACGCGAGCGTAGCATCAGAGAACGTCGAGGACGGAGTCGAGGGGACATCTGCGAAGTGGACGCGGTGGTGTCCCGGCATCGTGGTCGACGGTAGAGGTGGTGGTGGTAGCTGGTGGTGGTGGTGGTAAAGGTAGTGCTAGGGGTGCGTGCTATGGAGAGGTGCGAGCGAGCTGTAGTTCGGGGGCGGGACCTGGTGTGAAGGGGGCGTGACGATCGTGCTTAAGTAGGGGGCGGGCGGACGATCTGGGGGCGCAGGCCCGCAGCGGAAGCGAAGGATGATAGCAGCGCGAACCGCCCCGCCCCCGACTCCCGCAGTGCGCATGCGGTGCAGTGTCCAACCACACTGCCGCGCATTTGGGCCTGGCATGGGCAGAGTACGTGGGCAGACTCAGCGTGAGTCAGTGCCGAGCAGAGCCGCCACGACTCGCCTTCCCGCTTTCGAATTCCGCTGGCTTCGCAACCACAATCCTAGGACGCCCGTGGCCCCGCGCCACCCAGGGCGCATGCGACGATCCCAGTGCCCGTGTCGTGGTTGCTATTGCAGGAAAACGGTCGCCCAAATAGGAACCTAAATCTCGGCGTCTTGCGCGTTGCACCGCGATTTGATCTCCACCACTGCACCGCATTCCCGCGGTCGCGCGACATACGGCTCTTCTCCCGACCCTCCTCCCGCTCCTCGTCGGCGACCATGTCGGAAAACATGCATCTTGGGTTTGATTCTCGGGAGCTGCTCCGACCCGCCATGGCACACCCACGCGACTCATATTGCGAGTGCTGATTCTTATCTTAGCGGATCACGCTGGGCGCGCAGAATGCAGGAGGGTGCCGTGTCTTCCTTTCTCTGGGCCCCTGATGATGCGGAGAATGCACGGCTGCGGACGGCGCGCAACACGTCTCTGCAGTCAGAGCGTCCACGTTGCCACTGCTGAGCATCTTGCGGACGAGCCAACGCCCCGACATTGCGCAGGCGATGGATGCAGCGCGCAAATGCCGCGAGAAGCTGAGGCGGTCGTGGCACGCTGCGCCCCCGGATTGCCATCTACGGGGCGAGCTGGGAACCAAGGACACAAGCGACCCCAACAAGGCTTCAGAGCTTCATCACGATTGGAGCTCCCAGGACTTGCGATGCCCCACCCGGATGTGAATCGCCGACGGTCTCTGCAGCAGATGGGTGGCTGCTAACCAGTACATTAGCATTGGCGGTTGCGTTCGTCCGTGCTTCCTTGTCATCTCCATCGGGGAGCCGGTACCGCCTCGGCGGTGGCCGCGCGCGAGGTTCCCAGCGTCTCTGAGTCTTGGTGGCCTACGGACAGGATTGGGCGCAGGCCCCATTCCTCAGCCCCAGCCATCTTGAACTCGTGATTATGCAGCTATCTGATGGTCTGATGTGAGTACGATCCCTAGTCATAACCTGAGCATCTTATAATATATAGAAGCCCGGTCCCCGATTAGGAAAGTGCCATTGCCTTCTACGGAAGGCGCTCTTTTCTGTTGCAAAACCACCACTTGCGGTCGCCATGTTCGACCATCCTCGACCCCGTTGCAATGTTTTCGGTGCTAGAAACAAGCTGCTAGATTCCTGAAGCCGGAGGTCCGGCAGTTACAAAGTAAATTCCACAACAGGCCCGCGCTACCATTAGGCGCTCGATAGTCGCGCCCGCATACTACTTCTTAAGATTCCTCGCGGCATTTCCGGGTCGACATGAGGAGTAAGATGAGTCTTCTTGGATAGTTAGAACACAGATATTTATGTGGAACTCGATGCAGACATGGGTGGTGAGCGTTTGTGTCGACACCCTACTTTCCGAACAATTTACTCTTGGACATAGACACAAAATGTGCTATAATGCTCATTATGATATCCAGCAGCCGGGTACGAGGAGGCGAGGTTGAACGTTGAACGTTGAACGTTGCGCGTTGAAACTTTGTTAACAGGCCTCAATCTGTATCATATATGTAAGTCGACCATAGTTGTACGCCACTGCGGGGTTAGCGCCCATATTCGCGACCGATGCCAGTGGTCGCCGCCGACGTCCACTATTGAACATTCTCGACAAATCTCCCATGTCAAGTGTCCCAGTAGCCGTAGCAAACAACGTCATCAGTGGTGCAACGTGGCGTAATATCTAGAACAGTACCAAGCCTTCAATATCGGTTTTTCTAGATACATCACTGGCCCCGGGGGTGCACATAAAGTCGGCGTTCAAGTTGGCAAGTGCCACTGACAATGCCACCCAGGCTTCCAGTGTGTTTCCCACTGACATCGGGATGTAGGACGTGGTATGGGGACCCCATACAGTCCTCGCATAGAGCCTACAGCTTAGAATCGCACTTCGGACACGCGGGAGGCTTGAGGGCAAACAATATTAAGCGTGGCCCGTAGGTAAGCACTAGAATCAGGTAAGTACAGGGGCTAACCGAGGTACATGAGTGAACCAGATGAGCAGAAAATGTAAACAGACACAAGGTGAGTAGACTAACAGAGTCTAAGGTGAGTGTGTCAACAGTCTCAGTTCACGCCTCTCTAGCAATTAGCAGAGGTATTCTAGACCCTGAATTCTTCTCAAAATATTGCTGAACTTCTCGCCGTCGTCCCGGGTTAGGAATTCCGGGCATGTATTTCCAAGGTTGTGGGAGCGAGGGCCCGCCACCCCGCCGTGCGGGGTGGCGGGCCCTCCAAAGGTCGCGAAGCAATTGCACTGGTAAAGATTGCAAAACCATTTCGGGCCGTAGGCACGGGTATCTGCTAGTAGTACTCATATACATATCTTGTCCGGTGTGCTGTCTTCTGTCTGCGCGCCGTGCGTGAATTATGCCTGCCAGTCTCCCGCGGTTCGTCAATGGCCTCCCGACAGTGGCTGGATCGGTAGCGGTATCAACTGCGCAAGATCCTATTCATATCCTCAACAACGGCCCGGCGGTCTCCCACCTCGCAGCGCACCAAGCCGGTGATATTCGTTCACAGCGCCCAGGCGACAGTGCAGAGCCGCAGCCATCATGATGCTCACATCCACACATCCCATCTCCAGTCCCGCGTCTACGATTGAAGAGCAACCTTTTTACGCTTCAAGGGAAGGTTCAGAACGCCGCAGTCAAATATCACTGGTATGTGGTTGGTCGAGACTCCACGTCGACAACATCTTACTAGCAGACGCTGGTACTGGTTCCCGCGCAGGCTGTCCCCGTTCAGTACTCTTCAGTACTCAGTGTCATCGTCCGCAGTCATCGGGGGTGAAGAAGTGTGGTTGCTCAAACGCCCGCCCGCCGTGCCTCCACGCAGACAAAGTTGCATCGGCTGTGCTCAGACGTGTTGGTCATCCCTACGTGTGCTCAATGCAGAACTTACACTACAATAATCGCGTACTTCGGTTACCTCCGACACACTGCGGCGGGGGGACACAGTCCCGACCGGGCAATACATCACGTGGTCGCGTCTATCACCAGTTTGGCCGCTACAACACTAGCAGGTTCGTCGTCAGCTCTGTTTCCCTTCGACTGCTCCAAGTGTTACCAATCAGACGGTCCAGCTCTATCTATGTCAAGTTTTTATTCTAATTCAGCTTATATCAGCTTCGAAGCAGAAACGGCGCCGTCGCCATACTACTTACTTTGAACCAGGAAGCGCAAATAGATCATCCGCACCGCCCTTGCACATCCTCACCAGGCACACAGAAGCGATGTCCTGCAAATCATAAACAGTATTTATGAGCTAATGAGGTGTTCGCACATGTGAGCCTTGTCAATCGTCATGCATGCCTACGCACGTCGCGTCGACGCAAGACATGACTTGACATGGCCATTACATGACCTCTACGTCAGCCGTACCTCCCGCAACACTGCCCGCCCCATTTCTACAGTGCATGGGACACATTTTCGCGCTGTGAGTTGCACATCCTGCCGCTAATCGGCATTTTGACGTCATGTGGTTCAAGGTTCGAGCCCCCGCCCGGCGCAGAAACTCCGACTCCAGCGGGGGTTTTCGAGTCGCAGAACCTCTATGGTAGCGATGTCTCTCGAGCTGAGTGCTTCGCCTTTTTTGGCGCTGGTTCAGGACACTTCAGCACCCACATGGCCTCTGCAGCACGGCCCCGGACCACATCGAAGCGCGGTACACCACAGCCAAGCGACGCCGTCGCGACCTCTAGCTCATGAAAAGGATCCGTTCACCACTGCCATTCGGCCGTGATGGTCAACCTTACTTTAAATCGTAAACTTTATCGTGCGATCGCTTGAATGCACTGCGGCTTATGCGCGACCTCTGTGAGTTTCTCTCATCCGTAATCGCCGAGCTTCCTAAGATCGCCGCCCAGTTCGTTCGATGACGACGCGTGGCCAACTTGTGAGCTTTATTTACACTATGACTGGGACAGACCCTCGGCGAGGCCCCAGGACCGGAGTTCTCGGCAGTGTACACCTTCTCCAGGTAATGACAGCTTCTGACCCTTCTGTGGTCTACGGTACCTGATGACAGGGCCTCTCAGCGGCCAGGCGCTGTGGCTCTGGCAGGCTCACCCATAAGCCTGAACGCGTATAAGTATCGTTGAGATTGAAACAGCCTTTATCATCTGCATCCCCGCCATGGCCCCCTACTACCCCCCTTCCTACCCCGGATCGTCACTGCCTGTGGTCTTCTATGTTCCTTACACAGTACAATGGTCGACGCCACCCCCGTGGGCAATACCCTCGCCAGCTCCCTCGCTAGCCTTGAAGTTGCCTTCAGCACCAGCACCCCGCATAATTCCCTTGGTCGGGGCAACAGAAGACCCATCCCACGGCGAGCCCGCACCAGCGCCCAAACTCAGCGCACCCCTCACTCCCGCGCCGCGACGCCTGACAAACGTCGATCCAGTCATCGCATACACGCGCAACCCCACGTACTCCATCGACCTTGTCTGGGACCTCATGCAGGACCCGCGCACGCTGCTCTCGACTCGCGGCACGCTCTCCTCTTGCGCCGTCATCTCCTGGGGGGACCTCACCCTGCGCTGCGCCGCACGAGTGGACGGAAAGCCTCTCCGCTCGCTCGTCCTCGTCTTCCGCTACCTGCCGCTGCAGATCGAAATCAAGCCGTGGCGCCCCTCCGGTGCGCGCGACACGCCGCAGGGCGACGCCGCGTGCGTCTCGGTCTGGGACGTCCTCAATGGGCTGTATGATGGCTTGCGTGGCCCGGTCGACCCGACGATGGTCAGCAGCATGCCACAATGTGGGTCCGAACGGCCGGAGGACGTCCTGTACCGCGCTGCGAAGCGGCGCTTGGCGCTGCTGCCGGACGACCGACGGCCTGGGGAGCCGCTCATCCGGAAGGTCGACTTCCTTCGTGGGCGCCGCCGATTCCTCGGCATCCGGGTGGCGGAGCGCGACGAGGTCCCGAAAGGGAGGCGGTTAGGGGAGGTGTTTGTGGTGGAAGTTGGGAACTCGCAATCTTGAAGCTACTAATGGCGAGTGTGGAAGGACGGTTCGATGGGTGGCGTAAGACTCACCATTTTGAGATCAATTCTGCATTATCTTCCTTACAAGTGGTATCGAACATGTAGTACTATGTCTGCGGCTTTGTATTAATGTTGTAGTGATGTGCACGGTGTAATGTAGTTCAAGTTCGGCAAACAACTCCCTAGCATATGCACTTAAGCTCTCAGAGCTATGAGGAAACTCATCATTGTAAATATTTTATCTCTTGAGTTGTGGGGATGTACGCACGGCTAGCTTCCGAAAACGTTCTTACTACGTTACTGAACCCAGCAATCACGCTGCACAGCAGTGAGCGCTTGGGCGCTTGAGCACTAGACGGCGCTTACTTATGGCGCTAGTCACAACTCTGGAGTTGTCAGCCGCGACCATGTCGCTACAGCTATCCTCCATCTCGACTCACGTTCACTCACATGATGGCTGTTAACTGAAAGCTTTGTCTTCTCCTTGGTATTTGCGAAAGCACACATGTGGTGCAAGATGTCCGATGTCTACCCTGGGTTTCTAACACGGTTGCCAAATTAAGAGGTTTTCGCGGTGAGTCAACGCATTGAACACCGCGGGCTCGTAGTACATACAAAGTACTAACAGGCATTATGCAGATATAGCGACGAGATTTTGCCATCTCTATTGTACGATATGGGCGGCGAGACGACAGGCCGAACGTACCATCGATGTGTCACGGGACGCCTTTCGGCGGCCGTCACACCAGAAGCCCCCAGAAGCCAGCACAACAGCCCCATTGTGCCCATGATTGCGACGTGCGAATCGCTACGACATCGGGCCGGTACCTTGCTCTACGGCGCCATGAAAGCGGTATACGAATGGGCCGCACGGCGTGTCACAACTATGTGTGAACTTCGATATAAGCGTGTTGCCACCGAGGCACTGTCCACCCTCTCTGGCCCACCTCCTTCTCTGCATCCCTACTCCTCCTGATTCTCTCTCTGTCTCGCTTCCATTCAGCCTCACCATTACACGGCGACAGAGTCTTGTAGTCGATCACTAGCAATAAGGTATGTCAAATCTGATAGGATCAGTCCTCCCACGAAGCTCCAAAGAGCTTTTCGTAAGAAAGTCACTCAGGCAAGCAAATAATTTCTGCTCCTCAACCTATGCATAGGTGCGTCGCCGATACACCCACACACAGAGTTACAAAAGCACAACAACGAGTGTATACCTGCCAATATGCCCATCACATGTAAGCGCCCTCTCCCCGACGTTGGCGAAAAAAATCATAGTGAATAAACCTTCCCTCCCCGTGACCAGATTGCATGCACACTCTATCGTTCAATATGTGAGTCTTTCAGCAGTGATTCTTGGCTGCTTGAGGGGGCGATATCCATATGCATCCGCCGCGAAAGGCTTCCTCCCATGCTGAGCCCCGGTGAGTCAGAGGCACAGACCGCAATCACCATGGATCATGAGCAGTATAAATTTAGGAGCTCTCATCTTCTGATAAATCAACCTGGGATGGTCATATCACTACGGCATTCACAGATGGGCCGCGATAAGAAAGTGCGCTCCGACAACTTCAACCTCTCCTCTGCCGGCTGCGCCCCGGGCCGCTGTCGCAAAGCATCCGTTCGGTCTTGATACCGGCTTCGCAAGCCCTGCCATACCTGTGCAATGGGAAATAATGGCTGTCGTTATGGAGGAACAACGCACGTAATGTCACAATGCTCGCTCCGTGAGGTACAGTATATATACTGATATGCTCTGTTGCACTGCTCTCACAGTGTCCCTCGACGTTGCTCAGACATGAGCCTGCTCCCGCCGCGTCTGGCGCGGCAAGATGTCTGAGTATAGCCCTCCGGGCTCTGGTCCCTTGCGCGGGTACGAGTGGCACTCAATAGTTTCGCCGAATCTTCGTGTCCCCTGTCGGCGCTCTGCTTCTTTGATCTTTGGCCCGACAGGTTCGGACCTACCTGTTCTCTGACTACAACCTCCCCAGTGACTCCTCTGGCGCTCCCATGAATGCCTATTGCACCTATGCTCTGGGCTTGTCGTTATACTGGTCTCCCTCGCATGCTGCGCAGCTGGCTGCGGTCATTCTTCCGGGAAACCATTCGTCGTCTTGCTCAGTTGCATCCGGCAGGATAACCCGAGCGCTGCCGATCGCACCTCTACTGGCTAGCTTCCCGCGCATCTCTTCTCCGAAGATATTGAACCCTGGATGGCGGCCGACGCATGTGGCTCGGGCCTTCCTGCACATTAATGCATATCAACCTGTCTTATGGAGACAGTTAGGCGTGGGACTCCTACCCAGTGCCGAGTGTCGGCTTCACTACTGACTTTTGAAGGGATCCTAGAACTGGTAGGCTAGTACTGGTCGCCGGAGCCGACGCGCCAGCGCGCCAGTATTTAAGCTGCCCTAAGTATGTTTTGCGCATTGTCGCTCTTGATCAACAACCACGACATCCCTACCTGTCCGCGCCTTTGCCCTTGCTCCTGCTGCCTTTTCCTCCGGCACCAGATTACATTCTTTCCAACATGCCCTCTAAGCATACAAAGCATCTCCGTTTTTTGGATCAATCCTCCCCACCTGACTCGTTAACGTCGTCGCCTCCGGCCCCCCCGCTTTCACCTGCTCCCCACCACCCCCCTGCCCACTCCTTCCCCGACCCCGCCCATGCACCTCTCAGAGACACTGAGGGTATCCAAGCACAAACCCTTGCCCCGCTCCTTTTTGCAGAGCAGAAAGAGGTATCTCCGGATGAGGCCCCGGTGTCGAGGTACAGCTATGTCCCCGTTAGTGATATTTACGGTGCTGATCATCCAATTAGCCCCGTATTCAACCCTCAATCTCTCCTGTTTGACAATCTGCACATCAACCCTGCACCGTTTGACGGAAACGATGACATTCATGGCCCCAGGACCCCCGCTCACCTCTACGATCCCCTTCTGAGCGGCATCGACCTGCCGCTAAGCAACATCTCTAGCGTCAATACCCCTACCTCTACCGTCGCATCGCCCGCGCCCCCGGCTGCCGCCTATGTCGATGTCTATTCTGACGACGATGAGCCGGAGCTGCCCCCGGGCCCTCCTCTCGCTTCCGTTCTACGACACTTCCCTATTAAATGGGAAATTCGTCGCGCGGCCCTTCCACGCAACATTCCCGACCTTGACGAGTCAGCGTTCACCGACGACACGAGAAGCTGCATTTTGCGTTTCCACCCCATGCTTCCCCTGCCCGGTGAATTCGACTTCGAGGCCGAGGTCCTCCGGGTCGTCAACGACCGCCGCCGCCGCCTGCGCGTCCGCGACATCCTCCTAGCCATCAGCGACAAACTTCACGAGCGCCGCGGCACCGCCTTCATCTCCCGCACGAATCACGTCTATGAGGCCGCAGTCGCCTCGCGGACCGCTCGCCTTTATGGGAATCCCGAGGGAGTCTGGGAGCGCGTCGACCTCTGGCCCGCGGAGCCCCATCAAGGCTTGTATCTCGAGGGGCTGCGCCCTGTATTGCGCGCTGAAGACGGGAAGCTCGTCTACGACGTCATTCTCGCACTCACATGGGACGGCGGTGATAGGACCCCCGACCTCACCCCCCCGCTTGCCCCTCACGCTCTTTGAAAGCAGGCTATCGCCGTACTGATCCCCTTATGCTTTGTGTCATGTTTTCCGCACATCCAGCACCCATCGCTCCGTTCCATTTGTACTCATATCTCCGACCGGACTTGTACACAACGATAACGCCTGACCAGATGTATTTCGCGACCGTTTGTAGAGGCCCATGGTTGGTAGAGTACGCAACCAGTGCGCTGTATGTATCATAGTGATTTCGAGAATGTATCATGTCTACATCGTGACATTTGAGAGACGAGGGTGTATGAAGAGCCCTAAATTGGGCTGTGTCCCCCGCGCGTCGCTGCGGTCGCTGGCAACAGGTTCAATCATAAACTCCTTGAAGAGTATGGGGAGACTCCGTACGCAGACGTACCCGGATACGGTACTGTTGGGCGCTTTCTGGCATGGGAGAACAAGTGACAGATGCATCCACTCTTACCCCATCTCCTTCTTCACCCACCACCACCACTGCCGTTTTCCAGTACTTATCATGAAATACGAGCCTCAAGTGGGGCATATCTGATAGAAGGCGGTCAAAGCCGTGGTTAGTGGGGTGGAATCCGCCTCGCGTTCCAATAGAAATCTGGCAGGTATGGAGCTCTCTCGGACGCCATCATCAGTCCATTAACCGCTCTTTCCTCTTCATTTCCATATTTGTAGAATGCTTATGGGTCCATGTGTACGCATGCAGCGTCGGATCTTATCAAAACGGTCTGGGGCGGCGGAATGCGCTTAAACAAGGGCGCGGAGACCTCCCATAACGGCGGCCCTCGGCCTTCTTCGGTCCCCTTGCCATTGGCCCTTTCTTCGGTGGATGCATCTAGTGCTGAGCCTGGCCAACAGGGGTGAGTGTCTATTGGGATGTTGTGCGCACTGGCGTTGCCACAACCCGCTTCGCCGTCCACGGGTCCGCTGGCTACCGCTGGGCGTCTTCCCCCGAACATCCCCGTTCGGGAGGCTTACGACGTGGACCCACAAGGACCTCCAACGCGTCTCAGCCCCTGAATTGGAATCGCACACGTTTCCCTCTGCGTTCACCTCCCGCCGTTGCGCAGCATCTACAGCGCCGCTGAATTGGAATCGCACACGTTTCCCTCTGCGTTCACCTGCCAGAACCCCCCGAAATTCGAGCGCCCGTGCACCACGCCATTCCCCGTTCGCCAAGTCCGTATCCTTCATGTGACGTCAAAGCTCACGTGCAAGCTCCAATTCTGCTTTGCGTGGCGATTTGCACGAGATAGCACGTTCGGGCTTGAAAGCTTGACTTCGTACCGCACGCAGCGAACCTTGCAAGACGATGCGAAAGTTCATACACAAGGTTAAGCAACACCTCGAACATACTGAGCCCGAAACCCATGATGCGGCCTTTGTGGTCGCACTAGAGTCGGGCCCAGCTTCTCGATGGGGACCCTTTCCCAATGATAACGACTGGTACCGCTACCGTAAACAGCGCGGAGTTAATCTAGGTGGGCTGCAGAGCAGTTGTCAGGGTTGGTGCAGACGCTGAACGTATTCAGGGTCTTGGTTTGTGCTCGAGAGGTGGATATCAGACTCTCCTTTCCACGGCGCAGCAAGCCCTGCGCAGAGCGATCTCGACATCGCCACTGGTACGCACGCACAGGAGACCCTGGAGCACCACTGGGACACCTGGATCACCGACGCCGATTGGGCCTGGCTCGCGGAGAAGGGCATAAACACAGTCCGCATTCCCGTGAGGCTATCTCTCCACCTCAATCTCCCGCTCGCGCCCCCCGTATCGGCACCCGATTGAGTATAGACTCTGCGTTCATCTCGGTCTTTCATCGTTGCTGCTGCTGCTGCTTCTGTGGAGACGATCGCCATATACCCGAGCTGCGTCGAACTGACCCCGCGCGTAGATCGGGTACTACCATATCTGCGGGGCGGATCCCTCCGTGCTCGACGGCACCGATTTCGCCAATCTCGCACCCATCTTCGCCGGGGCATGGGCGAGGGTGACGAACGCGCTCGCGAGCGCACATCGATCTGGGATCGGCGTGCTGTTCGGTACGTGACGCCTGCTGTCTCCGAGTCCCCGCGCGCGCGCGCGCGCACCTGACCCGAACGTACTTGGCGACCCCGCGACGCGCCGCCATTGTAGATCTGCACGCTGCGCCGGGGAAGCAGAACGCGGACGCGCACTCGGGCACGTCCGCGCCCCACCCGGCGTTCTTCGCCCACCCGGAGAACATGGCGCGCACGACCCACATCCTCGCCGCGTTCGTCGCGCACCTGACCGCCTTCGCGCGCGCACATGATCCCCCGCTCCCGAACCTCGTTGGCGTCGAGCTCCTGAACGAGCCGCAGCCCGGCGGGCACGGCGCGGCGCTGAAGGCGTGGTACCGGGACGCGTTCCGCGCGGTGCACGCGATCGATCCGGGGCTGCCGCTGTACGTCGGCGACGCGTGGTGCACGGACGAGTATGCGGGCTTCCTCAAGGCAGAGCTGGAGGGCGGGGCTGCGCGGTTCGTCGTGCTTGACCATCATCTGTACCGCTGCTTCACGTCGGAGGACACCGCGGCGCCCGCGTCGGAGCACGCGAGGCGGCTGCGCGAGGGGGGAGAAGGGACCCCGCAGATGTTCGCTCGTGTCGCGGGAGAGCTGGAGGGCGCGGGCGGGGCGCTCGTCGTGGGCGAGTGGTCCGCCGCGCTCAACCCGGGGTCGTTGCATGGCGCGGGGGACGAGCGGGCGGCGAAGCGTGAGTTTGTCGAAGCGCAGCTGGGCCTATACGCGCGTCACTGCGCGGGGTGGTTCTTCTGGACGTACAAGAAAGAAAGCGGGGGCGACACCGGTTGGTCATTCCGCGATGCGGTGGACGCTGGCGTGTTTCCCGTCGAGTCGTCCAGGAGGCATGCTGTAGGAGGTGTAAAGGACGTCGGGGAGAGTGAATCACGCAGAGATCTGGCGCGGGATGGTGCTTTGGGTATGACTCTGCTCACGTGGTCTTCATCTCTCGCGCTGATCGATGGTGTGTTTTTAGGTGAACACTCCGGATACTGGCAACAGTTCCCGGGGAACTACGAGCATTGGCGGTTCGCGGAGGGCTTCACGCGAGGGTGGGACGACGCCTATCTTTTCGCGTCCCTCGCACCCTCGACTCGGAGGGGAACCTACATCGAGGAGATCGGGTTTGTAGGCCCATGGAAGAAACGGCGCGTCAGCGAGCACGCCGCGGAGAAAGGTGGGAGCAACCTGTGGGAGTTTGGTGCGTCTGCATGATTTCTCCGAGTGCAATGATGCGCTGAACACAAAGCTGGGCAGAACATGGCTTTGCCCAGGGCCTGCGTGCAGGAGGCGCCGACCTGGCTGCCGCAGTCTCTCGATGAAGCTCCCGAGGATATAGCGCACCCTATCACACGCGTCACGCATGCGTCATACGATGACTAGTTATATTCACGACGTGTAAACGTGTACAGATAGCATGGGGAACGGGAACTTGACATAAAATACATGGGTGTGCATAGCCCAGGAAGACCCTATGGTAGTGAGCCACGTATCCAAATGAAACACATGCCCTGCGAAAGGTGAGGTGTGGGCAACGAGAGACATGATGTAACGAACAGGACATGGAATGCGGAAGGAGTGGTACACTACGGATACAGCTATATGGGTCGTCAATGGTCAAGGTCTACGTCCTTCACGATGTCCACGTCCACGTACTCCTCGAGGGTCGAGACCAGGTAGTCGTCATGGATGAACGGCGCATTGAGGATGAGCCGTTCGAGCGGGAGGTGCAGCGCCGCGCGCTCCTTCACGACGCCGTACAGCAGGAAGTAGTCGACGTCGTCGACGAGCGTGAGCTTGCGCAGGCGCGGCCAGCTCAGCAGCCCGTCCTCGGCGTGCTCCTTGCGGAAGAGCTCGAGGAACTTCGCCGTCGCCGAGTTGATCACCGTCAGGTGCGTGATCGTCGGCAGCGCGAGCATGAACCGGCGCGTCGGGGTGCACATGCTCGCGTTCAGCAGCGAGAGCGCGTGGAGCGCCGGGTACCGGCCGCCGTCGCGCCCGTCCTCGAGCGAGTCGACGAACTCGCGGAACTCCGTCTCGTCCAGGTTCGCAAGCGTCAGCTCCTCCAGCCCGGGCGTGGACAGCAGCGAGGACATCCGGCAGACAGTATCTCCCGAGAGCTCGAGGTATCGCAGCGTCGGGATGGCCAGCGGGGGGTAAGTTCGTCCGGAGTGTAGGTGGATGTAAGTCCCACGCAGGATGAGCGCTCGGAGTCGGGGAGAGGCCGCCAGCATGTCCCGGAACTGGTCATATTGCAGCCGTGTGCGAAGCCAGAGCCACCGCAGGTCCAGAGTCGTAAGGTTGATGAGCGGCGGGGAACCCCACGGGGTTGCGAGGGAGTCGAATCGAACGGAGGAGAGCGCTTCGGCACCGCCCTGGAGGATGTCGTGTAGTAGGACTTCTTGGTTGCCTGATGACCCACTCAGAGAAAGTTGGAGATGCCGTAGCTCGGGGGCTCGGGCGTCCGCAAGCTGTCGCCCGATCGTGAGGACTGTCGCTGGGTCAGATGTCATCAAGGCGAAACGTCGCCATCGGTGTACGTGGGGCATTAATCTGACCATTATCGCTTCGACTACAGGCGCGGTGAGCAGACTCGTACTGCGACAGTCGATCGTGATGTCTATTGGCTGTCCGCACGACCGCTGTAAGCAAAGGGGAATCCAACCGTACGGCCGAGGATGCTTGATTACGACGTTCGTCCATAGATCGGGATTGTTGACGGCGATTTCACGCCATTGTCGGGAGACCGAAGCAACGACGAGCGGGAACGGCCTCGGAATTGACGACTCGGTGACTGGGCCGTCGTGCGGCATGCGTCCGCCTGCTTTGAAGATGAGTACAAGGACCTCTGGCGGAAGGCGGAAGACAGGGAGGAGAAATGTGGAGAGGGCCTCGATCTTGGCGCGAATGCAGGAGAGCGATGCCTCGTTCATGTGTACCTCGTTCATGAGCGTGTTGATGGACGGGCTAAAATGTGGGCTGTCCGCGTCGGACGAGGGCTCGAGCATAACACGCCAGCCATCGGGGGCGCTGTGGAAGACGTCCCAGCCATGGGACTGCTGGATGCGCTTAATTTCGCGCTGCGCAGAGAGTGGCTGTTACATACGATTGGTTTGAGAAGGAACGACAAGGGACCTGCCTGGTATGTGGGGTCGGTGGTAATCTGCTTAATGAGGAGCAGTCGGTGGACCTGGTGTTCGGCGGCCTGTCTGTTGAGCTCAGCGATGATATCGCGGATGGTAGTGAGTCCCATATGTGTGGCGACTTCTGTCGAACGTGTGCGGAGGCTGTAGACTCTGTCAACACCGCATGATGAAGGGCCAATCAGGGAGAGCACAACTCACCTGGGTGGACGAAGAGAGGGCGATGTCAATCTCAGACCGCGCAAGAGCCGTTTCACCGTCGTCGGAGTCGGCGAGGAGGAGTGCGGGGGGCGTTGGGAGCCGTGATGCCACGGCCGAGGTCTGGGCCAGGACGGCAGCCTCGGCGGTCTAGACAACGACCAAGCTTAGCAAGGCCGGGGCGGAATCCAGCGCCGCGGGCCTTTGCGGGCACAACGTACGCGGAGTTCTCCATTGCTCTAGCGCGCTCCTCCCTCTCGACCACGACCACCACTTTCTTCGCGCTCTCGACGCTGGCTGCTGCTTTGTCTGTGTCTGAGTGCACATGTTGCTTTGATAACGTACTGGAGGGGATCGTCTCACCCAAGAATTAAGAAATGGGTGGGGTTTGCGCGCCTCCGCGGATCAATCTTGCTCACTGTCCGCATACTGCAATGTCGCGCCGGGCAATAGCTAGTGGGCATGGAGGAAGAGCGAGAATGATTCCAAAGTGAAGTAAGTCCGAGCAGTCTTATATTCCTGTCCTTGGAGTTCAATAGCTTCTATTTTGCTCTCTGCCAGTCAATGCCCTCGATCGTATGCTTGTGGCGCACGTTCATCGTGAATAAATTGTACCGCGCCCGATGTTTGCTCGGACGCAGCATCCTGCTAGAAATTCGGCGTAAAGACATACTTTCTGAGTGCCTTGTTCTCGACCACCAACCCGTGCACGCCGTCCCCCGCCTGTGTATGCATCGACTGCCTGCTTCTGCAACGGAGTTCTCTCTGGTTGCAGCCTCCCTACTGTCGACACAGACTTGGGCCCATGCATATATGCGCCCTGCCTTCATCTGGTCACTCAACTTGGCTCTACGGTCGCACCGAGTCGCAAGTGCTCTCATTCGCTCGGGAGGCCACTGCTTGCACGATCCCAAGTTCCTCTTCGATTAACGATACGGGACGTCCCCATAACTCAGTAAGTACCCCAATCATGTCCCAGGCATCAATGTATGATCTACTGCAATCGCTACTACGCACATACCCAAATCATTATGCTACTTGCGCTTCAAATTGCGTTTCGCCCAGCCCGTGCTCGTGATGAAGAGTGATCTGCTCTCGACGAAATCGACCCGCTCTATGAAGATGATGAGAATGCGAGCGCCCCCCTCTCTTCACCTTCGGCTCTACGGTCCCCTCCGGTGCGCCCCTTTGCTTCGCGTACCGAATGATGCCCATGTGACCATTGACATCACAGCACAACTCACGAATCTCAGGGTGCGGTAGACCCAGTGCAGCGGTCACCCGTGAATGCAAATCTCAAAAGCGAAGATCTCCGTATCATGTGTGCCGCAACGTGCCGCTAGAACGTATGTTAATGCTGCAGGGGCGCAGTCTCGCCACGGTGGCGAAATCTGTGATTGGGAACAAGTAGCCTGCGGAGGTAAGTGCGTTCATGGCGATTGCGTTTGTGCATGCTAAGAACTTTGGCCGGACACGGAGAGTTCATGTTGGAGAATCACGCTGTCCGTCTATTCAATCCTGTGAACATGAGGGACATACGCTGCATCATCGTGATTGCAAAGATTCTGATAGAAGGTACGTTCGATGTAATCGAATACATCCAACGATGACCAACAGCCAAGTACAGGTTCATCAAGCCCGAGGGTATGCGCAAGATAGCTCGCTCAGTTGCGGAGATATCGCCTTGATATGCCTTGCCTACGTTTCATCATATCAAGTGTCTTCAGCAATCGGGTGGCCGGCCTCCTGCTCGATGGACGGACTGCCGCAGTGGCTTCGTAAAGCATACGAGCCAGGATGCCCTCTCACGTAGGACATGAGACGTGCTGAGTGATGCTGGAAAGCAGGCGCGAGGACATCTCGCCCCTCTGGGAGTGGCTATAGCTCATATGTGGAGAGTAGCCAGCAAGTCCCCGCAGCGGTGGGAAGCGTTGTCCCATCGGGTACCTGATGGGCGACGCAGCTACTAGTCCCCGGCGAGACTTGTGTGAGGCAACACTAGAGTCCTCGGCTTCAGTATCCAGATATCCATGTCGCGTGGTGCGTATTTTCAGAAGAGCACGTTTACGCATCGGATATGCTCATGCTTCCTCGATAGCGGCAAGCGGGAATGACGCTGGCCGTGCGGTCAGGCGCTCTTCGACACCCTGAACCCACCGGACAGCAACGGTGAGGCAGGCATGGAGGAATGCACACTCAAACAATAATTGCTTATCAATTCAGCGTTCTCTTGCAGCGATATGTTGCAGCGCGCTCCGACGCAAAACGCACGTTCGTACGCTCCGCGGTGTGTAGAGTTCCTCCCGATCGTTGACGAGGCTCTGACGGCTGTATCAGAGTGTATCTCCTGTATCCATCTGTCAACAGCCTATACGCTTCAGGCTATGGAATGAGACAAAGAGGCTCCGCAGAGCAACTGTAGCCAAATGAATTTACCCCACCATCGCGCATGCAATCCCCGAGGGCTGGACCAATACACTCGGCTACCATGCACAGGAGCTTCTCGTGTTCTCTGAGGCACGCATCATTCTATACTGGAGATTGTGGCTGATCGTCTGCACCGTACTCGGCGAAACTTCAGCATGCACGCCTCCAATCTTTACGCGCGCAGACACCTGGCATCCTGTAGCGCTCATATGGTGCGTCTTGTCTGCTCGCGCCCCCGCTCTCTCCTAGGTCGTTATCGTGCAGGCGCCCACGCTGCCTTCCGTCGGGGGATGATGCTGAGAAAACTTCTTCCGTCCCGTCTGCCATCGGACTTTCAGAAGCCTCCCAAAGACTCCGGACGGTGTCGTAATCATTCAGTCTGACATAGCTTGGGGGCACAGTCCGTACAACGTGTCTGTGGCTCATCGTCCACGGAGCCCACGAAAGCAGCCCGAACGCAACCAGACTCTCCGTCAGCACCAGCGCAACGTCAGAGGCCGTTCGATCGCGGGGGCCCCGAGGACGCCGGCGCTGGCGCATGCCGTTACCGCAACACGGTGCACAAGGTTCGTTCTCTGGGTCTTAGTCCGACACCGCCCACACTGCTTCGGGTCTTCCAGGAGCTTGCACGCGAGCGGATTCCGCCTCGAGTGCAGTCATTTCCGCGTACGAAACGCGCTCGCCCGCCACGCTGCCCGCCGCTGCAGGACGGGTCCGCGGTCTAGCCCAGCCCTCTGCGCTAATGTGTGTCGTCGCGTACGTCGCCTCGCACTCGAGGTGCTGCCTTGACACATGCACCACAGTTTCGCCCGCGGCTCGCCTCGCACTATCCGTCCAGCCACACGGCGGAAGGTAGCCTTCCCGCCCGGCCGTGGGGGAACTGCGCACACTGCTGTCAACGTCTATCGCGGTTTGAAGTGAATGGTTGTTATCGGCCACACTCCCCAGGCCTCGCGGGCAGTTCCCGGCGGAAGACACGACGAGTGTGATGTCGTGCATCTGCTACCGTAAGGTGCGGAGTCAGATCTTGTCCCATCTTACATGCGGCATCTAAAATCTGCATCTCGCCTCTCTCCTCATGCCCGATTTGAGGGTTTGCACTCCGTGGCCTGGGCCCGGTGCCCGCCTCGTTATGGCATATCCATCGCAGCCGACTGGACCCCGACCCCACCCGGGGAATCTCGTACGTCCGATGGTGTCGTGTCGCTCTCAAGGCGGCGTTAGGCGCCCCGCGCTAGAGGCAGCTCTGAGCCGACCGTAGCCAGCGCGGGTTCGCGCAATTCTCCCAGCGCGAGCGGTGGCAAATGCACGTCGTTTCCGGGTGTGCGAGAGCGCAGATCGCGCGGTGCCCTGTTCCCAGCACTTCCCCTGCCAACTCTGCTCGGTGTTGCTTGCTGCGCCCCTTATCGGGCGCGAGGCCGCGGACGCGGCACAGAGCGAGCCTCGGGGATGCAGCAGTGTTTGAGGGTGACAATCCAGCGCGGTCTGCAGACCGGCTGGTATTATTTCAGCCTCGGGAGGGCATGCTTCCCGCGCCGCCGCTTGCGTCGGCAAACGCTGCAATGGGCAAACGCGCCTGGTGCGCCTGCCCTAAAAGGGCGAACACGCCTCCAACACGCGGCCGCGCGGGCGTTCGAGAAGGAAGTGGCCAATCCCAGGCGAGTCCGCCAGGGCGCGGGCGTCCGCTAATCATGTCTGCTTTACCTCAGGAATATGTCGAAAAGCAATATTCGGGATGCGGTGATTGGCCGTGCGTGCATGCGCGCGGGAAACGCGACCGGATTCCCACTCTCGAGTGACGGTGCGTCGTGTACGCTTCAGGGCCCTGGTTCCAGCCTTCGCGCGCGCTCACGCTGTGCGGCAATTATACACACTGGTCTCAGGACCCCTGACAATGGGAGGATATCCCTGATGACCGTCCGGACAATATCTCGGGTTCTGGAGGGGGTATGCCTGCTCGCATCCGGACAAAACAGGGCTTAGACGCCCAAAGGCCTGTGGAATGGTCCGGACATGGATGCCAAAAAGAGCCATCAGGTTCGGCCCAAGCGGGCGCTAAACACACATTGAGCGCCGAAAATCATGCCTGTGGTGGTTAAGCGCCGGATTTCGGACATTTTCTAGCTTTTTGGGGGCCGAAAGCCTGATTTTATCCGGACAAAAGTGGGCGTCTAACAGGCCTGTTGACCCCGGACATTTTGGGCAAAATCGCGGTCGGCGTCATCAGGCATTTTGGGCGGTTGTCGGGGGTCCTCTGGTCTCTCGCGTCTGATACGCTGCGGCCGTCGAAGCCTGATCGTTACGGCGCGCACGATCTTGCATAATTGGGGCGGTTCCTCTGATCATCGCTCGCGGAAGACCGACAGTCTAGATTCCGGTTGCTACAACTCCTGTTGCTGTCGGTTTCCGTTCGATCCACAGGGGACCGGTCGGTCCTGTGCACGACTGTATATAAGCGCAGCCTCGGCCTCGCAACCATCTCCTGTCTCCCTCAGCATCGCTCCCCGCCGCTGTCGGTCGTACGTTGATTCGGTTCCTGCCTTCCAGATATTCAAGTCTGTGACTGCCACCGTTCGCCCTTGTGTATATTTGAGCCCTCGTCTCGCTTCCCATTCTTCCAGTGCCATCTCACATCCCCCGCACCGCTCCCCGCTTGCCTCCCACCTCCACTCACGAACGTCATGCCGTCCTACTTCCGCAACCTCTTCGGCGGTGGCTCCTCCAAGTCCCAAAGCCGCCCCGCCCCGCCCCCCGCTGCACCTATGTACGCCACCCCCAGCGCCGCTGGCTCTCGGGCAGGCTTGGCGACACCACAGATGCAGCGCAGCTACAGCCACACTGCACACTCGACCACTCCGTCCCCTCTGAGATACGCCACGAGCGCAGACACACGGACCGTCTACGGCTACGGTAGGCGGCCTGCTCCGTCCCAGCCGCAGCCTGAGCCCCGTGCGCACGCCGCGCGGCGTGCGAGCTACAAGACGCCAGACACCCGTAAGTGTGCTCCTCGCGGGATGCGGTGTTACATACAGAGCGCACGCTGACGGATGCCGTAATCTGTTACAGCACGGACGGCCCTGTACACGCCCTCGTTGTCCTACGCGACGCCCCCCAGCTCCCGGTCCAACTCGAGCTCCTCTTTGTATCCCGGAACGCCCGGTTTGCCGAGGACCTCCAGCTCGGATGCAGGGCATCACGACGGCATGCGTCCCCCTCTGCGCCAGAACCACACATGGCACCCTACTGGCACCGCGGGGAGCAGTTCGTCATGTAAGCTTTCTCGTTCTTTTTACCCGCGCGGAACTCCGCTCACACGCCCCGTCCCCGCAGATGGCTCGCGCGGCCGCTCTTCCTCACAGTCGTCGATCTACCAGCAGGCGCGCGGGACGACGTTGCACATGCACCCCCTGCTCGCGGCCTCGCGCACGCGCCGCTCGCCGATCCTGTACGACGTGAGCTTCACGCCCTCCGCGCGGACGGTGCTCGACAGCACGACGAAGAAGGCGATCCACTCGAGCCTGCTCTCCGCGCCCGCGACGGACTCGCCGATCCCCGCCGGGGGCCGCCTCGTCCTGCACTCGCACAAGTTCCCGTGGGCGGTCGTCGCGACGGCCTCGCAGACCGGCTCGCCGCCGCGCTCCAGCTCCGCCGAGCGCCGGCCGCGGTTCACCGTCGGGCCGCCCCCGAAGTCGTCCCGCCGGCCGAGCACGAGCGGGAGCGACGCGGGCAGCGTCGGCGGCGGCGCGATTTCGAACCTGGACGTGCTCTACGCGGTGCACACGACGCTCATGGTGCCCATCACGCCCGAGGAGTGGGAGGCCCTCGGGCACGGCAGCAAGGCGCAGCAGAAGGTGACGCGCGCGTACGAGCGCCGCTGCACGCGCATGGGCGGCGGCTGGGAGGGCGGCGTGCGCCGCATCGACTGGCTCGGCGAGAAGACGTGGCTCGTCGGCGTCGAGGTCGACAAGGCTGCCGGGCATGGCGGTGCGGGCAAGCTCCTCTTTGGCAAGCCGTGAATCGCCTTGCGCGAAGGCCTCCGATGCCCGACGCGGGCGCCCTCTGCCGCCGAACTCCGCCTTCGACTTCGACTTCGAAGGCACGCGTGGCGAGGCGGGTGATGATGATATACGGACGTTCTGGACTTTCTCGCTGGGTTTCGGTAGGTGTATTGTTCTGCTTGCAGGCCGCCTTGTGCGGGCCTTCTCCGGCGCGCGCTGGTCTGCGACCGGCGGCGCCGTTCCCCACCCCTCATCCGCTGCTGTGCTTTCTTGCTCTCGCCTCGTCGTTTTCTCGTTCATGATCCACGGCCGCGCCCCTCTTGATGACCACCACGACTCGATGATCTTTATGACTCATTTGTACATTATTCACGCATCACCCCTCGCATCCCCTCCCTCATCTTTCCCGTTTTCGTCGTGGACGGTCTAACATACGCGGTAGCTACAGGCGCCGGTCGGTACTGCGCCCACGTCGTTCGTATTGTGTTAATAGTCTTATGTTCCCCCATACCACCACGCAGCGTCGTGTCATTCTGATACCACCACAATACATGCACCATGTTACAGTATCTGCTGTATGCCTATGCACCATGTCACCCATGCCAACCACACTTCACCTTATCATGACAGCGTGAGCGCACGGTACCAGTGCATCACAGCGTCAGCGCGCAGGTCCTTGCAAAGCTAGTACAAGATGTCATCAAGTGTGTCATGACCGATTGCACTGTATTACACTTCTGTCTTGTTTCGAAAGCCTGCGCCTTCGACGCCTGTAAGGCGGGACAAGGATAGAACAGATGTTACAAAATAGCGCACGCGCAGTGATCCACGTTTTCCGGACGGCGGAGGCCGGAGAAATGATACAATTCGAGGGTGGGGCTCTAGTGCAAGGGTCTGCGAAAGGAATACAGCTACAAATGGGCAGAACGGGTCGTGATAGTGTGCTGGCGAGCGTCATCGCGTACAGGGCAGGGGAGAGAGACACAGGGCCAGGAACGTCGTACGCGATACGCACCCCAGCCCGCCGCGCCTACATCATCCCGTCCACGGGACCAGCCCATGCCACGCACAGCGGGTCCCGCGCGACGTTCGAGGGTTCGTTTCTTTCGGGGTTATCCATACAGGTCCGACGTCCATCACGCGCCTGCACCCACAACCGGACATAAACAGGCTACCACCGAGGAACGCGACCGCCGCGAACCTGCCAGGGCGTATGCGAGCCACCCCGGCCCTGGGCCCGATCTCCAGCGCGCACAACACGCGGGGGCGGCATGCGTGCGCGCGCGCGCCCTTCACTCTTCGCAGGTGACGCCAAGCGCGGGGAAGGCGTACGTGCCGGGGATCGCGGCCTGGCAGCCCGCTCGGTCCTGGTGCGAGTTGCAGTTGATCTGGTCTCCGTGCTGGGTGCAGCAGCGCATGCAGAACCGGTTCGCGGCAGGTTCGACGCTATGTGATGATGAGAGACGCAGCGTCAGCTATTGGTCGTTGATGGGCGGTAGAAGTGCTCTGGTAT
This sequence comes from Lenzites betulinus, assembly GCA_022264855.1. Classification (NCBI taxonomy): domain Eukaryota; kingdom Fungi; phylum Basidiomycota; class Agaricomycetes; order Polyporales; family Polyporaceae; genus Lenzites; species Lenzites betulinus. Next base: position 103,192 of record JABYQU010000045.1, on the reverse strand, counting down.
GCCCTCACGACAGGAGGACTTTGTCGACGGCTAGCGAGGGCACTCGAGCCGGGAGCCCGAGAGACGGGGCGGATAGGTCAAAGTCGCGAAAGACACGTGTTGGGGAGCAAAATGTCGTGCACCGCGAGTTCAATTGTACACGAAAGAACCTGGGAGGCGGGGCCAACCCGAACAGCCGACGAGCGACGTCGAGAGGGCGAAACCCAGAGCGAATAGGAAACGTAAACGCACAGTTGGATGAAGCTCGCGCCGTAGCCACCGAAAGTGCATTGCGCGCCATTCGGGAAGCGAACGTCAAATTGGCCCCCGCTATCCGAGGCGTCGAGCGAGGACTTGCTCACGTCGAGGCAGCCGGTCACCTGTCGGTAAAGATCGTGAGTTCACTTCAGGCCGCTTCAACCCCACACCTGCAAGCCTGACGAGCCCAGACCAGTGAAGACCCGGGACGGACACCGCCTCTATGCCGTACCAATGATGCAGCGGTAGAAAGCGCAGCCTTACGAACTCTTCTGGCCTTGCTCGGACCGTTCTATACACGAGGCACATACTCTAGCTCCAACACCCCAAGGATATCCGGGGAGGGTCCCGTTGCACCACAAGAGGAGCGTTCCTCCCGCCGGGCCACACGAACCATGCCGGCAGCATAGCAATACTCAAGAACTGGTACGGCAGAGTCACCAGACCTCAGCACCGTGTGCTCTGAGGCTCGGAAAGCAACGATGCTTTGAATAAGGGGACCAGGGCACAGGAACGAGGGTCTGAGGAATACTTTGGGTAGCGCGCTCCGACCCACGCGGTCAGGGTCATGCTGTCAGAGCCAATAGCGGTTCAATTTGTGAGTTATGGGCGCGCCCTGCGCCTAGACCACCAAACAGCAAGAGCCTTCGTTGCAGAAAGCTTCGAACGTAGCGTACGAGCTGTCGCTGCGACGCTCAACATTCAGAAGGCACAGAGACTCTTGCTAAGAAACGATATTGCCTTCAACATCGCTTCTAGCAAGGGGCATACCGAAAAGTAACATACAGAAGCTATCATGCAACAGCGAGCACCTGAATCCTCAGACTTTAGGTGCACAATCTACCGCATTAGAATGCGAGGTAGCGCCATGGTTAGGAAGCGACTTGCAGGCTGCATGTATGCGCCTGCAAGCCGCCGCCCACGATGTTGAGCGGCGCTCGTGGAGATTCGCTCAAGGCTAGGCGCACCGACTGGACTCAATTCATGCGGCTTCACACTGGTCCGAATGACCATAGCATGACCGAGGTTCTTTGCCGCCCACGCGGTGACAGGTCTGGGGACGAGCTGAAACACAATGCGCTTTCGTGCATGAAAGGTTCGCCCGAACAGCATGCAAATAATCGTGGAAACATGGAGGCATCGGGACAACAGTACAAGGATCCGTACCTGGATATAGGAGCCATCGTCCGCGGTGGTCACCGCAGCCGCCCGGATGAACCCGTCCGAGACGCGTCTTGAGCAGCCCGCATCCGCGCTCTCGGGCGTGCAGAACGCCACGCCGTCGCTTTCGGCATCCGAGATGAGTTCTGTACGCGTCGGACGCGTGGAACACGCCAGTTAGCAACGAAAACGGGCGCATAGACCGCGTCGTGCAGGGACCGAAGCCCGGAAACGCACCGCCGGGCCTGTTGGGCAGCAGCAGAGCAAAGTCGTGCTCGTCGATGATGTGAACCGTCGTCGATGCCGACGACTCGCCTGTCGGCTCGGGAGTAGGCCGTACGTCCGCAGGCGTAGTTTGCGACTCGCGTTTACGGTGCTGTTGGTCGCCAAGCCGCGAAAAGGAGTACATAGAAGCCGAGCTAGGTTGAGCAGGATGCAGCTGGCCAGGTATCATAGCTTCGACCGCAGGACCCAGAAGCTCGAGAACCGAGAGATCAGCGTTGTCAGCATTATAGTCTCCAGAGAGTGCACTGCGACCAAGACCGAACGCAACCAGAGAAAGAACGATCACAAGTTTTGCCATAGTTAGACCGCGAGTCATGATGAGCTAACGCAGGATAGGAGAAAATGGACGGTGGTTGAGAGTTGTGTGAACCGTGATTGTCAGAGACAGTACTGGTAGAAACTGAAACAGCGGGCGGTCGGCAGAGAAATTTGCAGACAGAGGTTCGGCTGGTGGAAGTTGGAGTAAAGAGACGATACACCGGAAGCGCCCAAGTTCGAATCATGGAGGCGAGCTAGGGCGAGCTGCCAGGAGGGTTGGGTTAACTGGTCTATGATCAATACAAGTACATTGCGCACAGGACAGACAGCAGGTCCGAGAGCATTTTGACGCGTGATAACGGAGCAAGAGATCATCACAGCAGGACGGAGCGGAGTGGGGAATGGCAAGAGGGGAGGGGGGAGGGGTTTGAAGGCGAGTGGTGAGGAAGAGGTAGTACAGTACTAGGTGAACGGAGCCTGAGGAAATAAGTTACTACCGAACGAGCTACAACTACATTTACACAAAGTAAGAGCTTCGACGAGATGCGAGCGCACGGTTTATAGGACTTCCGGGTTCAATAGTGCCGAAACTTGCTGCCAGAGCAGAGCTTGTGGCACTCAACATGAGATCTTCTGTCTGTTTTAGCCTCACGGACTGTTGCGCAGATGAAGAACACAGACAGCAACGCCGGGCTGGAGCGAGTGCAAGGAGAGACCAGCGAACGTGTGCTGCTTGCTGAGAGCGTGGGCGTGGGGGGCGCAAGCACGAGCGATTTGGTTCATGAAGTCGCCCACAGTCGGGACGTAGCCAGTGCGTCCGACGACTTCGATGCTGAACAAGCCTCCCACGGATATGGCGAGTCTATTCACGGGGTGATTGATCACCGGAGCGTTGAGATGCTTAGGCCCGAGCATCATGCCCCGTCTCACGTCGAACGGGATCGGTTGAGCCCTGGCGTCAAGAACAGGGCAGAAATCCGGCTGGCCGCGGGCAACCTTGTTGGGACTACTCGGGGGAGTCATCAGACCATCTGGGTGAGCGAAGCCGGGCTCAGTATCAGACGGAAAGACAGTCACACAATAGAAATTGTCACGCAGACTCACGGGCGACATCATAGTAGTTCCCACTCTGTTGCAGCGGCGTCGCCGGAGGAAACTGGCCGGAGCTTACGGGGGAGTACGGGGTGGGCGGCTTGAACGGCGAGTTCGGCGCCCGTCCTGGAGAAGGCTCGCCGTCGCTACTGAGCGACCTCGGCGCATCGGACGGCGTGGAGAGCGCTTGGGACAAGTCGGAGAGCTTGCTGTCCGCAGAAGTCGGCGTGCAGGGGTACATGTCGATGTACTTGCTATCTCACAAAGTATACGGAGGAGGACGGGCGGGGCGACGAGGAACGGCGTCGGTGGGGATGTCGGAGGGCGGGGCGGGCGGCGGCGCACTTTGTCGGGGGCCAAGTCGGGCGGCCGACGCCCGCTTAAAAGAGTCGGCCGTTGGCGGTCACGCCCCGCCCGGCGTGCGCCGTACCGACGCGTCGGGAGGCGGGGGGTCGAGTCATAAGGGCAGCTGAGCGTGCGGCACCGCGATGGAAGCCTGATGCGCCCGCAGATGCCGACGGCGTGTGAGCGCGAATTGCCTTTTATGGGTGAGCGGCGGGCACGCCCCGACGCTACCTTCCCTTTTGGGCGAACAAAGCAACGGAGCGCCCTACCGACGTTGCCTATTTTAGGCATATCCCGCCCTCGTGCACTGTCCTCGTGTGCAGTCCAACCCCACGAATTTCCGGCGTATGTGACAATGCGTCCTCCGAAGAACAATGCATACCGCACCTTTGTCGTCGGCTTGCCCGGATGGGCGTGGCCGCCCGCCGTCGCCGATCAATAGCTGCCTTCCGTGTATTCCGCCGCGCCGCGCCGCGCAACGGCGCAGTGTCTTCTAGCCCTGCGAAGCATAGCGAGCGACTTCGAGGACGCATATAGCCCACCACCTAGACTATCATCTGGTCTCGTTCGTGCGGGCTTGTGGAACCATAGACACTGAGGAAGTTCCCTAGTCATCCGGGCACAGTACTGCGTCGTCGGCGACATTGAGCTCAGACACAGTATAAAAGCCCAGATTTACGACAGTCCATAGCTCGAGGGTTTTCAGGAGTATAACTTTGTGAGCACAGAAGTTTGTGTAGTGCAAGAATCAACCAGGTTCGATTCGGATATGAATCAGATTTTGAACGCGTCTCAGACACAATGCATAAGCGCCCATACAGGTGCTCTCGGCAACAGCCGACGTACTTGGCCTCACGGACGCGCTCAACTTCTCTCCGTTCGTACTCTTTGCTTTTGACTGTCTGTTGCTGGAGCTGGAGGAGGCGTCATTAATATTCCGGACCTCATAATCTTGGCGTAAAGTCTTCAGTACTGCGGATGTGTGCTTCCAGATGCTGCGAAAACTACAGAACACGCCTCCCTCTCGTTGCTTGCATGTCTCTGCTTCTAGTGCTGCTACCGCCTCCATTCTTCGACGCAAGCATCCGGGACCCACACAACATAAGAACACAACGGGACGAAGAGAGCATGAGGAGAAGAAAGAACGTGCGCAGCACACAGCGATGGCTGGTATGCCGCGATCCTGCTCCGTTTCGCAGTATGTGTTACTCACCTCAGCTCTCGTAGACCCAAAGCGCAACGAAGTCGGAGTACAGCTGTTATCCAGGGAAATACACAAACAGGTCTTCCGCAATGTCTCCTTTCCCCCTCCACCCCAAGCGTTCGTTCAAATTGCTCGCGATCACCTCAAGACCCACGGCCTTGATCCCAGTCAGGGGTCCGTCCTCCCCAACATTGGGTTCACGCTCCCACCACTCCAAGGACGCACCCTCGACGAGCACTTCTACCGCATCGGCACCACGGCCGCAGAGCCCTGGCTCACGCTCTCGCAAGACCTGGCCGCGGCACAACTGCCCCCCAAACCCGACCAATGGCATATCCAGGCTGGATGGACGCGCTACTGCTTCATGGAAGACGGATCGGGCTACAGCGAGCACGTCGAGTTCCCGGAGTTCGACGGCAAGCCGGAGGAGATGCTCGTGTTCGACGTCGAAACCATGCCGGCGTACAGTCCGTTCGCGATCATGGCCTGCGCCGCGTCCAAGAACGCGTGGTACTCCTGGATCTCCCCCTGGCTTCTCGGCGAGTCTTCCGACACTCGCCAGCTCATTCCTCTGGGCGACCCACGGGTGCCACGGGTCGTCGTGGGACACAACGTCTCATACGACCGTGGCCGTATCTTGGAGGAGTACAACATCGAGGCGTCGCAGTCGCGTTTTATCGACACTATGGCGCTGCACATCGCGGTCAAGGGCATCTCTTCCCACCAGCGCCCTGCGTGGATGCAGTACCGCAAGTCAAAGGAGAAGGCGGAACAGCAGCGCGGAGAGGCTATTGAGACCGTACACGAGCTCATGCGCGAGGCGGAGGAACGCCTGGTGAAGGAGAGCGACCCCGATCGGCGAGCGGACCTCGAGCGCCTAATGCGCGAGATGGAAGAGAGCCTCCCCGCGCTGCAGGAGACGAACTACGCGCTCGAGCCGGACGAGGAGCTCACGGAGAAACGTTGGGAGGACCTAACGTCCGCGAACTCGCTCGCGGACGTCGCGCGACTGCACTGCGGCATCACGATGGACAAGGAGGTGCGGAACGACTTCATGACGGCAACGCCCGAGGAGATCCGCGACAACATCCACAACTACTTGGACTATTGTTCGACGGACGTCGCGGTCACTCACGCGGTGTTCGCGAAAACACTGCCGGCGTTTCTCACAGCGTGTCCCAGTCCGGTCTCGTTTGCTGGCGTGCTGACGATGGGCTCGAGCTTCCTCACGGTGAACGAAGAATGGGACAAGTATATCGCCAGTGCGGAGAAGACGTACAAAGAGCTCGATGAGAAAATCAAGACGCGTCTCGTAGACCTCGCTCACGAGGCAAAGAGTCAGCTCGAAGGAGACAAGTGGAGAGACGATGTATGGCTGAGCCAACTTGACTGGACGCCTAAGGTTGCAAGCAAGTCAAGAGGCGTGCTCGCCCCCGAGGTATGCAGTTTGGTCTATGCAGAAGTGCAGCAGCTCATCAACTCGGTAGACTGCTTCTCCTGCACCTGACGAGCCATCTGCGACAATAGCTGTTGCTACCGAAGAGAACTTCAAGCCACGGTGGTATAGGGACGTCATTGCCGACCCTTTGAACAGCTCAGTCATGAACAAGATCATCCCCCTCCTCCTTCAACTCCGCTATGACGGCAACCCGATGCGATACTCCCTCCAATCTGGCTGGCATTTCGTTATCGGCGAGAAGGTGCAATTGCTTCCAACCAGTGGTGGCAAGAAGGTCATCTCCATTCTCGGTGTCTCGCACGGCGTACCCGGCTTGACGTCCGGCAGGTTGGTAGCGTCGGACACCGATCTTGCGACGGCACTCTGTACTGGTGAGCGCTCGGATGAGATCGTACAGTCAATCACGAGTCTTGCGGAAAGCCTTGTAAACACCCCGCCCGACGAGATCTCCGCCAGCCCATGGCTGAGACAGCTGGAGTGGAAAACCGTCCCGATCGCAACCTCCCTGGGTACTCCGACGAAACGCAAACCGAAAGCCGCAGCCGCGCCGAAACCACCTCTGGTCCACTGGCCCAAGTGGTACTGGGACCTCACGAAGCCCAAGAAAGACTGCGCCCCGGGTTCGCTCGACCTGACCGTGCGGAACCGCATCGCGCCCATCCTCCTCCGACTCTCGTGGCAGGGCTGGCCGCTCTTCCACTCGCGCGCCCACGGGTGGACGTTCCGCGTGCCGACCTCCGCGCACTTCCAAACCCGCGCGACGCCGCTCACATTCGAGGACGCGGCGGATGCGGGGCTGCACGCGATGGCTGCGCAGGATTTCACGTTCTACAAGCTGCCGCACAAGGACGGGGAGAAGGCGAACGTGGGGAGCCCGCTGGCAAAGACGTTCATGAAGTACTCGCAGGACGGCACGCTCGCGAGCCCGTTCGAGGAGGCGAAGGGCGCGCTGGACATGAACGCGCAGTGCAGCTATTGGATCTCGGCGCGCGACCGCGTCATGAAGCAAATGGTCATTTGGCAGGACGATAAGCTCGATGTCGGAGTCCCTCGTCCCTCGGAGCCAGACAAGAAGTGGGGTGTCATCATCCCGCAGGTTATCACGATGGGCACGGTGACACGACGCGCGATCGAGAAGACGTGGCTGACGGCTAGCAACGCGAAGAAAAATCGGGTTGGCTCCGAGCTGAAAGCAATGGTACGCGCCCCGCCGGGATACGCGCTCGTCGGAGCGGACGTAGACTCGGAGGAGCTGTGGATCTCAAGCGTGATGGGCGACGCACAGTTCGGACTACACGGCGCTACATCTATCGGCTGGATGACTCTGGAGGGGACGAAGGCGGCGGGAACCGACCTGCACTCGAAGACGGCGAGCATTCTCGGCATTTCGCGTGATCAGGCGAAAGTGTTCAACTACTCGCGCATCTACGGCGCGGGTATGCGACACGCCGTGCTACTTCTGCTCCAGTCGAACGCGGGGATGCTGCCCGAGCAGGCGCAGCAGCTTGCGGAGAGCTTATACGCTTCGACGAAGGGCAAGAACACACACGGCCCGCACCTCTTCGGTCGCAAGTTCTGGTACGGAGGCACGGAGAGCTTCGTGTTCAACAAACTCGAGCAAATCGCACTTTCTGACCGGCCGCAAACCCCGGCGCTCGGATGTGGTATCACCTACGCGCTCTCAAAGGAGTACCTCCCAGCCAAGTTCGGGTCCGACTACATGACGTCGCGCATCAACTGGGTCGTGCAGTCTTCGGGCGTAGACTACCTCCACCTCCTCATCGTCTCGATGGAGCACCTCATCGCCAAGTACAACATCAATGCGCGCTACCTTATCTCCGTCCACGACGAATTGCGCTACCTCGTCAAGGAGGAGGACCGGTACCGCGCGGCGCTCGCACTGCAGATCGCGAACCTCTGGACGCGGAGCTACTTCGCGTACCGGCTCGGCATGGACGATCTCCCCCAAGGCGTCGCGTTCTTCTCCTCTGTCGACGTAGACCGCGTCCTTCGCAAGGAGGTCGACATGCCCTGTGTCACGCCATCGCAGCCGAACCCGATCCCGCCAGGGGAGAGCCTCGACATCGCACAGACGCTCGAGAAGACCCACGGGGGATCGCTGTGGGCGGGCGGCGCGCCGATGGTGGAGAACGACGGGCTGGACTGCGAGGGCAGCTTGTTCGGGTACAGCTCGCCCGACTGTCTTGCGCATCGTGCGCACAGTGCGTCGTGGTTGCGCGCGCAGGCGACGACTGATCTGGATGAGATCCGGAAACTGGCGCAATCGTATCGGGGCAGCACGACCACCCCCAAGTCCACTCCGAAGCGCGTGCAATCGGGCCTTAGGCGGCTGAAGAAGGTGAAAGAACTTGGCAGCGGGGATAACGTCGACTGGACGAATACCGTGGAACAGTTCTTGAAGGCGTTGCAGCTATGATGCCGGTGGGGGGAGGTCATAACTTATTAATCTATTGTATGTTACTACTACTATACCGCGTCCTTTCTAGAACATTACTACAGCACAATTAATCCATATGCTTCATGCCTCCCTTCGGCACTGAGCTCAGCTACTATGCAAGTACCCAAGCACGTCCCTTGCAGTGCTCTTGACAGCGGTATGTGTCCGAGTCGCTATCTAGAACTACAGCTGATGTCATTTCTAGATCCACAGATTGTGTTCACTCTAGCAAGTTGAACCAAGCAGCGACTCCTATTACCGCAGCTGCAACACTCTAGGCGCATGATCAAATTTGTCTGCTCAGCCGATCATTGTCCCACTACGAATACAGCAGAACAGACACATTCGATTACCACAGCACCTCTTCTGACTAATTAGAAAAGGTGGTGCGGTAATCGGCTTCGCCCCTTCCCCACGGGCGTGCTGTGGTAGCGGCATCCCCTCGTTGTCTATATATTATGAGGACTATGAGGCTTATAACCGCTGGAGCTTTCTAACTATACCGCTCTTTCACTTACCCTATGGCCCCTGCACAGTGTACCCAGTGCAAAGCAATTTTCACGAGCAAGGCTCAATGTAACAAACATAGAGGGGCTCAAAGACACCGCGGGGTCGTGTTTGTCTGCATTCGCTGCTAACGGACATTCACGAAGATTCAAGCCCTTGAGGCTCACCATCGTGTTGCTCCACAGCATGCGAAACCAGACGCCTCCGGGTCCACTATCCCCTTTACTGGTGCTGCTCCTGCGGCGAAATATTCGCCCAACCTCCCCCATATTCGCTCTAAGGTGTTGCCCACTGTCCGGGAAAGCGAGTACCCCTTCCCCCGGCAATGCCAGCCCCTACGGTCCGCCCCCGGGCTTCGCCTGGAGCTACAAACGAGTGGAGGAGATGCGAGAGATGTAACACTCGGTTCAATACAAGCCATGAGTCCAGCACAGTGAGTGGATCATTTTCACTGTGGCGTTCAAGTCCCTGATTCACTATCAGCATGAATGTGCGGGGGTTGCTACTGAAACGATCGAACGCGAAAAGCGCATGACATGCAACATATGCCAGCAGAAGTACAGCAGCCTGGACGAGCTCGCGAAGGTATGTAGCCCACTTGCGGCACTATCATATGAACAAAATGAACTCATGCGCGAGGGTAGCATCGCATTCAAACCCCTTTGAGTTGCCAAACTTGTTTCGTACATCTCTTGCCTGAGGTTACGATGGAGGATCAATGGCGCACCTCCAACCGACATCCAAGCTGTGGGATGTGTAAGTGCAGCTTCAAGAACATGCATGAATTGGCCGTTGTGAGTCTTCCCAAATAGTGTTACTGTAATCCCGGAACCAGGGAGAAGCACTGTCGACTATACAGCATAGTCGATAGTGCTTCTCCCTGGTTCTGGGTAGTATTGGTCGCGCCAAGAATGCTTGGAGGTAACTCGAATCAGCACTCTGAACGAGAATCAATGTTGGCATGTCGTTTCTTGTTCAATGGGAGTACTATGTACCGCTGCACTATGGATATGGTGAAATAACCAAGGCGAACATTTCAAACACCGCGCAGTGAACATCCTTCGTCCACGCCCGAGCTCCGGCTTCCGTATAGTAAGATGGTATCTGCACCCACTATTACATTTCGTACACACTGGATTCCCTTAGCGCCGATTGCGACTCTGACCACTTGCGCTCTGAGGACCAACAGCTGCGCCCTTACGCATTTCTTCTTCGTCCAGCCCCGCCTCCGCCAAGATGCGCTCTACTTCTTCGAGCAGTGGCTTGTACTCGACTTAACGAGAACATTGTAAATTTGCCTAAAACGAAAAAGGCAAAGGAACTCACCATATCGCTCCCCAGCGAGTGTAAACCCGTCCCGACGGAGCTGCTTACCGCGGCTATCGCTGGTTCCATACGCCTTCTGTGCCCAGTATTCTCCTATAAGATAGACTTCAGTTTGAAAGGTACCGAAGGGTGTGTAGCAAACATACGTGATCGTGCGTAGAACATCGCGAGGGTCTCTCCCGGCAGCGGCGTACTGAGAACGTCTTCCGCAGAACGTGTCGAGTCCTTCGCGACCCCAATGAATGCGGCTGCTTGTACCCGAATGGATTCCTATGGCCCTAGCTGTCAGAGAAACGGCCAAATGACCGATCAAGAATGTATTTCTCGCCTTCTCCTCTTCAATGGTCTCCAGGACCTCTAGCTCCTTTTCCTCGTCTTCGCCCACTACCGTCACGCTCTCTGTTTCATCACGATCGTCAACAGTTCTGTCGTCATCGTCTTCATCGTCGTCATCATCGTCATCATCGTCCTCATCGCTACTGCTCTCTTCCTCGCCCTCGGCGATGACGATTTCGGAGGCCTTCAGGCATACATAGCGCTCGAGCTTATCGAGTTGCAGCGAGTGGAAGTCATCCAGCGTATACTCGCGAGATCCCTTCTCATATATGCCGCCGTAGCTTGGCGGTTTCAGCTTACCTGTCCAAGCGGCGAAAATATGAACATGAAGGACTCACATGTACAGCGTGTTGCGAAGGACTGCTAGCATCGCATTGTAGCGGGGAGTAGGGAGGGTCAGCAAGGGGTCGTCAGGATCAATCTCATCTTCTTGTGGCGCGCTCAGTACTTTGGGTGGTGAAGGCTTTAATGGTTTGCTTATTTTCCCCTGATTCAGCGAGTATGTGAGTTAGATGTGAGTAACGTAAGTTTCTCAGAAACACGGGAGTGTCATCTACCTGCTCATCCTCCTCGCTGCCTGCCCCCTCATCCCTTTCGTCGTCGTCGTCTTCCTCTGAGTCCGGACGGGTAGGCTGCGCCGCAGCTTTCTTCTTCTGGGCACCACCCTTCTTCTTCGGACGCTTGAGTTGCATGGATGTCCACCTTCCGTTGCCCGTGATATGGTATCCGTACCTTGGAAGAATGTCAGCCTCTGCGCAAGGTGGGCGTAGCCTTTCAAGAGGTCGTACAGATCGTTATGGAAGACACTCTCCATCGTTTCCTCGCTCGTGTCCTCATCTGTTACGCCGCCGAACAGGACACCCACGTTCTTCGCCGTCCACATTGCCATCGTGCAACCTGAGCGCAGGGATGGCGCGTATGCAGTCGAGGTCTTCTTTCGTTTCTCCCATTTCAGCGTGAGAGGGTCTGCAGAGGACTTTCCCGCGTTTGTAGTTTCGGTGTTGAGGGTCATGCTACAGCATGTTATGACTACAGCATGGGCCAGAGAAAGGATCAGCATACATACCGAAGAAACCACGTATCGTCGAGCATAACTCCGACAGGGCGACTGCCTTTCACGTACTCCTTGCAGTATCCGCCTGGAACGCCAGTTCGTCAAAATCTGGTTGCGATACAAGCACGCACACTTACCGTGCAGGAGAATACCCTCTGGTGTAGGCAAAAATGAGAAGCCGCTGCGCGGTCTGCAGCACTTTAGTGATTCGTCCCTAATATTCGATTCCACCTGGCTAACTCACGACGGCTTTCTTTCAGTCGCCTTGAGTTCGACTTGTTTCCACTTATACTCCTGAGTGTCGAAGAGCCACAGGTCGTTTAGGTAGTTCGCTGCCGTGCTCGTTCAGTGACATCGTACGATCAGGCAGCTTAATATGAAGTTTACTCTTGATTCCGGGGTCGTAGAACCCGCCGAACAGTACAATGTAATGTTTCCACATAGCCATCCTATAAACTTGGGGGTAAGTAACTCGTGATCCAATCCATAGACGAGTGGGAGGGTGCTTGCCGGTGGCCCGAACGCGCAGTTGGCCGGACTTTCGTCTCGATACGCTCCCATGTATGCGTCGAAATATCGAAGCACCAGAAATCGCGATAATGGTGGAACGAGTTTTGGTACAATGACGAGAACTCTCCTCCTGGTAGTATAATAAAATCAAAACGAGCTTCGGAGTAGAATGCAAGCTAAGGACTTGCCGAAGAGGTAAAGCTTTCCGCCTCCCGCAGGTGATGCTACGACGGCATGTGCAGAGCGCGGACCGGGACACGTTGGGGAAACAAACTTTCGCCATTCGTTCTAGCCAGACAGATATGAGCATGTTGTCATTGTTGGAGGTATCATGTTCTCTGCACCTTCTCTGGCGAATAGCGGTACACATCGCCGTAGAAATGCTATGCAGGTAGTATGAGTGTTACTGCGGATTATCCAATAGATTGGCAACTCACGGCTTTCCCGTCATCGCTGAAGAACTCCCCGCCGATGCACCATAGGTGATTGCCGTTCGGGCAGGGAGTGAGGGTGGCATTCGCGCGCCTGCTCGGAGGCCCTTCCACCAGTTCTTCGGTGACCTTGTGTGCTTCTTCCCATTCCCGTTTGATCTACTAGACCGGAGACATATTGATATCTGGCCTCCCTACAAACGACGAGGAAGGCTAACACACCTTGTCGAGAATGCTCTCGAGGTCCTGATCGTCGTCGTCGAATTCATCCTTCGTCTTGGTCGCCTTCTTCTTCTCCTTACGCTCTACCTTCTGAACAGCCTTTGCCTTTTTCGCGGCTTTATTGGCAGATTTATTAACTTCCTTGCCGCTTTTCTTTTTTGCCATCCTTTAAGTAGATTTGTGTTAGACCTTCCGGCGCTTAGTGAAAGGGTGAACGTTCAAGCGTAAAGATATCTGGAGTACTTGAGCCGTTCGAGACACGCGACGCGAAGGAGATGGGGTGTAAAGCCAGCATAAAACGGAACGTAGTAAGGACACAAAGTAATAGAATGAAAGAGCGACCAAGCTGCTGTCAGGCCAACTGTAAAAGCAGGTGGCTGTCGGAGGCACGAGGACTTCTATCTCGGATCTCGCGCAAGATCGTCTCGTCGTACACGGGCGCTTGGCCAGACGCATACGTTCATGATCACACATGTTAATCGATATCTTGCAGCGGGGTATACAGCTAACATCGCGGTATTTGAAAACAGAGGGACGAAGTGCAAGTGGGTCAATGTTTGAACTGAATGAGTACTACGAGGGTCAGTGGAAAAGGTGAGTGCGAAACATTAAAGTGAAGATGTAGTAACACGGATATCGGTTAAGCTCATTCGCGACACTACGAAAAATGGTTCTCTTCAAAGCACAGCACATCTCTCTTCCCCAATGAAAATGATCCCCCACGCCGTCAACGAAGAAATCGGGCTACAGTCGACGGGGTTCTCCTGCGCTTGTGGTATGTTGTATCCTGCTCAGAGGATGATCGGAACGCAGCCAACGCTGATGAGGCCGCCTGTAAAAATATCAGTGATCCGCTCGAACGCGTAGATAGAGTGTGCCATAGACTTACCAACGTTGTTGTTCTCGCAGCAAACCGGGGTGGCCGAGCTACAGGGAAAGGATACCGTCAGCACACTCCCAAACCGCCCACATTCCACAAGCAACTCACCAGCCGTTGCCGGAAGACGCACCGATGACGCTGATGGGCGAGCATTGGAGGCCGACCGACGCGGTCAAGTCGTGGACGACGACGCCAAGCAGGCCGAGGAGGGTCGCGACGCTGTGGTCGTCGGCGGAGCGGACGTCCTGGCAGCAGCTGATCGGGCCGGTGTTGCAGCTGCCCGAGGCCTGAGGAACGGGTGTCGCAGCCGCAAGAGCGGTGAAGGCGGCGGCGGCGAAGAGGATGGTGTTGGCGAACATGGTGCGGGTGAAGATATAGGGTGGTGGAGTGGTGCTGAAAGAGCGTGTGGGCTAGAGAGGAGCGCGGGGCTGGAGTGCAAGGAGTGTGAGGGCGTTGGAATTCGCTTGGAGTTTGTCGTTGGCGGGAGGGATCTTTATATAAATCCACGACGGTGGACAGCGAGGATGAGGAGTCGTTCGCAGTTTCGATTGCGAAGCTTGCGAAACATTCATGCCCACCATCGAGTAGGCAAGTGAATCGTGCGCGTCATGTCTTCGCTGCGACTCGGACATGCTTGCCGTGGTGAAACATGCGTTACGAGACCATTCCTCGGCAACTCACGCTGAGCCACAGTAATTGCCAAATATGTTCGGTGCCCGCAACCTGCGTGTACATATTAAAATTCAGAGGCTCAATCGGCTGTGTTACAGGCGGAACATACGCACAATATGGAGGCTATCGCCACGCTGACCATATGTTGGCATATTCCACCATGGCTCATATCGCTGCCAGCGTGTACTGTGTGGTGAGTATAGGTGAAACATAAAAGCATGAACCAGAACACTGCATAGTGTACGATTGACCGTGGTACCATGCGCGTATTAGCCAAGGGCAGTCAAAACCCAAACATACCGGACTGGTCGATGCGCGCGAGGTCTCAGAAAGCAGCATACACTTCAAACAACTCGCCTGTCATGAACTGCCATAACGAATATCCGCCTGACCTGATATAGACGGGATAATGCATATCGGACTTGCCAAACAGAATACGTCACGGGGGAACGGACCCACTACTACCGACCTGGACCCATGTTCCAGGATTGAGGCGTTGAAGCCGAGCAATGTCATGGAGAACTTGAGTTTGGATCCACCGCGCATCGAGTCCTACCAGACACGCCGATTGTTGCATCAGTGCAACCCGGATCGCTTCATGCAGGCCATTGGGAGAGCTCAGGCTGACACGCGGTCGAGACGAAATCGTAAAAGGTTGTTGCCAGTGATAGGTTAACTTCACGGCCTCCGAGGGATGTGACCCTGGAACCACCCGCCAGATGCTCTTACGTCCATTTTAGAATGACGACGTGAGTTTCCGCTCGACGACCAACGCAGACAGTAAGATATGGTCGAAAAGTTCATGCCCATCAGGAAAGACAGTCAACACCGCGGCCGGAGGTGGCTGGGGCGGGTCCGGTGGAGGGGGCACAAACGTTGCGATCTGGTGCGAATTGATATCGGAGCACTGCGAGAGTACAGCAACCCAACGACGTCAGAAATGCGACTTTGAAGACCTTTCGTGTTTACGTACGATGCACATCGGTGATCCGTCGTCCAGTGTCGTCCGACAATCCCAGAGGATCACGATATTCGCGTACTGCCAACGGAATTTACGCTGCGGGGTATGAAGTCCTTCACCACTGCTAAAGGCCGACGTGACGTACTGGTGAATGTCCATCCTTCTTGAGAACAGTAGCCATGCGTGTGGCACGGTTGTTCATTCGTAGGATTCCGCGACTATGCATTACGCCCAGCCTAAAGTAATAGAATGAGTGCGAGGATAATGACCACTGATGACATTAGACGTACTCGAACTCACCAACAAGCTCTCCGAGCTCATCCGATCCTCGTCTTATTGTTGTTACGTACGATAGCGGAGTAAATGGGTTGAGGTTGAGCGTAACAGAGACATTGTATATCGGCCGAAGCATGCGATCGACATCCCTAGATGGAAGAAGATCCATTGAGGTGTTGCTCCGAGAAGAAAAGGTGTATATGCGAGGTTGAGTTGGCCTTTCCGTGAGCGCATAACTATACAGTAATTAGATTTGGGGATTACGCTCATCAGAGGGTACGCGCGAACTTGGGAGGCAAAGATTCAGGTGGGCGAACATCCGCTTCAGACGAATATCTATAAGACCGCGCTGCGGTCAGTCTAAAGCTGAGATATTCACTCTCGTGGTAACTCAACGTACTCCGGGAGTAGCGTCTCTGTGGGAGAGGCAGGGCGGCCGTGGTCATCGGCAAAGGGATCTAAAACCCGTTGCAAACATTAACAAGGTCTAAAGACATGTGGCCATTGAATGCGGTCCCACCAGAGCTAGACGTTATCATCATTGCTTTCAATCTGGTGTCGACGGAGAAAGACGGTGGATGGTGGACTCAAGCTGAGTGGACATGGCGGGTGCGAGTAGGAGGTGGACATCGGAGCGCCAGGAAGCGCCTTCGTCCTGCTCTCTGTTTACCACCACCTCGTCGTTGTGTGCGGGTCTAAGGCTATCTGAGGTCGTCTACGTCTTTCGCCTCAATTTGCAAGTGCCCATCTGCTCTATCGGCTCTGAACGTGGGGTTAAAACGACCGTTCCTCCTGAATATTGCGCTTGATCTGAAATAAGACGCGTTGGTCTTGTTCCCTTTGTTCTCCCCGTACATTTTCTATGTGGGCTAGCTGAATAATATCGCCCCCCCTCTCTCTACTGAACACCATCATCTCTCACTACTGGGCCTATATCTGAGTGATGCCTCTCGTCTTTGCAACCCCACCGATATCCACGTCAACCGCGCACGCGTTCGCTGCGTTCTTCACACTCTCATACGTCGGCTCGCTCTACCTCTCAAAGAGCGCGCGTCTTTACTTCAAGAACGACGTAAAGGGTGCCAGTGATGGTCGACCTAGCCAAGAACGCGTGAAGCAGAGCGAAGAGAGATGGAGAGACGACCCAGACGTCATCCGCGCTCGCCTGCTCGCTGCGACCACCAGTACAGTGCTCAGCGTCGGTGCGGTGTATGGTCTTGTGCGGAGTGTAACTCCTGAAATCGAGGTGTGTCTTTCGTTCTTTGCAGAAGCAGTCCCGCAAACATCGTTATGGTCTGGCACGCCGTCTAGACTGCTTGTTTACGATGCACATATGTGCATGCTCCGCGGCTCGAAAGTGCACACACCTGGATTGGGCTCCTTTCGAAAGCATGTTTGATACGGTGGTTCAGCTCCTCAGAACACTTGAAAGTAGAGTTGCCAAGGAGACAACGAAGCGCACCATTTTGCTGCTCTGCACTCATAAGCTGCGAGCCTGTTACCACCTGAACCTGCAGTCTAGTTATTCCTAAATCCTCGGGGGTTGTAGCTATGGGGAATCACCCATTGTATGAATACCAATGCTGACGGTATGATTTATGCAGCTCCGTAAAGATCCATGGACCGCATTATACACGAGTTTTGCTCGTCTGGGGTTCACACTCGACTTTTCGCGCCAGTCTTCGCTCTGGATCATCCTGCCGTGTCTAGTGGTTCCCATCCTCTATCTCGGGCCCCTCTACGTCAGCTGGCTATGTGAAACTCTACCGGCTCAGCGACGATGGAGTGTACGAACCAATTTCCTACCCTTGTTTCAAACGTGGGTTGGAGTGAGGAACTATATCGTGGTAGGTGCAGCTGTGGATACGAAGGAGGACGTGTTCCTCAGGCGATCTATGCCACAGGGGCCTATCACCGAAGAGGTTGTTTTCAGAGCATGCATGCTCGCGGTGTACCATATGGCTGGCACATCTCGAGGAAAGCTAATATTCCTGACTCCTCTTGCGTTCGGCGCTGGTATGTGCGCATTACACGCCTCGCACTCCGTCGCTAACCAAGGCAAACTCGGCAGCGCATTTGCACCACGCCTGGGATACGTATAATCGTTTCGGCCGTACAGCCTCCGCAGCTCGTGTAGCTATGTTGACTACTCGTGAGTTATCGCTTGGCTCCTTCCGGGCTTCGCTACAAATATCGTAACCTGACGCTATATTGCAGTGTTCCAGCTCGCTTACACGAGTCTCTTCGGATTTCACTGCGCATATTTGTTCTTGCGCACAGGGTCACTTCTTCCGCCCACCATATCCCATATCGCTTGCAACATCTTGGGCCTCCCGCAATACGCTCTTCATCTCAGGATATTCCCTACACGTCGCCGCAGTGAGTCCACCTCGCCGTCCTTCACAAACACAGACTGATTGTCTGATTGTCGTGTGCGGCACAGTTATCCAGTTAGCATATGTGCTAGGCATCTTAGGCTATGGCTACACGATGCGTCATTGGACACGAGCAGACGACAGCCTGTTCTGGCCCGCACCCGGGCAAGCACCGCGCTACTGACCGAGCGCGGACATATCCCCTCGGATCCGTCTCCGCGCGCGAACACGTACATATCTACCTCGATCTCCAATACATTCCCAGTCCGCTCGGACCTCAGCGCGTCTTCGACGGCGTGCTTCCCTTGCCTCGCGTCGTGTTCCCCGCGCGGCCACCGGTCCGTGCACCCACAACGCCGTCCATCGCGAATCGCAAATCGCGATCCGAACACGGTGACAGGACAAAGCGCCATTGAAGCGAGCGCTTGGGCCTAGCAAGCGCGCTTCCACGCCGCGCGTACATATAGACAGCACACCCCCGCAGTCCCGCCGCTTTGCCCTCCCGCTTTGTCGCCCTCCGTCCCCTGGTCCGGTCGGAAGCACGCACGCACAAGCACATCCCGTCTGGCAAGTTCCGTTTGCTTTGACTCTACACCGTGTTCGATCGCGGCTACCACAGTGCGACAATGGTGCATTTGCAGCGGTGGCTCGGACGTGCCCAAGCGGGCGTTCCGGCGCATATAAGCCACGGCGGGGATGCGGGGGAGCTCCTCGACGTCCCGCCGTTCCTCCTACCACTCGACCTGCGCTTGAAGCTCTACCCAGCGCGACCTCCCTCATACCGCAAGTCTTGCGACGTCGTACGTCCCTCCCGACGCACCTGTGATAGCCGCGCCACCAACCAACCCCTTTCACGCCTGCAGGACTCTGACGCGAACAAAGACCCACACCCACGTAAACGCAGACGCACGATGCCCTCCCTCCTCACGCGCCTCACGAGCGGCACGACCTACCCGATCGTGCTCGCGCAGTACAAGAACGAGTTCCGTGGCGTCGGCCACGAGCCCGCGCTGCACTGGGTGCTCGTCGTCATCACCGACAAAGCCACGCTGAGCGGCCCGTCCTTCCATGCGTACGCGCAGACGAGCCGCGCCCGCCGCCGTCCAGGCATGCGCGGCCCGCGCCTCTCCGACAGCTCCGTCGGGACCGCAGGCAGCACCGGCAGCCGGCGGAGCACCAGCGCGAGCGTCACCATGGGCACGTCCGGCACGTTCGCGCTGGACGGACCCATCGCCACCGCCAAGAACGCGGACGCAAACGAAGACGAACTTGACACGGATGTGGACGTGCAGTGGTACACGCGCCACGCGCACGCGTCGCTGCTCGACGTGTGCGCCACCGTGCGCACGCTCTGCCTGGGCGGCGTGCAGGTCGGCACGATCAAGGCCGCGGACCTCGAGAAGCTCGTCGAGTACCTGCGGAGCCACCCGCCGGTGCCGTCCACGCCGGGCTGGTGTTCGCGCGACTACGTGCTCGAACTGCTTGAGCTGCTCCGGCCGTTCAAGCTCCTCCGCGCGGACCTACAGAACAAGAAGCCGCGGAACAAGGGCGCGCGCGTCGAGGTGGCGATGAGCGACCTCCTTCCGGAGCTACGGGAGGTGGGCCGGGCGACGCAGGAGAGCATCGACGTGGAGAATTACAGGCCAGTTGTGAAGTACCATTCATCCTGACTATGGCTTGTATGGACACCGCGGACTGGACTATGCATTTGTACACTAGCGCACTGGATCGTTATCTCAACAAGGACTGGTAATGGGTACATATGAGTGAGCCCTTATGCCTCCGGGATTCTTCGCATCGCCCCCCTCAGTCCCAATTCTCAAAGTTCACCGAGTGGATCGTCGCGCAAGCGACCTTGTGCCGCTTCCAGTCGCTCTTCTGGCACTCCACCCCGCAATAGCGCGTCATCTTGCACCTGCTGCACCGGAGCAGACTCGCGCCCGCGCCCTCCGCGCTGTCGTCGCGCTGGCACGCCGCGCACGAGCCCGCGAGCGGGTACGAGGTGCCCGCGGGGCGTTTCCCGAACGTCTCGAACGCGGGCATGGGCCCCATCGCGCCGCCCTGCATGAGGTTGAGTGTGTTGTGCGACTGGGTGAGGCCCTGGCGGACGTGCGGCGCCTCCATCGCGCACACGAAGTGGATCTGCGTGGCCAGGGTCAGTGGCGTGTTGCATGCACTGCTGCGGGTAAGAGGGCGTGCATACGTAGATGACGAGCCGGGGCGGGTCGAGGTGGTGCCAGGACAGGTTCTGGAAGTGCGACTCGCACGCGGGGCGGCCTAGGGTGCGCGTATGCATATAGATCCGGATTTTGACAGTGCCAAGTCGTCTCAGCAGAGAATGAGCAGACAAAACGGACAGAAGCAACCCACCGCAGAACTCGCAGAGCCAATTCTTGGAGTGTTTGATATCACGACCCATAAGGGCGGTCGCGAGCTGGATGCGGTCGACATCGCGGTCCTTCGGGAGGTGGAAGCGCACAATTACGCGTTTTTCCTGCCTGAGTAGAGGTACGTAAGTTTATACTCGCGCATGAATGTTCAGAAGAACGGTAGTCGCGAAAGAGCCGTAGTACATGTAACGACCACGCGCGAGGTGACTGCTGTACTCACCATCCATATCCAACACACTCAATGTTGATCTTGTCAGCGCGTTCCCAATCCTTGAGGGGCGGCGATCGTAAGCCTTGCCAGTTGTTCATGACATGCGGGACGTAGTAGTGGTATACGTCTAAGCCTGGGAGCCAAGGTCGAGCTAGTACTTATACACTCGCTAGATGCCGGATCAGGAGTACGGAACCGGCAGTCCTTTGTCTTCAAGCTGTTACGCTTCGAAATAGTCAGTTGGCCCGTGCACGATAGACCGAGACCTAGCTAAGCTGAATGAGGAAGCTGCGTTGATCAGCAGGGGATCGTACACGACTCTCAGAGATTTACGGAGATTCAGTGGGCGCGCGGGTAGTGGATTGTCGGCACGGGGGAGAAATGCGAGGGAAGCGAGAAGTACTACAATCAATTATACATATTGTTGTTAAAATCAAAATCGTTATGATGTGGGAGGCCTAATCCTCCAGGGTGGCGTCGAATGGCCGGTCAAACGTCACTGAACAGATCTGTTTGCAGGTCGATTTGTGGCGCGACCAATCTTCCTTCTGGCATGCGACGCTAAAAACACGCCGCGTTCCTCATCAGCAAACAGTGCACGCCATATTGTAAGAGAGTATATACCTGCAATACCGCGTGAGCTTGCACCCACTGCAGCGCCGCATTGTCTTGTCCATGCTCTCGTCCTTTTCGCAGCCGGCACAGCTCCCCGAGAGTGGATGGACCTCGCCCGCAGGCTTCTTCGGGGGGCGCGGGAGGGATGTTTCGGGGCGGCCATCGAGTCTTTGCATCGTTTTGTATACATTTTCCACGGCGTCGAAGCAGCTCTTGCGATCGTGGTCGCATATGTGGTGAATCTGGGCGCATGGGCGACAGCCATGATCAGCGTTCAACCATCAACCTGCCGTTTCAAAGGAAAGGAGAGAGTACATACATACATCGCCATGCGTGGCGGGGTAACGCGGACCCAGGTCGCGGTCTGTACCTGGGCTTCCCGAGCGGGACGACCTGCGTTGGAGCCGTCCGTGAGGTTCGGCCGCCGTCATTGGGGAAAATCAAGAACACTTACCGCAGAACTCACACTTCCAGAATCGCGAGTGCTTGACGTCGCGAATGAGGTTGCGAGTCGCATCGTGCAGGCGCTGCATATCGCGATCCATCGGAAGGTGCATGCGTACAGTCGCCATCTTCCCCTCCCTGCGGAGGCCGTGTGGTTAATGGGGTGCGAGAATCACTGTCATGGCACGGAATTCTGTTTACCATCCATATGTCAAGACCTCGAGGTTGACTTTGTCAGCGCGCTCCCAGTCCCTGAGAGGAACATCTGCTGGGGGCTGCAAGCTCATTGTAGCAGCAGTCTAGTATCCACGACGTAACATGACAACCTTTGGGTCAGTTGAAAATTGACATGTAGTATGTAGCAGAGCATGCTCGCCGTTGTAAGGAACCAAGCAAGACTGGAACCGGTCGTACCACCGTGGACGCAGAGGTACAAGTGGATGATACATCGATCTCGTTCCTCCAGCTAGTCATCGCGTAAAGTCACATGCACCTGACTATAGTCACGCTGCGACCTCCGTCGCGCTCACGTGGGCGAGATGGCTTAGTACATGTCGCGTTATCCGAGTCAACTCCCCTTCCTCTAGAAGCGTGCAGGGATGGCCAGATTGCGTACTTGCGTGGAAAGTGAGCCCGTGTATATACGTTATCTCGGTTTAAAAGATGGAGTAAGAGCATCTCGTGACACGCTAACTTGAAGCGCGTGGAAGTTAAGAAGTAGGAGGATCAGTGGTCGAACTTGAAGGACCCGGGACGGCTGTCTCCTTCTCGATGTGCCCCTCCCGAACGTCGAAGGATACACAACGGATGCGGTCGCAGGTCTCCTTGTGACGCCGCCAGTCTTCTCTCTGACACTCGAGGCTGCAGAATAGGGACCGCGGCGTGAGCGGGCGCAAAGCACGGCGGATCTCGCGACGCCGTATCAGAGCACGCACCTGCAGTATCTATGGCCCAGCGCAAGCAAGTCTGGAATGAGCATTTCTGCTTCGTCGCGGCACGTGTAGGACCAAGCACAAACCTTGTCAGTTCGCAGTGATCGCACCGCGTCTGCTGCCCGAAGAGGCAGGTGCGGTTTTCCTGGCACCCCGCGCAACTCCCTGCGCGTGCGTACACCCGGCCGCGCGGCTTCTTGGGGGCTCGCGGCAGCGCTGTCAACGGCTTCTCGTTCACATGGAGCCAGTGGAGGTGGACGCCCTCCATCTCCTTGAAGCAGCTCTTCCGCGCGTGGTCACAGATGTGATACAGATCGCTGTCAGATCTATGCGCGACGAGTGCAGCGCAGGGTAAACTCACCGCAGAAATAGCACCGCCAGTTGCGCGAGTGTTTGACGTTGCGGATAAGTCCGCGTGTGGCAGCGGTCAAACGATCCGGGTCGCGCTCCATCGGAAGATGCATGCGCACCGTACCACGCTTTCCGTTCCTACTCATAGGGTTGTAACCTTCATCGACCATATTTCCATGCATTAATGCTCACCAGCCGTAGATGAGCACCTCTAGGTTGACCTTATCGGGGTCTTCCCAGTCGAATATCGAGACCTTCCGCGGGGGCTCAGGCGGGTCAGACGAGGTCTGGAAGGACATTGTCCTATAGTGTTCGGCGAAGGATCTCGAACAAGTTCAAGTTGGGGTTACGAGGCGAACTCGAGGAGGATCTAAAGGTGAAGTGAATTCGAAGTAGTCCCGTCACTTTATACGCGCGCCTTGGTTGCATGTAGTAGCCGCATTCAGCCGGCCTTCGATTTCGTCGCGGACCTTACAAGCTTAACTGCCTTGCATCTGCAGCTAAGCCAATGTCGAGTGGCGTATCACACTTCTTGCATGTGCACCGAGGTATGTTTCCTGATATGCGCCACTACGTACTGGCAATACTAGAGTACACTCTGCAGAGATGTAACAATTAGTGATTGCGTTCACGACTCAGACGCTTACCAGCAGTTTCGGATGAGCTTGCTCTTGTCGACGTCCTTGGTCTCGAGAATACGTACTGACATTTGTCGAAAGCTAGATGCTGTCTTATGTATTCCGTCTGCTTACATAAGTAGTGACGCCTTACCGCACATCTAAGTAAGTAACGGTGGCACCGTCGGCGACCTGCTTTCAGCCATCACTCCACTATGTTTGTTCAAACATGCCGAAGGATGGGAGCTCGTGCTCGCCCACATGTTGTCACTGCATTCAGCCTTGGAGGGCTTTTTCTGAACACTACGCGTAACTCCTCGACGTCGACCGCGTATTTGCTTCGGACACCGCCCTCTTCAGCACCGCGCGAAGTCCCGACGCCCTTGGTGTTTGTGTCATGCAGCGGCTGGGATGCAAGTTCACGGAGCGGGTCAGTGCTACGCACCAGTCTGGGTGCGAACGACAGGTACTAAGGGACGTTAGGATGAGCGCGTTCGCGTCCTGGTATGCAGAGCGTGGATACACATGCCTCGAGATTGACCTTGGCAAGCCCGAGGACGTTTCAACGTCGGAAGCCATGATGAGTCGGTACGAGACCGGTGAGTGCTCAATTTCTTCCTGATCGACGCTTGATACACACCGAGGTATGTAGTAATATCTCAACTCATGTCACCCCGCAGAGTTAGCGTCGCATATCCGCATGCTGGCCATCCCGTTCGCCCCCGTCATAGTCTCCCGTGCAGCCGGAACACTCATAGCCCAGACATACATCTCATCTCACCCAGCGACCGCGTTGCTCTTGATATCGCCCCCTCCTTCAAACACCGCTGTCTCCCAGGCACTCCTGCCCACGCCCCTCCCGGAGTTCAACTTTGAAGCAAAGTTCCCGTGCGCAATCATGTACACAGAACAAGAGGCAGAACGGCTGGCACGCGAGCACAGGTTATGGGAAGACCCTGGAGTGGACAAGATATTCGTCAAGTCTGAGCAGGCGCTGGTAGGACAAGAGGGCATCGTGAAGATCGAGCAGTGGTTAGATGACCTTGGTATATGATTGCCCCGTGTCCAACTGCCTGACCTTTCAGCAATTCCATTCACTTGATGCGGTTTGTCGTAGCGATATTATCAAGCAGGAGAAGCACCCGGCGTGAGTACATGTGAGTTGAGAAGCCTTGAAAAGCCCCATCGGAGCAGCAGTCGCTCACACGGACAGGGCGCGCTCAGCGAACGCCTCACTGTGTACAAGTCTCTACGTACAGTCCTCTTTACTCAGTGGGAATGCCCCCACCTCACGAGGTCATCAGAAGCGACTCTCTTTCGTATAAAGGACCACATTGCAGCTGGGATAAGTTCGCAGAGCTCCGCTACTGACATCTATCATGAGCCCTCCACTAACACCCCTCTTCATCGACGGCGAATGGCGCTCCTCAAGCACTGGCGCCACATTCGACGTCCGCAACCCGAACACAGGCGCGGTGGTGGGCACGGCTTCTGCAGCGTCCGCGGCGGACTGCGCGGCGGCCGTCGACGCGGCTGCGCGCGCGTTCCCAACCTGGGAGCAGACCCCGCTCTCGTACCGGCGCGACATCCTACTGAAGGCGGCGGACATTTTGGCTACCGACGAATATCGCGTGCGGGTTATGGACGCTATCGGTGAGGAGACGTCGGCCACTGCTGAAACGGTCGTGTACAACCATACCGCGCCGGTGAATGAGCTGCGAGCGTTCGCGGGCGCGGTCGCGCAGCTCAAGGGCGAGACGTTCGTGTCGGGCTTTCCCGGGGGCCAGGTGTTCTCGCAACGAAGGGCCATGGGTGTGATGTGAGTCCCACTCAGGGCCTGGCACACATGCGTCCTACTAACAGGTATGCATTGTAGACTCAGCATGGCGCCATGGAACGCCCCGATAGGCCTGACCTTGAGGGCAACAGCGCTGCCGATCGCGTGTGGAAACACCGTAGTCCTGAAGACCTCTGAAATCAGCCCGCGCACTCAGATTATCGTGGCTGAGATCATGGAAAAGGTGACTGTCGCCGTCACATTGTACAGAGCGAATCTGTACTAAAGATCTGTATCAGGCCGGTCTACCTAAGGGTGTCCTGAACTTTGTATCTGTCGCGAAGGAAGACTCTCCTGCCAGGGTAGCAGAGATGATAGCGCATCCAGCCGTGCGCAAGATCAACGTAAGTGGCCCTCCGATAGTCGTCCGTGAACGTACCACTCAGGTTTGCTCGCGCAGTTCACAGGTAGCGACGTCGTTGGGCGGCTGATTGCTATAGAGGCCGCGAAACATCTCAAACCATGTGTATTCGAGCTCGGCGGGAAGGCCCCCGTCATCGTGAGTCCCTCCGCGCCAGGCGTCATTCTCACACAACGTGACCGAGACGTTCTCGCAGGTGCTTGATGACGCCGACATCCCCCGCGCCGCCCGCGCGATCACCTCCTCCGCGCTGCTGCACTCAGGCCAGATCTGCATGTCCACAGAGCGCGTTATCGCCCAGAAAGGCGCCGCCGATACGCTTGTCACCCAGCTCTTGACTCTCTTCAAACAAATCAAGGCCGGGGACCCGCGCGCGGACGCTAACGTCGCGATCGGCGCGCTGTTCACAGAACGCTCCGCGGAGAATGTCATAGCGATGATCAAGCAGGCGGTCGACGCGGGCGCGGAGCTGCTCGTGGGCGACCTCGCCCGCGAAGGCGCTGTGGTGCAGCCGCATATTGTGGCGGGCGTGAAGCCCGGGATGAGGCTCTGGGAGCGGGAGAGTTTTGGGCCAGGTGTGTACCCTTTGAGCGTGCGGGATGCCCTTGAGCAGCGACTGAGAGCGCGCGGCAGTGATCGCATTGGTCGTGGTCGACACGATCGACGACGCGGTGGCCGCAGCGAACGCATCGACTTACTCGTTGGTCGCGGGACTGTGGACAAGGGACGTGCATACTGCTTTCGACGTCGCTGCGAGGATACGCGCAGGTAAGCGACCCGGGATCGTGTACAAAGCCCCTGCAGCCCGCTGACTATATATTACAGGATGCACGGATATCAACGGTCCGACGGTGCACACGGAATGGATGCGAGGCCATGGGGGACTGGGGTGAGTTCATTCGCGTAAGTATGAGCTTGATCATGTAATTAATAGATGTCCGTAGCGGGTCGACTGGGTACGGTCGATTTACTGTTGAGGAATGGACAGACATACGCACCATGATATTGCATCCCACCCGGGAATCGCCCTATCTAGTCACGTCGAAGCTGGATAAATTGGCATAGGAGCTGCAGCCTCGATGTCGTGATCGCAGTGTGCGGCGAGCTTTGAACCTGCTGATGACACATGTACATAGCAGCGGCTGTATCAAGTAACGATGGGCTCTGCTTCTAGCATCCTCTGCAATGCAACGTGGCCTCACGTGGATGAAGGATCCGCACCGGCTAGACTGAAGGTCGGGAAGTTTGACATGACAAGCCGCGGAAACATGCTATGCTGGCTCGCGAGACCGTTATGAGCGATACTGTCTGCAGGATGCAGGTACTATAACATGCGACTCACCGCATACGGCGTTAGCGTTATATTGACGATGGTGTCGTTACTGGGGGAGGTAGCAGAGTCGAGCTGGATGAGCGACGCCTGCGCGGATGGAACTTGGAGGAGTGAGCGCGCTGCGACGACAATCGTATGCTGCAGCTGCGCGCCCTTAGACTGGAGATTCCACAGTCCTTTGAAAGGGCTGTATCCCAGGGTAGATGGGTCTATTGCATATTGGATGCCCTGCCCGCTGCCGTCATTGCCCATTTGTTGAAATTCATCGAAAACAAACAGAATCGGGCCTTGTGTGACCACGACGTTGCCCGAAGGGGAGGTTTCTGAGATGCAAAGTTTGTAAGGACGACCAGAGAGGGCAATCTAACGAGTAATGTACCTGTGACAATATTGAGGGGGAGCTTGATTACAAAGGTTGTCGTGCCAGGCTCTATTTGGATAGCATGAAGGCCATCTTCTGTAGGATGGCATGGAACGAAGTCGCTTCCGTTGACCGAGACTGTAGCGCCGGATGATCCGCTAGGAATGCGCATGTAGTAAACGAATGCCTGTTGCGAGACAACGGTCGTCGTGAGCGGCACTTCTGAGCTGTATGGGTACGTTGTGTCGACGATGACAGCCACCCGATTGTCTGGAAATGATATGTGAGTTATGCGTGCACTACTGACAGAATCTGACGTTGACAACATACTTCCAGCAAGGGTGGTGTTGACAGAGAATGGTCCGGGGTGAACATGGATAAGAGAGGTCTTGTCGGCGGAGGTTTGAAAAGCGCCAGAGGCAAAATCAAACGTTCCCTCAGGATAGACAAGTTCACCACACCTAAATGACACCACCGTTTGATTACAATGGCGCAAGTGACAGAGCGTTATGAAACTTACTGTGAGTCGCCACGGTGCTTCAAGTTGAACAGTTCGCAGAATGCTCTGGATATCAGCGTGAGCGCGGCCTTGAGAGAACTCATCCCTTCGCAAATTCCATGTAACGTACTCATCTGTAGACTGGTCTAGACGATAGTATAAACCCCAATGTGTGACTGTGCTTGCTCGGCGTCAGAGATATTCAGCCAACGAGTTGCAAAACTTACATTGGACAACTCCATAGAAGATTCGGTCCACATTATCTGCGTAAATAGGGTCTCCAGTAAGCGTATACAGATACTGAGAGCTGTAATAGCATATTTAGTGCCGGATTTCCTCTTGAACCCTACAGTGCCTGGGCGTGGATCACCAAAACTTACGTCCGCATTGCTTCCTGTGGCGCGCATACACAGAATTAGGACTCTGACATATCAAAAGTACAAATGACGTACTACTGTGGCATGTGCCCTGCATTTGCAAGGTGATTATGCGTGAGTATCACGCGCCCCTTCTTCAGCAGAATCATTCGTTGAACATACCATTCAGGTTCCACGCCCATGACCCGATTGTGCGGATTGCGCGCCAGTAAACCGAACGGCTGACCAACATTCTGTATGGCATCCTGCCACGCAACACGTAGTGCGTCCTGATCTGTAGGAGTTCCCAAGAGTCAGCATCCGTCAGCGCGGCGAGGTGATCGCAGTATAAGAACGACAGTACGAACCTGATCGCTCCCCAGTCATTCGAGAGCGAGCACCGAGAGTCGTCAGCGATTTCGCCAGGTTCGTTCCCAAGAAAGCTGCTCCAGCATCCGGTTTCCATTGGTCTCCGCCGAGATTCTGGTAATAGTCGTCAGCCCTACCACTCTGAACACGAATAAGTATGTAGCATGAAGCGACGTACCACCTCCTTAAAGACGTCGGCCCATTGAGATTGATGATCTCTCGTCCATGCAACCATGGTCATTGTTTCTGCGAGGACATCCTCCTTACCATCTGGATGAATGTCATACAGCCTGGGATATATAATTCAGTGACTAGCGCACCCCACTGTAAGCCAAGGATTCACCATTGGAGAACTACAAGGAAATCGCCCGCATAGGCATATGCGTCTTCCTCTAATCCCTCGCCTTTTCGCATCATCTTGTTTACGAGGGCGACAAATTTGTGTAGAGCAGTTACAATTCTGCCGGTGCGTGTGGGTTGTGCATCGGCGACGTGCATCATTCCTAAAAGGAATGGAAACCTACGCAGTCCGTAGTAAGTCATTGTATCCATGCGAACAAAAAAACGAAGACTAGCCTTCCCGAAAGACGGTGCCGTGCCGTACTATCAACCTCCGGCCCAAGCCAGCCGTCTGCTCCCTGGGTGTCTAGGTAGTAGTCCAGAAATTGTTCAATCTGTAAGTTGACTGTCGGAAGCTCGAGGACGCTGGCAACGATGACCATGTCCTTCTATTGATTTAAAATAGAATTTCAGCCTCTGGGAAAGATGCGTTGTGCATGCGACTCACAAACCAGAGACTCCCAGCTGATTCAAAACAACGGAGTCGGCGTCAAGCTCTCGGAGCACACAGCAGTTCCCAGGCGCACCATTCTTCATTGTGTATGTCCTCGAAGATCGTCCAACCCATTCGAGATCTGCACGTGAGAGGCTGAATAACGCAAGGGTTTCAAACACGGTGACGCTGCTCCAATCATTATCTCACTTACTACTGGTAGAAGCCTTCGTGATTCCCCATCGAGGAGTCCTGGTGATCCATCTGAAAGACGAGCCCGTCAGCCCCTCAAATATCTGAAAGATTCGACAGCGCTACTTACGACTTGCTTGAGCTATCCCGAGGGCTTTACGTCTCCCAGAGGCAGATGTACCGAGCTCTGAGGTGCAACTATGTATCATATGGTAGTCCCTATTAAGCCCTTTCACTGATCGCGCAAGCACCACTGGCAAGCAAATACACTCACGATGGGAAAAAGCAGGGCTCGTGTGGGCCATATTAAGAAGCCCAATAGATATCAAAAACAAGCGTGGTTTCAGCATGAGTGGGGAGACCTGTTGGCAATGGGGGGGAGCGATGTGGCTTATATAAGGGACATTCGCTGCGACAGCGTGAGTTCGATCAGTACCTGCGGACAAACCTTAGGTAGTTGCTTTGGTATTTGCGTAGCCATGTATCGACCACATCGCGAAAGCAAGATTGTATGTTGAGCACGGATTGGATGCACTTCAAATGTGCGTCAAAGGCGGCGAGGTGGTGCTCCATATGGATTCCTGAATGCCATACAGTGCACTTGTGATTGTTGTAGCCAAGAGCTACGGTGGCAAGATCATCATGGGGCTGGCATAGAATATGTGGATGCATCGCAGTGACCACAAATGCTCAGCTAACACGGTAGGATGATTCAGAGCCTTGCATGGGGAAGTTGATTGAACTGTCATTATCGACCGCAATTAGTGCACGACAAGCTCGTTCAGTCGGGCACAGGAGCTGGAATTAAACATCTGCTTTCCATTTCCGTCAGCATGTGGGACGAACTGAGAGCGACAGCGCCAGCCAAGACTCACACGAATGGGCTACGGGATCACGGCTCCTTCGCCGCAGCGAGCGCAAGGGCAGGCACGGTCTTGGCCCCGCTTTACGGTCCTGTATCCCCTAATTGCACAGAGAAGAGGATTACTGGAGCTCGGATACCGGCATGTTGATTGGAGAAATCGTATGAGTATTGAGCCCTACACACAAGATGGAGCGACCAGTCGACACTGAGAGTGGATCAGTTGAATATGGAGTTCATGGACATCGGGGACGGCGTCAGTCTCTTCCGCTCTACCACCAATGCCGATGTCACGATGTGGTCGAGGACGTGCAGTCCGTCAGGCGAGACCTTCAACGAAGCCGGCTGCGGGGCGTCTTTGTGCGCGTTCGACGTCGGCGCACTGACTACAAACGCGGCGAGTACAGGCCCTACCGGGCGTCCGGCAGCATCCAAGCCGTAACACTACGGCAGCGTCTCGTCAACTCCCTGCGCTTCGGACGTACAGCGCAAGCAGAGAGACCTACGTAGCGCACGGGGGTCTCGCGGTGCCATCCGAGGATACAGCCAGGCTTGTCGTCCCATCGCCATTGCCAAATACGATCCTGCAGGGACATATCAGTGTTCAATAACAATCGTAACTTATGTGGATCGTCCCGGGGTGCAGTGACTGACATCGGATTTCTTTCCTGTCCGCGAAAGCACGGCATCCATAGCATTCTCCATTCCATACATATTCACCGTGGCCTTCTGGGTCGAGATCCCCATCCTGTAAATAGAACATGTCAATATCGCGAACGTAGGGCGGGCGGATGGAAACGAACGTACTCGAATGAGCTCACAAACTCCCCCTTCTCGTGCACTCGTCGGATAACGGTAATGAACGAAGAGGGGATAAAGCAGTTCATGCAGATCATTATGTGGTACTGCACTGCCCGATCTGCGTACGCGACCATCGAGTTGAAATCATGTTGATGGAAAGTCAGCGAAAGAGACTTCGGTGGGGGCGGCAGAGGTTTAGTCTTGCTAGCGATGCGAGAGACTTGGGCCTTCCCGTCCGGTTCCACGACCGTTGCAGACGAGGCAGTCGAAATGTTCGAGCGGGAGACGTTGGAGAGACGGGGCCTTCGTCTGACAGTCCGGATGTTGGCGCTCATTTCCGAGGATGCGGGGCGAGGATGGGAACTGGATGGCAGTGGTGATGACCGTGACTCCCCTTCCAATTCCATATTTACTGGCGCCGTCGACCTGCAGCTGGGAGAGCGCTGTCTACGCTGGCATGGAAGGCGGCTTCGGAGGAACACCGTGCGGTCGTCTAGATGTCAGCATAGGTTCCGCGTGGCCCCTAGCATTGGCGTATCTGTGCGAGATCAATGCAGTGGCGATGTAACTAGGCACTTACTATTGTCGCCGCCGCCATTCAACCGTGTTACGGAACACTGTAACAGGCGTGCTCGGCGTAAAGGCGGTAGATCATAGTCACTACTTATACATCCTGAGTGTCCCTTATCCTGAATCGCTAAGTTAAAGCATCTTTAGCTGTGCGACCTTCCGGAGTATGCAAGTTAGAGTCTGAGGCTCGGAAGTAGAGCGAAGCGGAGAGATTCCAGGATCCCCGCGACATGGTAGTGGCTTCTGCGAGATTAATTGGCGTTGCCGCCAAGTTCGGGCGCAACGGCCCTCTTATGATTATTCAAATGTTTACTGACTAAATATTGAGACTTGTAATTTGCCACGTGTGGGGTACTGATCAGAGTCGATCAGAGTCACTATTACATAAGCAGTTAGCAATTGACCGCGTTTATACGGACGTTTCTCCTCTTTGCAGTACTTGTCGCGAGTATCTTTCCTCTGCAAGCTTGTGGTCTGAGGTGAAGGGCATTGGTCGGGTCCCGGCTGCCTGTGACCTGTGAGTCCATCACCCGAGCCTATATATCATACACTGATTCACTACATAGCACATGCGATCCAAGAACTGCATGCCCGGCCTGACGGCGAGCAATCAAACCTCCAAGATTGACGGCCTCTGAATCGAACACTCCGTCGACATCTACCCAATGAGCTTGACAAACACAAAGAACGCGCATGCACCCTGAGTTATATGCTCAGTATGATGTTTGCGATACCAGTCGATAAAACTTACCACAAGCAGAACGACGACAATCTCCGCGAGTACGCTGCATTCCCTGCTCCGACGTTCGGAGCACGCGGCGTCCTGTCGTTCCAAGTCAGCGTTGACTGTAGAGGGATAGGCTCCTTGTGGTGTCCGAGATCCATAATTTGGGACAGCGCTGGCGTGCCTTGGGTCCAGGGGGGAGAGGAGAGGCTGTTGGGCCGACTGCCCGTCGGTTTCCGCACGAAGAGTTCGGGTATCGCGGATTCGTCTTGAAACCTCGTTCGCAAGTTCCTGCTGTCTCTCCCGCTCCACCTGTTCCGCCCTCCGCAGAGATTCTCTACGTGCCGCCTCTCGCGCAGCCTCTTCTTCGGCAGCTCTACGAGCCCTCGCCACCTCTATAGCTGTGGCTCTGCGTCTCTGCGCCTCTTCTTCGGCAACTCTACGAACCCTTGCCGCCTCTATGGCTGTGGCTCTGCGCCTCTGCGCCTCCTCCTCGTGCTTCCGTGCCAATTCTGTGCGCGCTCTCTCTGCTGTCTCCCCCTTACGCCTCTGTTCCTCCTCCGCAGCCAACCGTGCGGCAAGACGACTCCCCTCCTCCTCCTCCTTCCTAGCACGGGCTGCTGCTAACAGCGTTCCCCTTCGGCGCAGATCGATGAGTGCAGCGGCATTTCTCGCACGGTTCGCCTGCAGGGTTTCCAGCCACTGAGCGTGTCCGTCGTCCACTACAGCATGGAAATGAGATGCGTGATTCCGCTGCAGACTCTTGAACCCGACGCAAGGATACTTACCTTCGAGGTCAAATCGCTTCCGGTGCTGTTCACGCCCTTCCACTTCGGCATTCATGACTCGCTCGTACTCCTCCCTCCTTTCGATTGCACTGCGGAGCGCGTCCTCGGTCAAAGTCCCCACGCGTCGCGAGCCTGGGTCACCAGCGATCTGAGCACGAAGCTGCTTGGCCTCTGTCGATGCGAGCTTGTAAGCGAAGTAGAGCCTCTGATGCTCGAGGCGGTGTTCCTCGCAAACCCGCGGGTTATCCCCCGTCCCTGGCCGTGCACAGGGAGGCTCGTCGTTCACAGGTATGACTTGGCACCGGGTGCTCTCTGGAGGAGCTAAGGCATCTAATGACGTAGGTCGACGATGACCGCGACTTTCCCGGTTCCTATTCGCCATGTAAGTCAAGTGAAACAAGTTGGTACGACCCCAAGACAATGTTCGAGGTGAAGGAAGGGCATGAATGCAACTAAGGTTCATACATGACGGCGTGTTGGATGCGAGGCGGCTGTCCGCACAAAGCCGGGCGCCCACTTTTGTACGTACGTGTACTACATTAGTCCTGCGAATCTTCAACTGAACTTGGAACTTCAGGCTTTGAAGCTTAGAGCGTCAAGGGGGAGCATCTGCACACTTTCAGGCCGTATCATGGAGCCTCTGCGGAGAGGGAATCCTGGGATGGCGACGTCTCCTCAGTTCGGCCTGCAAGGTTTGTGTTGTCGCTCTGACCTAACAGCATATATCATGTTGCATACAGGTGTATACCTCTACCCCGAGGAATGGCCCGAGATCATCCATGATGCATTTCAAGCAACGTGAAACCGGTCCGCACTCGACCATGTTCATCCGGGCCCGTTTTTGTCCACTCGCTGAAGTTAAGCGTTTGATAATCTGTTAATGGCCTGTATGATAATATGGGGTGACAGACAACGAGGCTTCCGTGGTAGTCAATACTACACATCCCTTCAGTTCGGACATCCTTGTCTGTGTTGTGCGACTGTTGTTGCACAGACTCCAATGGCCGTCAGGTACTTCATGCGCATCCCGGAGTGGTCCGCCAGTGCCACGGTCTCCATTCACGGCGGCCCTATCTCCCCCTGAACTCCTACAAGCGGGCTACACGCTGTATTCATCAAACCAGGTACCACAAACATCACGCTCGCGGCCCCGCATCCCGGCTGATATCATGTTCGGTGAGTCCGGTTCGCATTGCGCAATCACCGTCGGTAATCAGAATTGACCTCTCATCTACGGTCTCACAGCGGAGCGTCCTGGAGGTCGCATCACAATCCGACGCGGATCTCTCCTCCATGCCGGTACCACCAGGTTGCGCACGCACCTGCGGGCGCGTCCATCCCCACCGAAGGAGACCCGCGCGACAGAATTGACACCTCCAGGCTTCGCATATGCCCTTCCCGTGCCAAGCCAATCGTTCTTTGAAATGCTCAAGATGAAGTGTGGGACCGGCGCCGCTGCATGTCCGGGTGGAACATATGGGGAGTCAACTTGGGCGAGCCCGCGGACCCGCGGCATGCGATGTGCGATGGCCCGGTCACCAATCTGACGTTGGAGGTATATCGGGCAAACCGAAGGCTTTTTCTTGTGTGAGTGTTTCAAAACTTCTTCCTTCATTTGCTTGACACGATAGCTCTTCTAGGGGTGTCGTGTGCTCGTATCGTTTATCGCAGGACTAACGCCAAAATTGTTGGTCCAGTTGCTTTGGCCCCACTCGTCTTAATTCGTCTAGAGTGTGTGAGAGCCACCTCGAAATGTCGTGCGTTTTTGCGCCTCCGTCGATGAGCGAACGCGGTCACGTGGCCGCGTAGTAGCATGGAGAGTATGTTGATAAGTAGCTGACTATCCGGACGGCTATTGCAGGGAGACATGGATGAGTTCCGATGCATGGAGTCACCACAGCAACAGTGACCAGCAAAGCAAAGTTCAAAACGCACGGTGATTGCTGCGGTAGGGCGCTTGTAGCGTTGTAGTGAGCTGGCACTCGACCTCCACGACCTGCAGGCATCAAGGCTGCTCGACGGCCTCATACATCCCAAAACACCTTCTCATTCTCCGTCCCATACTCTGGCATAGTTGAATTTGGACGATATAGCTTGTGATGTTTGCCCGATGCCGGATACCGGGACGAGCCCCTGATTGCAGGCATATATGGCTGGACGATGGCGAAATGTACGCACTCGGAAGTGGTACCGGGTTGTAAGTAAGTACCCGATTTTCCACATACGAGGTCTGGGACTCACCGCCCATCGTCGATTTAGGTACGGGGGACGCTCGACGTTTCATCTATCAGCTGCACCCCCGGACTGGTCTGAGAAGACACCGCGCATCCCATTCCGAACACAACATCTTATCGTCTAATCCGAGTTGCCGGAGGTGCCGCTGCCCGGTCACTTTCTGCACGCACCCCACGCACGGACCTGTGGCATTTGCCATGGGATCCAGCGGCACGGCAAACAAACCCGGTCTTCTCTATCTTGCAGCTTGTTTTCCGCGCTTGCGCCTGTCTACCGGATCCACGCACTGCGCGCATGATCGCCTCTTCGTGTCCGCTCATAATCACAGTATGTGATCTCTATTCAACACGTACTGCCTCAACGCCACTATCTACATCGCCCCGGCGCCGGCGTACCTTGTGACCCGATCCACGATGTCTTCGCTTGGACGAATACTCCACCCGTGTCCTCGACCACACAAGGCATACGTATTTGCGTTACTCTCAGTGGCAGAGTCAGCGCTGACGCAAATCGTCGCGGCTACACTAGGATGCGTACACAATAAATACCGCAGCTGAACCTAGCATTTCGCATCGCACTCTCCTCAGACATGCCCATCTCTCGTGCAGACCATGTTGGCTCATTCAAGCGACCTGCCTCACTACTCCAGAAGCGCATTGACTTTCAGAACGGCGAATGTTCCGCCGACGAGCTCAAGGCATCCGAAGACGAGGCCATCGCGGGTATAGTGCGCCTGCAGACAGACATGGGCCTCGACACCATTACAGATGGTGAATTCCGTCGGTATGTCGCATGCTACACTTCGTTATTCAGACAGTCGAGTACTGACGGTTCTCACTTCAAGGACGATGTTCTACGACGGCTTCTTCGACGCCCTCGAGGGAGTGAAGGTCATCAAAGAACGTGAGCCTGAAACTGATCCGGCTGAGGCCACGACGAGCTGAACATAGGTTGCGCGCCCCACAGCGCCGGAGCATCTATTCCAGGTATGCCCGATGCCGCTCACAAGATCGCTAAATGATGCCCGGGCCACTTTTAACGCCGTTTGAATCCCGCAGACGTTCAATTTCGTCCGTTACATGCCGGTGACCCGAATTTGCGTTGTAGGTGGCCCGGCAAAGATATGACAAATTCATTCGCTGATGCATATTCGTTCCAGGGCAAACTCAAGCGGACGAGACCTCTATACGGCGAAGCATTCGACTTCCTCAAGAGCGTGGCGGGACCTGAGGTACGTCTAGCCGCGCATCCATCACACGGCGACTGTTTTCATGCCAAAGATTTTTTTTTCCAACCGTTGCCGTACCAGAATGTTGCGAAGCTAAAGTTGACCATGGGGTCCCCTGAATGGTACCACTTCCGACACGGCAAATACACGTATGAATCAACCGCGTACTCAAATGACGGTGAGTAGAAACAACGCATGATGTCGGTCAACGGGCCGTTCTGATGTTGTGCTCATCGTCCAGATGATTACTTCGCGGACCTGATTCAAATCTATCGTGAGGAGTTTCATGACCTTTATTCCAGGGGCTGCCGTAAGCTTTCCTGATCTCCGTTGGCGGCACTCTTAAGCGTACTGACGAGCTACTTGAATTCGTAAAACTCAGGGCACATCCAAATAGATGATCCGATTCTCGCTTGCTTCTGCGATGTGAGGTTCCGGAAGCTCATGGCGGACGCGGATGTCAATCCGGAGGACCTTCTCGACACATACATCCGCGTTCTAAACGAATGCATCGCGGACAAACCCTCCGACCTCATTGCAAGCCTTCACATCTGTAGAGGGAACGTCAGGGTGAGAGTTCGCGGCTCGTCGTTCGATTTTGAATCAATTCTCATCACATCGATGCAGCCTGACCGCCAGCCATTCGTGCGCGGCCCGTACGACTGGATTGCGAAGAAAGTCTTCACCAAGCTCAACTTCGAGCGTTTCTATGTGAGTTGCAAATCGTGCATCCACGGGCCGCTGGCCGAACCGCGTGATTGACATGACCTTAGCTGGAATACGACGCCGATTATTCGGGGACGTTCGAGCCGCTCCGATACCTTCCCCGGAACAAACAGGTAGTCCTGGGACTGGTGTCCACCAAGATTCCTCAGGTGCGCCCATCTCCGTCAGCGGGATATCGTGCACATGGTTGACCGTCTACGCTATTTTAGCTTGAAGATCCGAACGTCCTTCGTGGACGGATCATGCAAGCCGCAGAAGTCATAGCGCGCGGGGAGATACCGCGGCCCACCGAGGAAGCCCTTCTTCAGTACGCCCAGTTCGCTTCGGCGTGTCATGTAGATACGCTAAGTTTCATTGCCGTAGACTCTCAATCAGCCCACAGTGCGGCTTCGCATCGCACGCGGCCGGCTTTGAGATATTCACATACGAGGTATTTTGTCCTATTCTTCTTTGCGTTGGTCACACTAAGTCAATGTCATGCTTAGGACATGCTGAAGAAGGTCACGCTGCTCACAGACGTCGCACGCTCAGTTTGGGGGCAAACGTAAACGTGCTCAGCTACTATACTTATCATAGACGTACGCACGCCCTGGTGGCGCAAGCAAATGTGCTTACCTAGAGGTATAAATGTAAGGGATGGACGCAATGCATTCTAGGCCTGTCCTTTTTGTGCCACTGCTAGCGTGTGACGATGCTCCTGGAGTGTTGTCTGAGATCCGCACAGGAGAAGTAGTTGTTCACCTGAGGATTGACTGCGCTTTCTGATATTAACGATGCCGACGAATCTAAAGCTGTCTTATAAGAACCATGCCGTTCGGATCTAAGTTCCTTCCACCACGCCTACTGGCCCTCCCAACGCCAGATGCTGCCACGTCCATTGAAGACCCAATCAAGCTGGTTCGGAAGCTTCACCTCAACGCCCAGCTCCTCCGCAAACGTCACGACCGTCGCGGGATCCTTCAAAAACTGCGACGCTGCGAGGATGACGTCCGCCTGGCCCTTGTCCAGCACCTCCTGCGCGAGCGTGCCAGTGCGAATCCCCCCGACCGCGCCGACGAGCACGCGGTCCCCGTGCGCTTTCTTTACCGCCTCAGCAAAGTGCGCCTGGTAGGCGGGCCCGATAAACTCGAGCTTCTGGCGCGCGTCGAGTCCGCCGGAGGAAACGTCGATGAGGTCGACGCCGTGCGCCGCGACGAGCCCCGCGAGGCGCACCGTGTCGTCAAGCGTCCACGACGGCTCGTTCGGGAGGACCTTGTCGAGCCAGTCCGTCGCCGACGGCCTGTACACGGGCTGATGAGTTCAACACACGCACGCAGGACCAGAATGACTTACCGCAGGAAGAGGGGCGTCGTGTCCGGAATGACCTTGCGGATCGCGTCCACGATCTCCACGACGATGCGCGCGCGGTTCTCGAAGCTCCCGCCGTACTCGTCCGTCCGCTTGTTCGCGATCGGGCTCAAGAATCCGTGTAGCAGGAACCCGTGCGCGGCGTGGATCTCGATGGCGTCGATCCCGGCGTCGACCGCCCTCTTGGCCGCGGACGCCCACTTCCCGACGAGCTCCCGGATCTCGTCTTTGGTGAGCTCCTTCGGGAGCGGCTGCTCCGCCTTGCTGCCGGCTTCGCTCGCCTCCTTGGCCTTGAACACCTCGTTCACCCTCGGGGATTTCGCCGCCGAGCCTTCGATATAAGGGACCGGGGATGCGGCGACAACGTTGTTGGCCCACCCCCCAAGAGAGTTCGGGATGATCGCGTGCGGGGCGAGCCATAGAGGCGCGATAGAGCCCTTACGACCGGCATGCGCGAGCTGGATACCAATCTTTTGGCCCTGGCTGTGCGCGAACTCGACCAACCCTCTCAGCGGTCCTACCTGCTCGTCGGACCACAGCCCGGCGTCATTGAAGGTCGCGCGACCTTCAGGGGACACGGCCGTCGCCTCGATGATGGTGAGGCCGGGACCGCGCGCCAGTACGGGACCCACTGCATGTCCACGACTCATGAGCAGATTTGTACGGGTTTGAACGCTGATGCACAGACGCACATATTGCTGTATGGAACGGCGTCACGCTCCCGTCGTGGTTACCGGAGGACATGCCCATAGGCGCCACCTGTACCAGTCATCCAAGCGTTAGTACCAGTGCGCCTTCTTAATGAATGTACTCACCCAGAGCCTGTTCTGGAACTCGACGCCTCGAATCTTGAGGGGCTGGAAGAGCGATGGGATAGGTTTTCCATCCTTCGATGGTGCAGCGGTCCCTGCCGGCGGTTTCTGCTCGGGGGTGAAATAAGAGGTGTTGGGTGCCGCTTTGGTGATGTATTCCGCCATGTTTGCGATGTGAAAGCCAGAAAGCGATATCTATATATATGCCCGTCGCAATCGAGGCACGTCTCTATAAGTTTATACGCAGCGACCTCTGCGGGCATTTGTGGCTTTGTCAGCTACCGCGTAGTATAGCAAACAGGATGCTCACGATCTGTAGAGCTGACACATACCCCGGGGAACGGGGAATTTACCAACAGCCTAGGCTAGAGGTGAGCACAGATTTCGCCATCGGGGGCTTCAAGCAGATACCTATAATAGCCCGTAGCCGCGGGCAGCATCCTTGAAAGAGGTCGTGCGCTGTTACGACTAGGGTAATCAGACACCTGCAGTTGAGAAAGCTAAAGATAGCCCCCGGGGAAGACGCCCTCAGATACAGTGTGGGACGACTGAGTCCCAGATTCCGCAATGTGTTGCCATTCCCTTGCCATGCGATCATCGCTGCCTGTACCCTTGGATAGTCTAGTTGAGTGGCTCTGACAGCGATGCATAGCATGTACTGTAGAGAAGATCGTCCGCTTTCACAACACTGTCTGTGTGTAAGTGTGAGTTGATCGGCGATTATGCTAGCTGGGTAATGAACATGACTGTAGTGCGTACCTCAATAGCCGCGTTCCTTAAGATGTTTGATGAGCAGCGTATGGCTCATCGTCGCGTTTTTCGTCCACCTGACGGGAATATCCTCTCCTTCTCTAGACATGTCCTCCTCAAAGAATACCTTCAACAATCGCCTATGAGTTCTGCGCACGTCCAAAGGTGAGCATACTCTTACCTCGTACGACCACGGCCCCCTCCAACCCGTCATCACTGCCGCCTCGCATACTTCAAGCACAGGGAGGTACCCACCCCAGCTGTTCTGGTCCTTCCGTGGGGAGACATGGTCCATGTCCGGGAGAGGGCGCCATGCGTTTGACCATGCGTACAGCGGGCTGATACCCTGCTCCTCGGCGCTCTTTCTTAGCGCGGCAGGTGTGATCCCGCGTGACCCGTCGGATACTTGAAGGTAGAAGATCTTTTTGGGGGGCAAAGTGGCTGCTAGCGCTTTTAGTGAGGCTACCAGCTGCATGATTGCGGAGCCCTCTGGGGGATGCTGGAGTAGCCCGTTGGCGGACAGTGGATCGGCGTAAGCGCGGGCTGTGGAAGGGCGCAGGTGGTCAATACGAAGGTGGAGAGGCATGATGGTGTCGACGAGATGCGCACCGCATATCTGAAATGTGTCCAGACAAAGGCCGAAGTTGGGCCTGTCGACGCGCTTGCAGACCTCCCAGGTGTGCTCCCATGTGTTTCTGGAGCGCGTACGCCTTGAACATCATATGCGGAATAGGGTGGAAAGAAAACGCACACATGAGCACCCCACGCCCACATTTCATAGGCGCTGTGGGGTTTGTTAGCGACTTTCTGGTTTTATTACGAACGGTTTACGCATACATGCGGATGGGTGGCTCTTGGGCGGCCGCTTCGTCTGCGAGCTGCCTCAAGTCGCGCGCGATGACATCATAGTCGCTACTCGTCGAGGGATCAGGGGTAGAGCCTACTTGCAGCATTTGACAGTTCAGAGCCTACATATGATATTGCAGGAATGTTAACGTCTGTTGATGCGATGAGGGCTGAGGTCTTTAGGATAGGTTGCTCACTGTGAGGACTTTGAACCACGCTGCCGCCCTTTCGAATCCGCTTGCCCGTTTTTGCGCATCTTCATACCCTTCAAAGTATGAAAACCTGGATTATGCGTCACATTTACGTTTTCACCAATACACGTTAAGCATCACTCACGGATGGACCGCGAGTATGAGGAGCCCAAGCTCTTCACAAAGCTGCCTAACCTTGCCTGCTACTTGCACGAGCTTATCGAGATCGCCGCATCCTCGCTCATCGAGCTTCTGATATCCTGGGAACTCTTGTCCAGCAAATGCTTCAAGATCAGGAAAGGCGAGCTCGGCTTGTGTAAACCCCGCATCCGCGATCGCACGTAATTTGATAGGAAGTGTGTGCGAAGGGTGCATGCCCGCGGAGTCGGTCGAGTACGCGACCGCGGTAGTGATCTCCGACATCCTCGCCACGGTAGTTGTGGTAGAGACGTAAGGAAGGTCTTTGTGCGGATTTCAGATGCTGGTGGATGAGCCCATGATGGGTTCTTCTAGAATTTTGAGACCGCCATGAAGTCACGCTCCAGGCGATGTCGTCATTCGGTACTGAACGCCTGCGCACAACCTGCGATGATCTATCAATCATCCATCGTCAATTACAGAACACTTACCCAAATCCCCAACATCCTACATGTCGATGTTGGATGTCGAAGTATAGCCAAACCTGGATCGCATGAATATATTCTGCGCATTGGCAACCGTCTGCAAGGGTCGGACTGGCCTCCGGCCCATTGACAGCTCTATTCTCACTGTTACATATGGGTGATAGGTGGCCTATGCCACCGCAAGCCATCTACCTACGTTGCACTGCCCTGGTATATTCCTTCGACCACATATCGCCGGGGCCGACGGAGGCAGAACCACAAAGCAGTGCACGCAATTGTGGTTGCTGACACGTCCGGCTAATCGTAGCGCTGGGATAATTGAGCCGCTCCCAAGGTGTCCTCATCTCGATCGCGCGACCCTGCAGAGAAGTGCAGAGACGGTTCGCGGAAGCAAACATGCACGGCTGTCCCAAGACCATCTCCCCACACGATGCCCCACACGTCGCGCGGCGGGAATCAGCGACGGCTCGATTATGGGGAGATGATCAACAGCGGCGAGCGAACAGAGGCCCCAGGGTGCGCCTAACGGAGCTACGAAGCTCTCGCTGACGACGTAAACGCCAGACTGCCGTCGTCGGAGTGTCGAGAAAGGGTATGGGGCTCCCTCTGTGTGGACTAAGCGCGCACACCAGGAACAGCGCGGGCTTGGCAGCCACTGATCCAGGAGCGGTGGAGGGGCTCTTCGCCGCCGAGGGAGCTGGGAATGCACCCGGGATTGTGACAGATGACCGCCAGAAGAGCTCAGAAGAGGTGTGGTCATTAGGGCGGCGATAGACCGAACGCACATGGGCGCGTAAGGCTGCTGAAGCGCGCGCCCGGGTTCACGGTTGACGACGTCTCCCGTAAAGCGTCCACTTGAACACCGATGGTTCGGGAGAAGGGGGGGAGAGCAGTCTGGGGCGGCACGAGAGCAGTCGGAACAGATGGGAGACCCTGTCAAGAGAGCTCCAAAGAGTTCACTGCGGGCCTGCAGCATGAGCAGGTCGACAGCGTGGAACATCGCTGCTGCATATCAAGCCTCACGTGCAGCAGAGTTTGAAGACGTCGGGACTCGGGAGATGAACAACGCGGCGGCCGCGCAGGGGATGGGAGGGCGGTAGCCGCATGTTGTGATCCCGAACGATGGCGGCGAGCACCTGTAAACTTAGCGGTTTCGGCAAGGCCCTCATTACCGTCAGGAATACCGTGCATAGCAGGATGACTCAGTGAGGATAGAAGGCGAAGCGAGTGGTTCCGTTGGAG
Source organism: Lenzites betulinus (assembly GCA_022264855.1). NCBI lineage: Eukaryota > Fungi > Basidiomycota > Agaricomycetes > Polyporales > Polyporaceae > Lenzites > Lenzites betulinus. The sequence continues at coordinate 59,758 of JABYQU010000045.1, read as the reverse complement.
CCCTTGCGAAGCCGCCATGGTCGAGCGGCGATGCCCCGCTAGCGAAGCGGCAGACCACAGTCAACCGCCTCGGGACGGTCTCTTCCAGACCTCTTCTGCCCAGGTAACCTTAACTTTGCATAAAAGTTAGCGCGAATTCGCATTTGTTATCATGAGAATGGCACAAATCTAGCACAAAACTCGCTGCTACGTAAAGCAACACGCATGCCGCGGCGTGCTGCATTGCCTTCCCGCGTGCTGCGAGCCTTTCTGCCCGTCTTCCTTTCTCTCCCTAGGGGCATCGTGGCGGTCCTACTTGATAGTCTCGCAGCTGCACGACTCCCAACTCAATCGCGAAGATCAGTGGCCCGCCGCTGTGAGAAGAGCAGCTGCGCGACCGGGCCCAGGAGATCAAGGCCGCGCGCGACGGCGAGTCATGCCCTCCGTCATCGCCCGAGCTACGCCTCAAAGGACGGACAATGCGCACGACGCGTCATCACATGCTGCGTCGTGTGAACTGCGCGCGACATCTCCGGAGGCATGGGCTCGTAATGAGCAGCCCGACCGGCATCACCTGGGGCATCTACGGCATCGGTGAACCCAAACACGTCGGTACCCGCTCTCAACAAAATGGGCGGGGGGAACGAACATGCTGAAGATCCGGCCTCGCCGACTGATATGATGCCGGAGCACGCGCGGGCAAGGCACTGCTCACGTTGTGATTAGATAGACAGAACGATGACTTACCTATGACTACCCTTGCGGGTCGTTGGTTGCGCTGTCTTGCGCCCCCTGGCGTGTCTGCAAGGCAGGTACGGATGACAGAACACGAGGTCAATGGACCCCCATGGGCTGTCGGAAGGGCCTGTTGGCCCCCTACCTGCGCAGGCCGGCGTGGCCTGAAAGCAAGTTGGACAGCCGCGCGAGCGTTCGCATCGTCGGCCCAGCGTTGATAACTACCGCGGTCTAAATGAAAGCCAGCAGGTGATGTGAGGCTGAGTCCCTCATTTGAGAGGGCGTCTTCGGCAAATTTTTGTAAACCTTTAATTGCGGGCGCAGTTTGAACCTGCGGCATCGTCGTCTCACAAGCTGACAGCGAGTGGCATGCTGATGACGCCCACTGCGACGACGCAGCTGAGGCCACAGTGAATGTGCACCGGCGTAAGTTGAGAACAGGATGATTCTGATTCGGACGTACCCAAGGCGTCCTGGTATTGTTCACTATTCAGAGTCCCAGGCAGGAGCCCTCAGTGAGCTCGTCGGAGCGTGTGGTCAGGTTGCTGGCGCATACGGCAGTAACCAGGTTACTTGATAGACAGCAGTATGAGCTAACATTCTCGTACATAACAAGACAGCCATTCGCGCGCCGCGACACACACCTGACGGCCGCGTCCAATTGCGGATTTGTTCACCGCTGCTGAACGGCATGAACCCTCACGAGCCGGGCTAGCGGTGGTAATCCAAGTGGTACCCAGCGTTTTTCGATAAGTTATGCCTAAGCAAGTGGGCAAGGAACCATGGGCAGAACTAGACCGGTCATGCGCTATCCAATTCTCCGATCATGAGAAATCCGAACGCCCAGAAGCGTTGACAAGACGCCTCGACTGCTGGGACGCGCCTCGGCGATTGGGTCGACGGCAGTGCTGCTGCCTGAGAGAAATCGGAATCGCGGAGCGGACCCGGTGAACACGCAGTCCTCCGACTTGCCTTCTTAGTATAGTTCTCCTTGGATTCGTGCAAGCTGCGAGACTTCCAAGTACACCAGCAGCGCAGCCCCAGCAGAGCCGTCAGAAGAGCAATGTAAGCTCGTCGCAGCACAGGGTAAGCAAAACAGTCCAGAGGTAGCTGTGGCGAAAGAGAAAGGGCTGCGTCCCCGCTCGCGGGCGCGCAGATTACCGTAACGCTTTTAAGCGGCGCTTCAACCTCTGCTCATGCCCAGGCAGCGTGGCCCAGTTGCTCATCCGAGTGACTTGTTTGTGTCGCTATTTCTGCATGTTCCCGCATGACAACAAATAAGAGGTGCGCCATAACATGCAACCAGACATGCACCCCGCTCATAAGCTTAAGTTATGGACAGTGCAGGCTGCGGCTGGATACGAGTCTGACCTGGACTGATCGAGATAATCTCAGTTCGAGCTTTGGCGACGGTGCCTCGCCTCGAACACGTTTCTCGATAACCCTGGACGGGTAATTGCTCCGGATTCATTTTGCATCCGAAATCTGCCTGTTGATGACCTCAGAAATCATCGCTCCAAGTGGACTCGCCCCCGTGGCCCGACCTCCCACACGGACGAGGTATAAGTATCTTTGTTGTCCCCAGCGCTGCTGCTCTTTTGTCCGAACCGTCTTCCTGCTTACCCTCTTACCCATCCGTCTTTGTCCTCTGTTCCAGCATGACCGAGTACGCCACTGACCCCGAGGCCATCCAGGAGTACCTCACCGCCCGCGACCGCACGGCGAACTGGGTCAGTGTTCATGCTCAGGGCCTCCACTTCGTCGCCCCCTCCTCCCCGCCATCCACAATCAGCGACGATGTAGACGCCCCGAGCTATGGTCCGAGTGAGTCGGACTCTGCCAGCACCCGCTCGGTGCCACCGCGGATGGTCCTGCGCTATCCCGACGGTAGACCAGACGTGCCTATCATGTCAGATGGTGCGCCGTCGCCGACGAGCAGCAGACGCGATCACAAGTACGGACCACAGTCCTCGTCTCGCGACTCTCGCCAAACTCGATCTCGATCCGGATCTCACGCTCCTCCTCCTGCGCCGCCTGCGGGTGTTCCTCCACCTGCACGGTACGCTCAGACACTCTCGTACGCCTCTGGCTCGCGATATGCTCCGTCAGCACACCCCCACATCACACCGCCGCGGTCGCCGGAGAGCATTCGAGTTCTCCCGTCGCGGCAGCCCGAAGATTCCCAATCTCCCGTTCGCATGCAGGCGTCTAGCTCCTCACATCGCTCTCGTGGTCCTGCAGTGCAGGGTATCTTCGACCCCCAAACTCATCAGCCCTCAATTCATCCGAGCACACACAACGATAGACTTCCTCCCCTCGCAGATCCCCTCCATACGTCCAACCGCAGCGTCATCGCACCCACGCACCAGCACCCATCTGCGTCGGCCCAGGCCCCTCCCTTCGCGGCCGCCCCTGGCGGGATGGCACACTCGCATTCACAACCTGCCTCTATGTCGTATACGAGTGGCTCGCGGTTCTACGAGCACGCGGGAACTGCATCCCGGATGGATCAGCAGCTTCCATATACGTACTCGCCACCCGCAATTGTCTACGCGCCTTCGTCCCGCCATAGGGGTCCAAACTATAACCCTCCCGCCATCGTGTACTCCCCCTCTTCACATGGCCACCATCGCCGCCCGCCCGCGCCAGGAATAGCGTACAGCCGTTCCGATCCTTTACCTCATCCGAGCCAGTATTCTCCACCACATACGCATGCCGGCAGCACCCCTTCCCCTCTGTTCACGGCTCGACTTCTCACCCTTCTCAGCCCTTATCCCATCGGAGCTCACAATCGCGCGAAGATGGTCGTGCCAGAAGCCGTGCTTCAAGCGCCGTTCGTGGACGCCCTTCTGCGCGTGACATGATGCCCGATCAACCCCTTCGCGCCCGTACGCGCTCTCCGACACCCTCCCTCAGCGAAAGCGACACCGCCAGCGACACCTCTGGCAGTACGTACTACGTCCTCCCCTCCCCCGGCCAAAAGGTCCAGATCGTGGTGAGTTTCATTTCATTTCGCATCTATACATGCAGGGCAAGGGTTTGCTGCGCGATCGCACGATCAGTGCGATCCCTCGTGTCTTTCATTTTCTCTCATAGATGCACGGAGATGAGCCGTACTCACCGTCTGTTCTTTCATCCACAGGTGCCGAACTCTGCCTCCGTGTACACGCAGAAATCCCCACGGTCGCCTTTGAGCGCGGACAGCCCGAAAAAGCCGTTCTTTCAGCGCCTCTTCAACCGCGGCTCTGGCTCGGTGGACTCCCGCGGATCCAGCAGCCAGGGTAAGCGGTTGCGTCGCAGGCATACCGTTGGTGGTACTCATCTGCACCCAAGCGCGTCCCCGTAGCGGTAAAGTGCTTCCGTCGTTCAGATAGGCCTCGTCATCACATGGTACGTGCGTTTCGCATCGCCTCCGTGGAGCCTGGTCGCTGACAGCCATCCGAAATCAATAGGTATACCGTTGTACTAATTAGAACTTTCGTCTTCGCGATGCAGGCTGCCTGCCTTCGCGATGTACAGTGTATTGTCCGCCCGCGCACATCCACTCCCACTCTCGCTTCTTCCGTTCCCCTCACACGCACGCTCCTTTCCCCATCTCTACTGCATTCTCCCATCTACCATGTCCCTTCGTCCGCCGTTGCTCCGCCCACACGCTTTCCGGTACTGGGACTTTGCCGCGCCGTCTGTCTCACTGTCACGACCTTTGCACGCTGTCTGCTGTTTGTACGATTACGTTTCTGTCGCATAGGATACCTTAGAAGAGAGTCCACACAGGCTCGCGCTTAATGGTTGCCACCATGTCGTGCGAGGCGATGCCACGTCGTTTAGCTCCGGTCTAGCGTCTGAAAGTGAATGGCTTCAGCGTCCATGGGTGGGTATGCGCGCGCGTCGCGAGCGGCGATAGCTCATGTGGCATCAGTACGTCTTCCGATGCCACACTTCTTGCCCCAGCGCTGTTGTTCTCGGACGCTCTGAGGAAATGCGATGTAATTGTGGCGACGTGCGAAGGTGGTGTCCTGGCGATGACCATGGTATGAATTGCGAAGATTGGTGTGATCATGCGCCCGTGTTCATGTACGCAAGTGTTGGCTAACGAAGAAGTTTCGACCACAGGGGGGGAACACATACACACATCAGTTATCTGTCAAGGACAAAAGGACCGGCATCCGAGGATCATGGGGGTTGACGAGGGTTGACGTTGAGTACAGTGAAGAGGAGGACGGAGTGGCATAGTAGTGGCATTCCGCCACACAGCCAATTGATCTAATCTTATCAGTTTTTCTGTACAGCCACACACTAGTAACGGTTGGCGGGCGCAGCCACTGAGCGCTGAGCCACGGCCCTAGTAAGCCTGCTCTCTCACCGTAGCTAGGTTGGCTCCTCTCGCCGCTTCGAGCCTGACGGGTCTTTGGCACTAGCTGATCAAGGTCTGTATACTTCAGCCTAAGTCCGCATGCACAAATACTGGCATGTATCCCCATAGCGTTGGTCATAAAATGGAGGCTCAGTACTTACTAGTATGCTAAGCCGCATGTCGTGAGTCTATATCTGCTCCGATACATTACCACACGTTATTACGTGCCTGCGAAGGGCGATTGCTTATGAAGTATCACTAGACAACGCCGAGACACTAGGGTTACTACCGGAGCCCACAGCTTGCGAACGATCAAGGTGCCCAGGTCTGCACAGGCCAGGGAAGTTCGCACACTAGCCACAATCTACGCCGACGATCCCTAGCTGCGAACTTTATAGAGCGCTCCGCCAAAACCGACGTCAATCCCCGACGATGATGGCGTAAACAGTCGGCTGATCGTGATCACACCTACCGCACAATGTGTTTGCGATAAGGCGGCAGTGCCGCCATGCAATCTTCACCAGCTACTGTGCACCATGGGCGGTGCTTGCCCCTGAAAGTTTGTTCTTCTTGCCGACGGCTCTGGTTGGCTTCTCTCACACTTGGTTAGCTCTCCACACAACACGCTGTCGATGTGGTGGTTTGTACTTTGATGCAAGATGCGCAGCACTGGGCTAGTGTCGTTGTTGCATGACCGAGGACGCTGATGTCAACGACGTCTCTTCCGAAGCAACGGAATGATTCAATGAACGCCGTTCGTCAGCCTAGGCTAAACCATAGGCGTGGTATAAAACAGCATCACTGTCTGGCGGGTGAAGGTTAGCCTCCACTCACTCTTCGCGTTCATAATTTCACCAAGTCATACAGTCATGGCCGACTCTAGCAGTGACCAAGAAAACCAGGAGATAATCACTGCCCTACGTCTGTTGTAAGTATGCCCCACCAACACCCGTCTCTTACGTACACGCAACATGCTTAACAATCTACGCTCAGTACCGTCAGCAATATCTGCGAGATCGCAGGAGTCGGTGAGATAGCATCACTTCCTCTTGGATCATGCTGCTAACACCATATTCAGCACTCCTGGCGTACGACCACCTTCTGACCTTCTCCGGCGAAGTCCAATTTGTATGGGGTCGCAAGTTCTCCGGGGCAACTGTCATCTTCTTGCTCAACCGGTATATAACACTCTTCAACAAAATCTTACTGCCTATAAGCACGTTTTGGTGGCCGAACCAAACGGACAAGGTACGTACAGTGTTATAGCTCGGCACTGAAATATATCATTAACGTCAATATAGAACTGTGCCGCGCCCATCATACTCACTGAGATTTTCACCGTAATCGCGTATTTTGTCGTTGCAGGTAAGGATTCTCATGCACCCCCTCTCCGATCACACTGACCGTGATATGATTAGTTTTCTCCGCACTGCGGGTATATGCGATATGGAACAAAGACTGGCGGCCCTTCCTACTAGTTCTGGTCATCGCGCTCACCGTACCGGCTACAAACATGGTGCGTCTCTCACTTAGATCATGTAAAATCATATAGACTTCGATTGACAGATCCGATATGTTTAGTACCACTATGTCCTATCAATCCCTCAAGCATTTCTGTTCCCCTTGTATGGTTGCGCAGAGTCGACCGCTCTCTCTGAAGACCAGCTAGAAAAGTAAATTGTTCGATTTATCATACCTTCGGTGATACTGACACCGTGATCGTAGACGTACGCACGTCATATCCCAGTACCAAAACATAAACATAGTGACTGAGAGGTCTATAGTGTCTATATCTACCCACAGCTGTGCAATCGCTGCCGACTTGCTCGTATTGGTGCTCACCTGGATCAAGACATACGAGATCAAGAAACTTGCCAGTAGCCTGCGTTCTGAGGCGACGTTCTCTACCCTTCTATTACGTGATGGTACGGCGTGTTCAGTTCTACGTCACGGCGGTGGCTGACACATATTTAGGAACCTTGTACTTTGGGCAAGTTCCACGTGTGTCGAGATGCGAACGCTAAGGTTCACGTCGATATTTTTGCTAGCACGATGCTGATACTGAATGTGGTGGATCTCGCTGTTCTTCAGAGCGATGTGGTACGTCTGACTCCGATAACTTCTACGATGTCTGTTAACGGTCTCTCTTTTAGCTTTTCAACCCCTTGCCTATTTTCATCGACGTGTAAGTGCTGCGAACAAAATGAAGACCTGAATCCAACTCTAACGATACTCATTTGGTAGCTTCACGTGCATCCTCATATCCCATTTCATGCTCAACCTCCGTCAAGTTGCTCGCCGAGGCAGCGGAGATGGCCAAGCAGCATCGGAAGTGGCCTTTTCGCGATTCTCCACTCTGCGATTCTCCCCCGACGTTGTAGGAGACCTGGGGGCGCCGCTCGATCATGGAGATTGGGCCCACGCCATGCCCCCTGGGTCGGTGGACACCTCCTTGACGGATACCAAGCGTATGCACTCTGAGTCAGACGTCGAGGCGTCGGCGTCGAATAGCAATCAGTCGACATCTTCTGAAGACTACCCCGACACGAATACGCTAGCTATCAGGCATCGCGTAGGGAGCGATGAGACGGTCCGTCGGTCCTACAAATAGAGCCGCGACGGCTTTCACCATTGAGGTCTGTCTTTTCTCGCTGGTCGCTTCCACGTCGGATAATACAGTCTGTTACATACAGTGCATTGACCTGTTGATGATAATAGCGCGTGATGTTGAACGAACTACCGGTATTCATAATTTTTCAGTTTCGCTGATAGCGGTATGTTTTCGTAGGGAATGGGCGTATATTGTAATGATCGCAAGTACTGTATAGTCAGTGTTACGGTACTAGTACTACTATTGTTAATGAAGGTGCAATGTAACTTAAGTAGTACTCGGATTAGGGTTTGTACTTACTTGGCTTCTGATTAACTAATGCATAATCTTATCTCGTCGGGACTACATCTTCAAGTTACAACTTGATCTTGACCTCCGTGTCCCCTTGATGTTCGCCGAGCACTTCACCATCATGCATCGTCTACTAGGTGGCGTTAGGATGGCAAACTTCGACCGATAGCAACAATATGATCAAGCGGCCCCTTGCTGAATTATCTAGCGAGATCTCGCAGGGCCAAGTCGACTTGCTTCACGTCCCGCGCCCACTCCCGCAGTGCTCTCGCTCGCTGGCCTCCACACATCGCGACCGCATTTGTCAGGAACACTCTTTCGCCATGCATTCCCACAGATGTGTGCCGCCATCGGTGTGGACCTCCTCGCCGGGCCGCGGAAAGGTGGCTGATGGGCGAAGATGCTCAACCTCGGTGACTAGCAATATGAACTTAGCGTGCAAATCGTCGACGTCTATTGAGCAGGCGGGAGAGGAACGGGGGCCTGATAGAGATGGGCGAGCTGATCAGGCTGGTGAGCAAGCTGCGGGGCGTCGGCGGGGATGTGTTCATGGAAAAGGACGTGATGCGGAGCATCAAAACGGCTGAATCCGCTCCATGCGGGTTACGAACTTATCGACGTCGGCGGAGGGAATATGATGGTGCGCAGTGTGCTGAAGGGATTGGGCGCGGACCAGGCTGTCATATTCTCGACTGCTCAGGAAGACGGAGGGCTCAGAGTATCAGAGGCAGCGCTCATGTCGCGAAAGGCCTACATGGGCGCAGGAACGTGGTGCCCGGGCGTCCCTCTCAACATGCTCTTACTCAATATTCTATGCAAGCAGGACGAGCAGGACGAGCGGCATGCTGTCTCATACTGAATGCCGTCCGCTATGCAATGGGACGAGTAGCCAAGCTCAAGAACGATGTGTGGGTGAATCAATCACAGCATATTTTGCACATGTGCTAATATACATGTTACAGGCGGAGCTCTGTGTACTACGAGCGGATGTTCTGCATCATTGTATCTATCAATGCGTCGTATTCAAATGGCCCATTCCCTTGCCAAAACGCTTCGATATACATTGACCCGCGCCAACTGCCATGCGCAGGCCCGGCGTGTGGAATGATAAGATGCAGAGGGATTTACCTCCGTAGTGCTTGTACGTACCTTTTCTATATCCGAATCGTATGCACTTGACGTGATCGCAGCTCAGTCTGATCTAGTGCAGGGTCTTTGACCGCCCGCCCCACATGGATTCCTGCACTGTGACACTGGGAAGAGTAATGTCGCGCGATGTCTGACCACCGCATGAGAGTAAGATCAATGATTGGGCTTGGGGAGCGTATATAGCTTCGTGCCCAGGACGAATGGCAGCTGACTTTGTCATAACCCTCACTCTGCAGTGTTACTGCCTCCTCTTTCATCATGGCGCATTTCATGAATTTCGTCCTTCGGTGTTTGCAGCGCAACCCCAGTCAGCCGTTTATGCGGCCATTCGAGGGAGACGCAACTGGCTTCAAATGGGGATCCATAACCTGTCAAGACTTCATTGACGCGCTGGTTGCAGCAACGGACCACTGGTCGAGGGAACTGTCCGCTTTGGGGCTTCAGCAGGGCGATGTTGTCGGAATGTGGTACGCGTAGTCCTTACTGCTACCCATCTCGCTTCAAATACTGACCCACCGCTTGCACCACAGGCTGAAAGGATCACACTGGAGCGACCTCGCACACATCTACTCTGTCGCCGCGGCTGGCTTCGTACCAGAGGTTTTTGGCCTCGCCTTCACAACCCCCTTCGTTCAGGACCTCCTCGACGCCCACAAGGCTCGAGCCCTTATTTACGCTGACACATATGAAGCGCTACTGTCTTCGGCGGAGTGGCAACAAGCGACCCTCAAACTCCCCAGGCCGGATGAATTGCCCACGACGGGCGCATCGCCGAGCACGCCTGCGGCCGTGAACGAAGATGATATCGCGATGATATTTCACACGAGTGGTACGACAGGCGGGCGGCCCAAACCCGTCCCGCAAACGCACAAGTGGCTTGTCGCCGAGGGCGAAGTGACCTGGAAATGCGTCATCCAGAGGCACCCAGAAGGTCAACACATCTTCAACAACATCGGGAGCTTCGCCTCGATCGGGGCGGCGACCTGTGCGTATCTCCTTCGCAAGCTTCCCACCGGGTGCATTCCTTATTCCCCACAGGCGTCACTTTCATCTCGTGGTCGGGCGCGTGTTTGACGCAGAGTTCCGGACGGGAAATCACAGCAGACGAGTTCCTGGCTATGGTGCAGAAGTGCGGGCTCAATCTCCTCTTGCAGTATGCTCCGTGGCTTGCGAAGCTCCTCGCCGCTGCGCGTCAACGCCCCGAGGTTCTTGAAGCGCTCCGCGGGTTGCAGCAGATCGCATACACCGGGGCGTCCATGAATCCCGAGGATGAACAGTGGGCGCTTCAAGAAGGTATCAAGTTGACGGTGGGTATTCGGCCCGCATCTACCACTCTAACGTTCGCCTGACGTACGTTCGTTACATCACAATAGCCGATGTATGCAAACACGGAGTGCGGTATGCGCAAGATTCACCCAGACTATGGGTTCAAACTAACGGTTCTGGTATAATGTAGGGCCCCTCATGGTGGCGAATCTCGATTCGGGGGAGTCCTACCTGCAACTCGCCTCCGAGGTCACATGCAAATTAGTGCCCGTTGGGCGTGAGGACGATGGCAGCTCCTCCGCGCACTCGCGCCGACTCTACGAATTCTTTGTGTCCGCCGATTCGAAGACCTGCCCGCACCCCTCCGTACGGAACCGCCCAGACGGTCACGTTACAGGCGATCTATTCGAGGAAGTTAAGCCAGGCTGTTACGTTTTCCGTAAGAGGCCGTTATGCGCTTGGCAGGCGTATGTGCCGCTGACCCCTGAACTTAGGTGGGCGAAGCGACGACTGGATACGGACTGGTGGCAACCCCGCCTTCTGTGATACAAAGTGAGTTCAGCCATTTGTCCTGTATTACGTCGTGTTTGAATACCCCGGGCCGCTCCCAGGGCGATTGAGGAGAACGTTCTGAAGACCTGCGGCGACATCGTGCACAACTGTGTGGTAGTCGGTCACCAGAGGGTTTGTCCTATCCTAGTGGTTGAGCTGGAGACATCTGTCGATGCCTCGACCGTGGACCTGGCGGACAAGGTCAAAGGCGAGATCATCGCCCGCACCGCTTCATTCAACGAAAGGCTTTTCGCCCATGAACGGATCACGTCCCCGACGTGCATCTTGGTGGTGCCGACGGGCTCACTTCCTAGGACCACGGTGAGTCTGTCGCCGCTGTTCAAAGCATTGCTGTTTATCAGTGTTGTGATCCCCGCAGGAGAAAGGCAACGTGAGGTACGTTTTCGACGTCTCCTTTTCGGATGTAGACTTACTGGGATACAGGAGAAAAGCAACAGAAGACCACTTCAGAGCAGAAATAGAGAAGATCTATATGTCGTTGGTGTGAAGCTCAATGATCGTCATCGGACATGTATAACTACTGTCTTGTATCAGGATCCCGTTCACTATCTTTTACTCACCAACAAGCGATAATCGGTGGGTGTCAGGAATGCCTCGTTTCTACTCAGGGGGTGCTCGCCTGATTCTCGGGGCTCAACTCATCCAGCTTGAGTTCGCGTTTGCTATTCTCGTAGTGTGCCGTCAAGTTCGGTCACCGGTGCTTGTTGTGCTCCCCGCCCGCGACAAATTTGAAACGCCTTCGAGTTTCGCAGCCGCGCAGGCCCTCTTCCCTCTCGACCTCTCTCACTCGCCATTCACACCGCCACTGACATGAACTCAGGGCACGGTGAGGGAATTGCCAGACTGCGCGCCTTCCGAATCTTGACGCGATGGGAGCGCCTAGTTGGAAGCGCCTCATATAAACACGAAGATGCTTCGCTTCCCTCGGATGCCACGTCTCTTGCGTCCGCGCCACCACACGCTCCCCCACGTCCTCTACCCGTAAACGGTCCTGGGCGGTCTTGCGATGGCCCAGACTGCGCCCAAAGACTGTCAAGCTCTCTTAGACGATCTATGGACACCTTGTCCGAGGACGTTCAGAACCGAAGGACTGTTTTGCTCCCAACACGGACAGGAATACGCGTCGGTCACGAAGACTTACAAGAAATTGTCAGATAACACGGCGGAGCGCAAGCGGGCGCCGCTGAGCGGGGAAGCTATCTGCGCTCTGCACGGACGTGGTCTCTCTTCGGCAATTAGCGAGACTCAGGAGTACCTCTTAGCACTGAACAAAGAGATAGCGACGAGGACGGTGCACCATCTGCGGTTCTTCGGAGAAGGTCAATATCACCGTTCATACTACTTTCTCGTTACGCTGAGTGCATCATTACCCGTATAGTGGACGATGGTCATGGACTGTGGCTTGCCTTACTGCAGAGCAAACGCAAGAAGGCCTCTGGACAGTTGGCTGCCCTCAAGGATCGCAAGAACGAGCTTAGAAACTTGAACAGCCTGTGGAGAAGTGGCAAAGAGTCGGCCATCATCGATCGCTCGCACCCAGACTGGGACTGGGACACAACGCCTGAGGACGGTCCCACTAGCTATGCAGATCTCATGATAGTGGTAAGAGTGCTCGCGGCGCAAAATCCAGCATTCCTGATACTGAGCTTGACGTGTTAGATACCGTGTCTCGTGGTACTCGCACTGGCCTTGTGGATGACGCCCGCTACTGCTCGCGCGATGTTCTGGAGCTATCTGAGAAGCCTCCTTTCGTCGGTGCGGCCAATCGCCGAGTGAGTCGTGTGGTGCAGCTCCCGTATAACAAGCATACATCGTGCTAAGACAGCCCGGATTCGCAGCACGATTATCTCAATCACAGGCAGCGTAGTCCGTCTCTTGTGGGCGCTCTCCATGCTCTGCTGCATATTTCTGTGGAACATCACATGCTTGGCCTCTGACGTACTTTGGCACATAGCCATCCCAAGGGCCGGTGACTGAGGCCCGAGATGACACGCATCACGCTGTCTGGACTTGTAGGCTCTCGCGGGAGTGAATGTTTTACGACCACTGCCCCACCGGACGCCAACCTTAACGTCGCATTACATCCGCCTGCTGTAGTGTAGTACCAGTCTTACCAGCCGCCGGTCTACAACAGCTGCCCTTGATGTACATCACGCCTGCATCGCGATTTCAATAGAGTCTACACATCTCTCCAGTGGCCGGGACCCAACGTTTGGGCGAGATTCGCGCATACTAGTATGTAGTGCACCATCCCTAGAAACGTCCGACGACCACAGTTCACACAGCGCAGTTAGGAGCGCAGTTAGGTGGCTCATAGCGTCATCTAGTAGGAATACAGAATCTGTGATGGTGTTAGTGAAAGATGCCGCTCTGAGTTCGGAGAGGCTACAGCCTCGCGAGCATATATAGCCACGATCCGCGACTGGATGCGCCCGTGAGCAGTTTGAGTGTTGGCTGGCACTGATTTTGACGAGAACTGGATCTTGTCTTGCCTCCGAGACGGTAGTGTGAGCATCACTGAATCTTTGGCCAAGCCCTGCGTCCCCCTATAGCGCGTATGTCGAGGTGGGCACCATCATCATTCCAGCACTGACGGCAAGATGCTCGTCGCGTGTGGCTGCCTCTGTGTACGGACGATCACGGTGGCGTTGGTGCTCGTCGCGTTGGCTACGGTTCAAGCTTTCAAGTCTCACTGCCTGCGGTGTTGCCGATGGTGAATGTTTGATGACCATCTTCGATGTGTTCAGCGTGGTATGGAACAATAAATACGTCCATTGTGACTCCAGCAATTTGACACCCTGTAATTTATTCTGCATATTATCCTATCAAATACGTATGTTCCGAGAAATGCATGGATACCTTGCTCTTAGTTTTCAATGTCAGGCAATGCGCACTGCGAAGTAGGCCGTCGATGCGAGCGGAGAAGCTCAGCGTTTCTCTCAGCTTCCAGCACCCCGTCGCACTTCCTAGAGCCCCAATTCAGCACGCACCTTGCAAGCTGCGCTCGAAACCCGAGGAGCCACGCACGACGTACCATCCAAATGACGTAGAGCTCGCGCAGAGCATCCCTCTCGCAACACTGCACGCGCGCGAACCCCGTCCAGTCTCAAACTGCGCGAACGTCATCGTCCGCCGCGCCCAACCCCGCGTGTTGCCCAACGGCAGAGCTATGCGCCGGTTACGATACGGGACCCACTCCTACTACCGCATCGCGTCGCGTCGCGACCCATGGGCCAGCGTCATGGCGAGGCAGAGGGCAAGACCTCCCCAGGCCCCACGGGGGCGTCACGGTGCAGGGCCAGCGCGGTCTGCGAACACCACTGCCGGCTTCAGAACATATCAGCGGCGGGGCGTCACGGCGAGTTGCGGATGGGACACACCATGAGGCTCGCCGCGTAGCCACGCCTTGCGCACGCGCCGCGCTCGAGCCGGACGCTGTCCCAATTGCAAGACGCCGCGCCGAGTGCTGGGCGCATGGCCGTGGCCCCGCGAGCTCCCCGATGCTTCGCGACGCGGCGAGCCCCCAGCGCGCGCGTCGACATAGGGGGTGATCGCAGAACGCGAGCCCCGCGCGCCCGCTCGCGGCCGGCACTGAGTGCTACTGAGTGTTGTGGCCGCGGCTTCTCTGCTCGTCAGTGCGGATTCGTACGTAAGCGGGGGGCGTGCAGGCGATCAGATGATGGCAGCGTGTCTGTCTGGGAGACACGCCGCGACGTCCAGCGCGCGCCGTCGACGCCCGTGCACGCGCGGGGCCCCAATCGACGGTCGAAATGGGCATATGGTTCCTGGGGGCGAGGCGGGGGTGTGGGGACGCGCTTGCGGACGACGAGGCTTCTGCGGACGCGCGCGCGTCGTTTATTGCGGTGCGAGATGAACGCGTATTCGGGTGAGAGCGAGAAGTGGGAGCTTATTCGACACTGAGGGGCGCGGGCGTCGCTGACGGTGCTGCTTGTGTTTTTGCGCGTCGACGAGCAGCCTGCGATGCGCGGTGTGAGCGAAGGTGCGAGCACAAGCTGTGCAGTGGAACTAGCGTCAGCGCGATGACGGACGATGACAGCTCCGCAGGATGCGCACAAGAGCAAAGTCCGATTCCACAGATGGCCGGACTGTGGCTACGATACCACCCGGGGTGCACTGCGCTTGTAAAGCGGCGATGCATGGAGTAGGTGATTGAACCCGGCCGGTGTTCTATAACCTTCGTTGGGGGGCCGTGCGTGGTGGTCAATATGTCGTGTGGCTCAAACGCTACACGCCGAGGGCCTGACAGAAGGCCGCGTGAATGCGGGAATCTCTGGCACCTGTCGGCAAGGTTTGTCGCCTGCAGCGTGCCTTCGCCTCGCACGCGAGTCAATCCACACGCTCACGAGTTCAACGTCGGTCACCGATCTGCCCAGGTTGCCTTGGATCATGACCCGTCGTAGCAGGCAGTCATCCGCGCCACGCCAGACGGTAGGGAGCGATGTTCGAGGCCGGTCTTAAGCCACACATTGTTCCTGGCGGCTGGAGCAGAGGCGTGGCGCCTGCAGAGGCTCTGTAGCCATGCGGCGAGGCCTCGGAGTCGATCGTGCGAGAACCTGGAAGACGTCAGAGGCCGTACGGGGAGATGCGGGGCATGCGCGCGTAAGCTCGCCCAGGGTCCCACAGCTGCCTTCGGGAGCAGTGGGTTCTCGGCGATTACTTACTCGAGGAGCAGCCGAGTTTTTGAGCAATTATGCAGCGGTAGCGGGTGCTTAGCGCAGCACGAGCCAGAATTGGGGTATCCCATATATCACAGCAGGGTGTGGCTGACGCGAGTGCGCTATGATGAGATGAGCATTATATAGCTGCCTTCATAACGATGGGCCCACAATGGAAACGCCACACACAGGACCTTCGTGCGGGTAAGCGGCGGAGTAAGCGCGGCGATGCGTTCGTGGCTTTACGGGTCTCGAGACACGCTGAACCCTTACCTCGTGCACATAGAGATTCCGAAAGAGCGACGGCATTCGAGATTTCAGGCTATCCGCTATCCGGGTGCGTGGCGTTTGGTGAAGGGCTTAATTGTATGGAATCAGCAAAAGCTTCCGCCACGCGAGCGATCGCAGGTCGAGCGACATGACGTGCAAAGAGGGGGCGGACGAGAGACGGACGTCTTGCCGCGCCACGATGGAGTCAGGTGTGGGGACGGTGGGCAGAGGGAAGGTGGTGATTCCCATAGCGAGTCGGACGATAGCATGCGAGAGTGGACGCGCAGCCGGCAGCGCGATTATCTGGAAAGCCGCGGGCGGAAGTGCCCCAGCCATCTGTGCATCTGCTGACACGGCAGAGGCGCACAGAGGCCGGACGATGGACGCGTGTGGGTGTGTGCGGTGGGAAGTCTGGGCGAGAGATGAGTTTAGAACGGGCGATGCGCTGCGAACGACGGCGAGGGCTTCATGCCGCGTTCCGTTCATTCCATCTCCTGCTCGGTGCGATGGAAGCGGCTCGGTATTCATGGATGAGGCAGCCGTCCCGGGTCCGCCGTGGGTCCGTCGTGGACCCTACAGAGGCGGAGGGTTCTGCTGCACAGGCGCACTGCGAGCACCCTGCTTCAGACTGCCTGTTCGGCGTATTCAGGGCTTTGGCAAACAGCTGCGGGGTTTGGGGGCGGAGGAGAAGGCGGGACGGAGACAAAAGGAGTTTAGGACAATTAAAGACGAACAATCAGCTGAGACAAATAAGTCCAGTTATCCGATCGGCTAAGTGGCTTATCTGGGCAACTCTATATGTTAAGTGGCGATCCGAGCCGATATTCCGTCGTCTGCAGGTTTTCTCTCTCCTCCACCTCGCCGCGAGGCTTCCGCCTCCCCTCCCTCTGCGCTAGCTCGCCCTACATATACCCGCCCTCGCACGCACACATACCCTTCCTCTGCGGCTCTGCCTCCTCTGATACCTCCGCAGCTCCATCTCCCTCTGCTCACGCTCACCCTCTAGGGTCACGCTACATCCTCCACCTCGCTCATCCAACCACATCTTCCCCATCCGAGCCCAACCCCAAGCTCCGCACACATGACAGAGTACGACTACTCTCCTGACGCTCAAGAGCGTTTCCAAGCCAAGATGGCGGGCGTTGGAGACTGGGTCACGCAGCAGAAGCACCACGCGCCTAAGTACTCTAACCCGTTCGTCACGGAGCCGGCCTCCTCCTCCACCACACCCCGTTCTCGCACCCCGCCTCGCGCGGAGAGCAGCTCCAGACATTACGACGACCGACCGCAGCCGTCGCGCTCGCGGACGCTTCCCGCTCAGATACCCGCCGCTGCGGGATACGGCCACACGTCCCGAGCATACGCCCACGCACAGCAAAGCATGGGCGACCCCAGCGCCCGCCATCGCTCGGCGCGCTCCCCGCAACGCTCGGGTTCACTCCCGGTGGACCCACGATACGTCTCCACACACGTCGTAGCGCCTATGCACCCGGCAGTGCCGCGCGCATCACCAGTCATCTACGCGCCCCCACCCCCGCCCCCATCAGGTTACCGCTCTCGCCAGGTCGAGTACACATCCGGCCAGATCGTCCTCCCTCCACCACGACACGGCGAGCAATACGTCATCATCCCGCCCAAGGGCCGCCGGATTGACATCGTGACGGATTCGCATGGCACTGCGTACCACTCGCGCTCGCAGTCGACGTCGCGCAGCACGTCACGGAGCACCGGGAGTCCGACGAAAAAGACAAACGACGCGTTCCTCAAGCGTCTCCTGACCACCCTTACGCCGAACGTCGAGTGGGGGAACTCGTCCGGCTCGCGGTCCTCCGCCCGCACTCTCAAGCGCGATCCCAGCAGACGACGCTCGACCTCCCGGTGACGGTCCGTGCCTGCCTGCGCGCTGCGCACGGCGCATTCTCCCTTCCCGCGCGCTCTCTTCCTTCGTGTTCATATCCGCACCCCCGTTCCGCACTCTACACTCGTTCTCCCGTTCCGACCGTGCACCCTATCCAAAACCCTGACGCTCTTTGTCGCACCCCGTTCTGTCCAGTTGTAGGTAATGGTAATCCCGCCGCACAGTACGCGCGGTGCCCTAATACTGTAGTCCAGCGCCGTTATAGTCCACTTGTATCCCTGTATGTAGATGATCCCCTTAGATTTCGCAATGGAACCGGATTGGAACCTGGAAAGGATCGCCGCAGCGATGCGCTATCGTGTGCTTCTCGGCGCAGGATGCGCGAGAGAGGGTGGCTTCGCGCGCGGGCTCGAGCGCAGGCGCGCCACTCCGGGCCGCGGCCCAGGCCCCGGATCTGCACGGTTCAGTATAGACGCCGGCGCGCTCTTCGTCCGTTCCGTGCGCTTCTGCATTCATTGGGCCCTTCATATGCGTTCATATGAGACACCCGGGCGGATGAGCTCATCGGAGTGGACGTTCTTGTTTTGAAGGAAGCTCGGAGGAAGTGCGCTAGAAGACGAGAAGGACCGTGATCCGCGAGCGCTGCAGCGGACGTTCGGTGCGTGTACAGTTGGGGGTGGCTCGGTGATCATGCTGTTCGCCTGAATACGGTGCTGCCCCCGTTTACAGTGCCTGACCTTCGTTGAATGTGGTATATGGCTGTCAATTTAGTGCGGGGGACCCTTAGCTTGCTTTGAATGGTGTGAAACGAGTCCGAACGTCGCAAGATGTGCTCCGAAAGGATACCTCCTCGCTTGATTGCGGGGGAGTTACCGCAAATGTCTGCAGGTATCGGAGTGAGTGAATCGGTTCTTATTCGGAAACGAGCTGCGTATACATATGAAATTCACCACAAACACCATCTACTCCTCACGAGGTTGCGCCACGGTGGATACCACGATGCCTGCCGTGTTATGCTTAGCTGCGTGAGTCCGAGTCCGTCTCATATCGCCACCTCGCCCTAACTAGCATTCCTCCCATCTAGATGCATGAGTTCCTCAACGCACTGTATCTGACATACCCATCGCGGAATGATACACGCATCTGCCACACCCCTGTCCCCGCCGCCCCGCCCCGCCCTCTCCAGAGCTCCATCCCGAGGACTAGTCAGCATTCGATCAGCAACGATCACGATCGGCCCTCCCCGCCCACTGTCGCCCACAGCATGCCCGCCGCCGCCCACCACCCCTCGGGCCAATGGCAGGGCGGGAGGGGGCGCAATGTTCGCACACACGACGCAGCAAATAGCCGGGTGGCACCTCCGTTGGGCGGCTGGGTCGCCGGGTGGCACGCAGAGGTCTTGTCTTCCGATCGAGATCCGGCTGTCAGTGTCTAGGGGTGCGCACACATCTTTGAGCAAACCGTCCCCGATCTTGGGGCCGCGTTGTGTGGCATTCGGTGCCGCTAGATGCAGACTTGTACACTTGGACCTACCGGCTCACACAGATGCCCACTCGCGGACAGGGGCGGGAGGATGGGTGAGTTGTTACGAGGGGCGCGCGGGCGCTTGCAGGTGTGTTCTGCAACAAGCCATTTGTGTCAAGGTGACATGACCTAACACACATATTTTATGGAAGGTGATTTACCGCAGAATGCCCGCAAGCATATCCGTTCTCTCATTCCCTCGGGGGACGGAGCTGGTTCTCCAGGAAACTATTCTGGGCCAGAAGGGCGGTAGTGGCTATGCTACACGCACGTGGAATGTCGGGGTCGGCCCGCCATCATCGGTATAGACGCCTGCAACATTGACGCGCACCGTGCCACCCGTTCCTGTCGACGGCGTCTTGACCTCAAGATCCCTCCGCACACTCCTCGTTATCGACCACCACCATCGCCACCTGTTCTGGTCGTCTGCTCACAGTCTGAGAAACCTAACGGAACCTTCTGGGACGTTTTGCGGCTTTACCGGCACTCGTGACGTTCATGCGAGCTCGTGCACTGTCTGCTGCGGTAACGCCGTGTGTTCAAGCCTACTCTTGCTCGGTGCCACTCGTGAACGGTCTCTCGTGCGACTCCGACCATACCTTCGCCATTCTGTGACTGGGGAAACATACGGAAGGACTTCTCCGACATCGGGACGCGCATGTATGCGCGTTACACGCCCCATGGACCGCCAAGCGACTTCGTGTAACGCCATTGTACGAACGAAGCGCGGAACCCAGCCAGGCGTGTTCAACGTTCGCCGTTCGGCTTGCCGCGTGTGATGCGCGTTTTGCGAGACGTGGCTGGCGAGGTGAGCTTGAGTGATAGGTGTCGACGGCCTGTGAAGCTGATGGGTGCCTGCAGCTCACATGCCGACAACGTGTTGTCGCGAGCCGCGTTCGGCGACTTGATTACTTGTGTACCTTTTGAGAAGATGGATGACGTCCACACAGGAGCAGAGAGAGTCAGGTTTTGTGTCCTGTGCTTTCGCAAGAACTGACAAGAGCTGATGCAGGTGCATTTCTGTTCAAACGCGCTCAAAATGTTCAAAAACATGACATCTCCAGGAAGAAGCGTACATACATATGTTCGCTGCAGCAGTCAGTGACAGTACAATATGCTAACAACTCGACCTCGCCCCATCGCTCACCTGCCTCAACATCTCTGACGCGCCGCCGCCGCACAACAAACTCACGCATAAGCGAAGACTTCGCGTGTTTCATCGTCGCAGCGCTCCCCTTCTCCACCAACAGCTTGCTCCGTAGATGTCACCGCTACCTATGAGGGCGCGACGCATCCGTGTCGTGTGGCCCAACATGCCGCATACATCTACCTTCCCACCCCTCTATCGTCGCCGGTTCGATGCGCCACTAACAGCGGAACAGGCAGGCCCGGCTTGGTGCTGAGAACCTCGGTGTATTCTGGGCGTCCTTCTTGTGCGTGGAATGCCTCATGGTGGATCCTCTTCGCCTCGTTCTTGCCCTCGTTGTCTCTAGGCGCACGGAGGCGCTCGCTCTTGACGCCATTGCATATACCCCCACGTCGCAGCTGTCGCTCGTCCCTCTTGCTCCCCGACTCTCTTCTTCCTGTGTCGCTACTCACTTGGATCTCCCGTTGCCCGTACGAGGCCAGCATCCTCGGCTCTGTCTGCAAGGCTCATGGGCGCTCGGAGATGCGTCTTCTCACCATCAAGAATTGTGGGACTATCTCACGGCAACCCTGCGCTCGGGTAGTTAGTGCGCGTATATCTTGTATGGGCAGTCTTGTCTACGACCCTTCCGCTGTGCGAGCGGTGCTATGTGAGTGTATCATCGCCTCTCATATTCAATCCACACATATTCAAATGTAGCAAGTCGCTCTGGGTCAAGTTGTTCTTTCTCGACGGTACAAGGTCAAGGTGTACTGACTTCTTTTGCCAATATGTGCAGGCGTCGGCTACGAACACTCGACCGCAGGCCGCCCACACGTAGCCTCGTGTATCAAGACCACCCTCACAAGGGCTTCTCCTGTGCGCTTACACCCGCCGCGTTGCTGCTAGGTTTGCGCCCAAGATGATAGCGCGACCACACTCTCAGGCTCGGCGAACATACGTCCTTTATAATAATGCGGTGCGGGTTCGTCTCCCCGCCGACTCCGCAGGCCCCCGCCCTTCTTCTTCTCCTGCACGGATGAGTCTTCCCCTCGCTTGCGCAATCGACTTCTTCAGGACAAGTCTGGTGCTGTTGTCTAGCTCTCTCTGGCGAACTTGGTGGCGCGATGGCGGTGGATGGCGCTGACCGCGGTCACGGATGCGCCACGGGTGCGCGGCCCGGGGCACTTGTGCGGGTTTGCTTCCGCCCGCTATCGGCCTCCCGCGCAGAGTTTCCACTCTTGGGACTTATCTCTTCCAGCTCGGGATGGCTTGGTGAACGCGGTACCTGTGCACCCTGATCTAGTCCCGACCTATCGCGCCTTCCGATCGCCTGGTCACCCTCTCGCACTTGCACACAAAGGTCAGTTGCGCATCAATTGGCGGTATTGATCCATATAGAATCGCCCGGCCTCGGCTCGCTGACGTCTTAGCTCGCGTTCGCGGACGGGCGCAAGTGGCGTAGCACAGATCTCAAAGGTTGCACGCATGGTCATCAGGCGGGAAGTCCGGTGAGTGAGTCCTCCACGGTCCCTCATGATATCCTGAAGTCTTACGTGCGATACTGAGCAGATCGAGACCCTGTATTACGCGTCATCCCTGGCCGAGTAACTCTCAATGGATGACATCTCCATACGCCTCGCTGTGAGCCATGAAGATGGTGCAGGTTCATTGACCTGCTTTCCAATCAGCAACGCCGTCCTGCAACTCTGGACGTGCATGAGATTGAAACTTGTACGTCCCCTCGGACTCTATACTGTCAGTCTTTGGTCCCCATGACCGCGACTGCCCGACGTACCGAGCTCGAGTACAAGGGCAGCGCCATGGCTCCATCGATTTGCGCCTCGGACTTGTACATTCGCTCATCTCCGTCGGGGCGCGTACCCCTGCAAAGATACCCTGGCAACCCACCGGGCTGGGCATCCGCACGGCAGGGCCCATGCACGGGCACACGCCTTGTACTCGCGCGTCGGCTGACGCAGGCTGCTGATGGAACGTAAGTCCGAGCCCCATCCCGCGCGTCCGCTCTGCTGACATAAAACACAACCTTGCGCATTAGGCCAATCATCGGCATCCGTCCACGAACGGGGCGCGTCCGGGCGTGATGGGCTTCGGCGGCTCTGGCCCGGGGGACGTCTGCGCCGCGCCCCTCAATCAAGCAGCCCCCGTCCGCTCCCGGCGCGCCAGGAACCAATCGCGCGCAGAGTTACGTCCATCGGGCTTCCGACCGCATGCTCCCCCGTGCGCGCGGGAGCCCCAGAAATAGGGCGCGCGGCCTGTAGGCTTCTCGCGACGGAAGGCGCGACCACGGGTGCTGCGTCTATTCGATCGGAAGGGGACGAAGTATTTACAAAATAAACAGCCGGGACGCGGAAATAACCTGGCAGCGTACGTGGGGAGCGCGGAACAGACGAGACGAATCCTGGCTGACAGCTCCCACAGAGCGCGCTCGCCCCCTGGGGCGAGGGAAATAATGGATACAGTGCGGCGCGTCGCCGGGATGGTACTGATACAGGGTTACAGCGGACCTTACCTGTGGTAGGGGCCGATTCCAGAGACCGGACGAGCTAACGGAGAGAGGAGCAGAGGGGAGGACGAGAGGCGGCGACAACAGCGAGATAAGCAATAAGGAAAATAACGAGCGGTGAGTGGAAAAGATGGACGCGCGGGAAGCGTTCTAAATCGCATACGTGGGTACGGATGCGAGGTATGTTGGCGCGAATGCGGCGGCGGCCACGGGGTCCACGGCCTGGCGCCCATAGTAGGACGAGAAGTCGTGCTTGGACGGGGCCTCGAAGCCCTGGGGCGCGTACGCTAGTTCGACGCCCGGGGGCGCGCAGTACGCGGGCATGCCAGCGGGGGCGTACAGGTGCTGCTGAGGTAAGAACTCCGGGGACGGATCGTAGCTCTCGTTTAGCGAGGGCAGGTAGTTGTCCATCGCTGACATCGGATCGCAGGGACCGTGCATCGCCGAGTACGTCTGGGGAGTGCCCGGCATGCTCGAGAGCGGCGAGGACGACGTGGTCCAGCTGTCGAGGAACGTCGTGTCGATGGTGAGGCAGGTAGGATCGAATACCTCGGGCACGGACATGCAGGACTCCTGGGAGCCTTGCTGGAAGGTCTGGTAGACCCCCTGCTGGTCGAGGGGATCGCAGGGCTGATACTGTGGCATCGCGGAGATCGCGCTGTTGTCGAAAGAGAATGTGTTGAATTGGTCCTGCACAGGCCCGTCAGCATCTCGCTGTCAACGCAGATCGCTATCTCACACTCACAAAGGAGGGATTGGTGGGTTGGAGTGTGTATGAAAGGGCAGTGGGGTCAATTGGCGACGAAGGTGAGCTATACCAGTCACTTTCCATGTCCGCCTCTGTCGCCGACGGCGACGCCGGCGGGGAGGTGGCGCACTCGTCCGTAGGGCTATGCGGGACCTCGGGCTGCGAGCTCGTGGACCGCTTAGCCTTCCGGCTCGATGGCGTCGACGGCTCCGCACTGAGGAAGGGCGCATTCGCTTCGGGCACCGGCGCGGACGATGAGCGTCGGTAGTGGCGCGCGGTTATGGGCGCCTCGAAGCGGGTGACGATCTCCGGGACGTGGTGGCGGTCGAACTCCTGGATGGCCTCGTCGAGCTCGCGGCCCTTCTTGCCTTCGACAAGGAGCTCCGCGATCTTCGCGCAGCGCTTCAGATCCTTTGGTTCGACCTCGCGCACCTTACGCTTCTCCGCTGGCGCGCGCCCTTTCGTGTGCAGGGGCCGGAACGCGTACTGGGGGAACTTGCGGCGGTGGTCCTCGAGCGCGGCCTTGGCCTTCGCGTGCCACACCTGGCGCTCCTCGTGCGGAAGGTTCTGCCAGGTGATGCCGATGATCTTCGAGAGCGTGCTGTGGTTCGTCTCGACCTCGGACGAGACGTGCTGGCTTTTGATGAAGGCGGAGCGGAAGAGGATGAAGGCGTTCGGGGGGCGGGGGATGTGGTTCTCAGGCCGCTTCTTCGCGTGAGCGGCGGCGGCGCGGCGGGAGGCGGGCCCGCAGTCGTCGCCGGCGGGGAAGAGGAGGGAGTCCGCGGAGGCGTAGGCCGGGCTGGGGGGGTCGTTGTAGGTGCCGGGCGTGACGTTCGGCGCGAAGGCGATGCTCTGCGGCGCGGACTCGATCTTGACGGAGACGTCCATCGTGGGCCGCGCACCTGGGACGGGAACGGGGTCAGTCACACCGGTGCGTGGCCGATCTGTCTGTCTTCTGTGCATACCTTGCGCTGTGCGGCGCTTCGAGGGGCGAAGACGTTCAGCAGGCATTGAGAGGAGGCCGGATGAGGCAAATGCCCAGGTGCACAGCGGACGCAGAGGGGATGGCGGGTGACTCGAGCGAGAGAGCCCGGGGAAGTGATGAGGAGGAGGGTGTCGCAAATGGAGAACCGGTGGGAGCTTACATACGTCTTATAGCGGGCGTGCGCACGGGGGTGTGAACTCCCCCAACTCCGAAATCGAGGCGTTAATGTTCCTTCGACGCTTGCCTCAATCGGCGGACTCGACTAATCTCGCCGCAGTCCTCGCTGATAAGCCGTCCACCGATCGAGCAGCCCTGCCCCGGCCCAAGGGAACCCTCGATTTCGCCAGGTCACGGTCGCCTCCCTTTGCCGCCCGCATTGCTGATTATCCCCTCAATTACGTCTTCGCAGCCGGCGCACGTCAGCGGTGGGAGCGTGCGCGCCGCCGTGCTCGACGGCGAGCTCTGCCCCCGCCCCGTGCATCGACGCAGCGGGCAGGGCGTGTAGGACAGCAGCACGGATCGAGATGCACATCGGCGTGGCAGATGAATGGGATTCACGCCAGGCCGCGCTATGCTGTTTTGAGCAGGCGTTGTTCTGGCGTGCGAGGCGTGCCGCGCTCCCATGTGCATCCGCCGAATGCGTCCTCGTAGCGATGGCGATCCCGTCCAGCGTCGGAGGCCACGTACGCGCCAATAAGCTGCCTTGTAGGTTCGACATTGCGTATTCGACGACGCTTGTTGTCGGCCCCGCCCCTGCGCCCCAGGGACAGCGCCCGCCGCTATAGTATAACGCCACATCTGGGATCCGATTGACTACAGATCACACCTGCGGAAACAAATGCGCACTCGATCGTCCACGCGCACGCCGAGCACTGGCCATCTCGCGGTGATGGGGGTGATGCAGCCCCGCTGCCCGCGCCCCCCGCCGAGCCCAGGCGCGCGCAGCGGCGGACTCCGCTAAACTCGGTCTTCGTGCCCGCCCCGACGACGTCCTCTTCCATGCCGCCATCTTTAGCCGCTGCGAACGTCTGCTGGGTCCCTGCGACTGGGAAGCACACGTCGCGGAACCTTTGCGAGATCTCCATCAGCTCCAGGCGCCGGCACATATCACCCACGAACCGGAGAGCCTGATGCTGATGTTCGACTGCAGACGGACGGAGTGCCCCTCCCTCCGATATTGATTCTGCAGGTACCGCCTACAGACTGAGGTCGGTTGCTCGCCGAGCCACCTCATGCTAATCGCGGATGAACGACGGCCGGTACACGAAGCAGATACCCTCGGCCAGCGCCTCCTGGCGAGCACAGATCCCACAAATCCTCATTCGAAAGCGTAGACGCCCGCCTTCCTTGCAGATTCCCTTGTGTGGCGGCGCCCTCCACGGTTCCATTAATATTCTTGTCCGCGCACCAGCAGCCGGAGCAGTCCTAGTACCCTGCAAGCCGCCGACGCCCAGCAAGGTGCCGCCGCCGCCGCGCCCAGAAGGACAAACGCTCCTCGACAGAACGTGGGTGTGCGCCGCTGCGTCGCAGACGCTGCCAGGAAAGCCCCGTTCCTATCATGACGCGCGGAATGCCCAAGAAATAGCGGCTATCCCAAGAAGCTCGCGCTCCCAGTGGCTTGCGCGCGTCCCCCCGTCGCGTACAGTTCGGCGCGGGGGATCGGTCTCGTCCGTCGCGGTGCCCCCCCGCGTGACCGCGCTCGGTGCTTTTGCGAGTAGGCTCCAGGATGACTAGTGACGGTGTTGGCCATTCAGCTGCGCGGGGACGCAGTATCGACGGTGCGTGGCGCCCTGCATTAACATCAGAAGCCCTCCACCACGGCTTCCTGACCCACCGAAGGCCCACCGGGAGGCGACGCCCTGGGCAGGGCGCCACCCGATCCAGGCAACCTTGTTGGCTGCGAAGGCGCGACGCTGCCCGCGTCGCTGCTGCGCCAAGCACTAGGCCACAAACGACAAGTGCGCCGACGAAGACTCCTGCCCGCACTCCGGAACGGCTCCCAACTGGACGAGCTGGAAGGGCCCAAGGCCCCCTTCTTCGTGCGTGCACATGACGACAGGCCCTCGTCGCTTGTTTTCGCCTTCTCAAGACACGCCCGCTACCTCCGCGATGTGCGATGGCCCCGATAAGTGCACCTGGGCGACACGCGGATGAGCCGGCCGCGATGTGAGGGAGAAGATGCCCCGACGCGGAGCAGAAACCACGCCAGTTTTCCTGCCTCTTCCGCATCATCCGCGTGGGCGGCGCACAGGGCCCGGGATCCC
This sequence comes from Lenzites betulinus, assembly GCA_022264855.1. NCBI lineage: Eukaryota > Fungi > Basidiomycota > Agaricomycetes > Polyporales > Polyporaceae > Lenzites > Lenzites betulinus. The sequence continues at coordinate 32,822 of JABYQU010000045.1, read as the reverse complement.
ACCCCGGCATGCGTCCTGCTGGATCTGCGCGGAGTAAGGGGGTGCGCCTCGAAGGGAGCGGGTTGCGAGACGGGGGTGTTCTCCTGCCGCATTCGAACGCAGAACACCCAGCGTGCAACGTGGGCCTACACGTGTACGGGACTGATGACCCGCGAGCGTGGCACGCCCCCGTCCGAGTCCCCACCGCTGCCCGACGGGGGGGATCCGGGCGGTGCACAGGCTAATCTACACACCGTACTCGCGTGCGACGACGATAGCCCGCTGGGGATGGGCACTGCACGGTGCCCGCCCCTGCACCGTGCGCCAGCGAGTGATCTGTGTGCTTTTGCACGTACGCTCACGGCCCGAGAAGGGGCGTGCCTGCGCTCATGAGCGGGAATGCGCCTTCCTGGCCGGCTCTGGGCCAGCGGCACGGCGTCATGCGCCTCAGCGCACTGGCGGCGGTGGGCGTATTACTCCCCTGGGCATGCGGTCGCGCCTTGAGGTGTCGTAGATGCGCGGCGGAGATTAATTCCTACACACAGGAATCCGAATAAGCTTGAGTCCCAGACCGACCCGCACAGTGGGTGACCTGCATAAACATAGCAGCCAGGCCCTCCGCCGCGGACGTCCCTGCAGCCCATCAGGTAGTTGTTTCACCGGCCATTAGCCTTGGGCCGGCACACAATAGTGGCTGTCTTGATTGCGCGGGCGATGGGCGTGTACTCATGAAACTTTGGTGGCTTCTGAGGAACTGGAAATGACCGTGCGAAGAAGACGGGACGACACCGGGCGCACGGCGCACCATCCGCTCCGGTCTGCGAAGCGTTGTACCGCCGAGGGCTAGCGGACACGCGCGGGGTCATCCGTATCTGCGGTGTTGGCTGGCACATGTATTCGGGGCGCGGGCGTTGGCGGTGCGCGCAGAATACAGAATACAACGCAGCGCAGCAGAGGAACGTGCTTACCAGCTCTATCCGCCGTATCGTGTGTTCGCATCGGAACGCTACCGATGTTGGTACTAGTGCTGTGATTTGCACCTGCGCACCTTCCTTGATCACACTCGGCGTCCACTCGGCTGGGACCGCACGAGTGCCCTAGTGCGAGATATGCATCTCGTATCACCCGGGAAGCGTTGTTTGAACCTAGGGGTATAGAACGTCAACAGTTAGTGGACGTTGTTCGACAAATAGTCATGATCCGAACTGGAGGCGGTACCCGGTAGCTCTCCCGCTGGTCTGCGTTTGTGGCCTTTGGCCCTTGCGGATTTGGCTGCCACCGAAGCTTGAAGGTTACGATGACGCCGGTTGTATAGCAGTGGTGGCGACCTAAGCGTTCAACAAGATTCCATCGCGGAGGCGAGTAACGGGACCGACCCGTATACAGTAGGCGTGCTGTGCCGACCAGTAGTCGCACGCTAGGCACATATGCTTGTCACATTTGCTGACGGACGGAGATGAAGTGTGGGGGCCGTCGGCGTATGCTTGTGCATGCCGTTGACATAGATGGATAGTCCTATCACTCAGAGGCGGCGCAGGAGAAGCCGTGATAGACATGATGGCGCGGGCCCTACCAGGTTTGTATGCTGGAGGAGAATTTAGCGGGCGGATGTCTTCCGTTGCGCGGCAACAGGAAGCGTCTAGGTAGATGTGGCGTCAACGATTGACCAGCAGCTGGTGGGACTGGAGGGTGAACCGGAAGGTTGCGCGACAGCTAACACGAGAGTGCCCGAGCTGCACGGATATGATTAGCTAAAACACCACCCACCCTCTCTCGACATGAGCATCAAGTCGTGGAAGGCTGGGCGGTATATGTCAGTTGCCGGATTCAGGATGGTTGACTCGTCCTACACCGCATAACGAAGGCGGATTCGATACCCCAATCGTGCCGGAAGGAAGAAACGCCGGTCCGCTATCCAGCGGAGACACCGTTTACGATGCGGCGGGACAAGTGCGATAGCAGCATCGAATTCCGAAAGAGGTGAAGACATCACTGGGTGTACACATCCTGAAGACCACGTCAGTCGGTAGGAGAACTTCCAGATTAGATATTTACGTACTGCCCCCTGTCGCTGGTGAGTCACCGCGCGGGTATAACGTCAAACCACCCATACTCAGGGTCGATGCGAAGCCTTTACGCACATCTTCAAATGGACAAACGTGGACATGACGAAATGTACGATGGCGAGAAAGGTAATCCGTGCGCCTGCGCAGAGGAGACATGTCATTTCGCGTGCATCGAGGTAAACGACGGCTAAACTCACGTCGACCACATGTAAAACAGATGGATATGCGTTGGTGGGCGGTCCGAGATTTACTGCCGGACCAGTCATGCTCGACTTGACCCGTTGACCGATGAGACGGACCCACGTACCATGACAAACGCGTCTGCCTCGATCTCGACCAGCATCTCTGCAGAGACGAAGCGGGCGCCGATGATCATCGTGGCGGCAGGACCGACTGCGCCTAAGGACTCCTTCAACGCTTTCCCGACGCCGTCCGCATCCGCTCCATGCGTTACGAACATGCGTACGCGCGCGATGTCGTTCATGTTTCCACCGAGCCCTTCGATCGCCCGAACGATTTCGGCGAAAATGGTACGCGCTTGGTCGTATGCGGAGCCAGGATGGCGCAGTTTGCCGGAGACTGGGTCGATGGATGTCGTTCCGGAAACGGCGATGAAAGGTCCTCGCCGCACGGCCCTCGAGTAGCCAAACTCCTCTTCATATGGGTTTGCGGTTTTGAAGTGGAGAGACTGAGACGCGGGCGATACAGACATGGTAACTTGAAGGGGCTATTTGATGTCAGTACCGCAGCTGCGAATGCGGGAAGAGAGGTGCTCGCCGTAGTCGCCGCCACCGTCCATTAAATGCAATCAGTCATGACTCCGATCGTGACTTGACTCGACATATATCTCCTTGTGAGGCGAATCACGGAAAACCAAATTGTCGAATTTATACTAGCATGTGTGGTTTAAAAGCGGACGCAGGCGATGGGGCCAGGTGATGGTGGTAGGAGACAGAGAGACTGAGAGAGCGCGTGCGAGCCCGATCGAAACCCTTCTCTCTCTTTCCCTCTCTTCGTCCTCTCGACTCTCCTTCGCCCACGACGATCTTGTCGATGCCGCAGCTGTCGAACCGGGTGAACACAGGCCGCTGAGAACCACAGCCAACTGCAGCAACTGGACGTAACCGCCAGAATAGCTTCTCTCTCAGATCTCAGCGCTCAGGCAAGCCTCGTGTTCCCACCTCGCCTTTATCCATCTCTCTCATCTACCTCGCCATCGTCTACCATGGGCGACTACTACGGCGACATGCCAGGACTCGTGGATCCTGGACGGGGCTATGATCACGCAGCACCCCAAGCACTGTCCGGTCTCGGCATTCCGAGTCCATTCGAGCATCAGCGCGGCCCACCACCACAATCCTTCCTGCAGCAAGCGCAATCCTACTCCAGCAGTCCGTCATCTGGCTACCCATGGTCCTCTCCTTCAGAATCATATACGTCGTCAACATCGACGGCGTGGGCTGGGATGCACTCGATGCCCCCCACGCCCATGCCCGGAGTCTTCGCAGGCCCGCCCGCCGTCGCGATGATGCATCCCTTCATACCCGTCGGCGTAGGTCCGGACGGATTTCCGCGCTCTCCGGGCAGAGACGAGAGGGAGGAAATGGCCCCGCAGTGGCAGGTCGCGAGATACGACGAGGGATCCTTGCAGAGACGACCCACGGTCCGGTCCACGACACCGCATTCCCTCACCTCCAGTCCGTCCTCAGGCGGCTCCATCTCTCGCCGGCCCTCTCTGAGGGGACCCGGCGCAGAGGCGACGAAGCGGCCGCCACGAGAATGGCGCTCCGACTTCAGCATGAACGGCCCAGGTTTCCTGGGGAACCTCCTCACTCGCTCGCGATCGAGGTCATTCGGGGGAGGCGGTACGTGTTTCCCATCCCATTCCACCTGTCACTCGGTCCACTGAGTACCTTTCCATGTGCCAGACCTTCACCATAAGGTGACGCTGAACCCATACATCCGCTACGTCTCGTCGAAGCCGCCAGTCATGTACGACCTGCGGCGAAGTGCAAACCTCCTCCGATTTCGTGCGTTGGACCACACGCTGTCAAGCTGGGACCTGACGCGCTTCGCGTGCGAGCCGCCGCTACAGAGCATGCGTCTCTACCATGCACAGCTGCCGTGGTACGTGATCGTCGAGGCGAGCAATCCCGCGGGCGTGACGCTCTACGATCTCTTCCTCGCGATCCAGACCTACATGCTCTTGCCGATCGAGTTCGGGGACTTCTACAATATCGAGATGAACAACGACCTCCGTGACCAGATCGCGGCGGCCTGGGCGGAGCGCTGCAGGACCCCGGAGGAACGGAACAAGGGCGTCTTCAGGGTGGACTACCTCATGGGCAAATGCATCATGGAGGGCATCCAGAAGGGCAGGGACGGCCTTTGGGAGATCAAGACGCGGAAGCATGGACCGTGATTCTTTCCCTCTGCTCACCAACTCATTGACTGGCGTGCGGTAGACTCGCGCGCCGTATTTATTCTCGTAGGTAGTAGTTCTCATCCATTCTTGTACTTTTTGACTGTATGATGCTCTGTGTTATGGGACCGATACCCGCGCATGCCAATGTACCTCTCCGTTATTCCGCACCAAATAATCAACTGCTCTGTCATCCACATCGAGCATAATGTCCGTAACATAGATAGATGAGGATATATGTGCAACTACGAAATGTGCTACGCTACCAATGCAGTCCGTGGTGGATGCCGTCAAACATCCGCTCCCCAGCACCGACGATCGCACCCCCGAGGTACCTCCCCACCTTCCTCCACTCCCGCCCGAACCCACCACGATGGTGCCCAGCGCCGGCCCCCGGCAATCCTCCGTTGATTCCGTACACAGCCATCGCCACTCCGAGCACAAGCACCGCGCCGGCCACCATCGTCTTCCGCCGCACGACGAGGTCCGTGAGGCGGCGCGGCTTGCGCAGTCGCCGCCGCCGCTTCTCCTTCTCGTCCTTCTCGCCCTTGCGCCCCTTCCGCGCGGAGCCCGCCGTGCGGAACGAGTCTCCGTCGGAGGCGATGTCGTCGCTCTCGATGTGCGGCAGCACGATGAGGTCCGGGTTGAGCACCATCCGCTCTGCGTCGTCATCGGAGGGTACTTCCGCGCGGTGCTCGGACCATGTGCGCATCACGCTCTGCGGGCCCATGACAGAGTCGACCGCGACGCCGGGGTGCGTTGGCGGGTACTGTGCGTAGAGCGCATCGGCGCGGGCGAGCAGCGCGGTAAGCGAGATGCGTGGACGGTGCGCGCGGACTGAATCTAGCGGCTCGGGGGAGCGGCTACGAGGCGGCGGGTTCTTCTCGGACAGTGGAGCTTCCAAAGCGTCGCTCTCGGGTTCGGAGCCTGGGTGGCTCTCGGAAGGGTGCTCATTGTTGTGCTCTGCCTTCGTCTCCTTAGGGAGAACGGCGTCCTGCGCTTCATCGGCCTCTGTTGCGTGGGGCTCCCCGGCGTGAGCGTCGTCCTGTGCCTGATCTTCGACCGGGGGCTCCGAGAGGGCCCCTTGCACGTTTCCTTCTGGGGTGCCGCCACTGGCAGGATCGTCGGGTTTGGGTTTGGGTGGGGCTAATGCGTCTGTATCTGACGGTATTGACGGCTCGGCTTCTTCCACCTGGGATTCTAGCTTTGGAGCTGCCTCGGGTTCTAAGACCTCCTCTTTGGGAAGCACGGGGTCGTCTCCCTCTTCGTATAGGTCGGGGAGGCTTGTGAGAAGCGAATGCATCATGCCTTCTTCGCCCTCGTCCTCAAGCACTTGGACTTCCTCCCGGCGCATCAGAGTGAGCTATTGTTCGAGCTGCGTAAGTATGAGGCTGTGGTGTACTGCGCGACAAGAATAACTCACCGCAGCGGCGAGGTATACAACAGCTATTGGAGGTCGACATAGCAGGTAGTCAAAGATGTGTTGAATTAGTGGCAGGGTAGGCACGTCATGAGAAAACAATGTTAGCAAGTTGGAGAGGGCGTAATAGGGGAGTGGAGCAGCGCTGAATGAACATTAGCGGGAGGCATGGCACTCCGATTACAACGACGTACCCTTCAAGTGTGACAGCGAACTTCTCGTCTGCCAAATGCAGTATTCGTTTCAGTATCCTGGGCTGAAGGTAAGCTCTAATTCACAACGAAGTGAATGTGCAAATTATAACTCACCGAAGAAGGCCAACTACGGGCTCAAGGGTGGTGCCCATTGAGTCGCGTACACGGTGTAAGCTCATCTTCTCCGTTGTCGGGAGATGGAGTTCTTTCGGCAGGGACAGATATAACACTGAAACGATGTCATGATATCCCTGGGTCCTTCGTCAATATGACGAGTTTAAGCCACAGTCCGAAGGGACATACCTGGAAGTAATGCAGGCGAGAGCGCCGCCTGAACAACGACACAATTAGGTGATTGAGACCAGCTTGAAGCTTCTCCCTATTCGCAGTTGCATCCTCTGGACCTGAACCATCGTGAGCTCCGGACGGTGTGAATGAGCCAGCGTTGTTCACCTACTGGGTACAGTACAAAGCTGCGGTCGGTGTCCAGGCCAATCTGACGTTCGTCTGCATGTGGGACTACCTCTGCAAAGGGCTCATTTTCCGAGGGCTCTTCCAGATAGCTGTTGTTCTTTGGGACGACAGGAGAGTTGCCTGCAGCGCTAGACAGGTCTTGTAAGACTTCGTCTTTGACATGCAGGAGCTTCGGCCTACATGTGGTTACGTCGAATGACCATATGTTTTAAATAGTTGACATACCAAAGCCGAACGCGTTCTGGACCGAAACCATACGGCTCAATGCTCTGGACTCGCAATGCCTCCCAGTCAAGAGAGGCGCCTGTCCCATCCACGGCATTCAAGAAGTGCGAAGTCTCTTGTGCTCCATCGTCCATCCCACAGGAGTGTTTTTGAGTGGGATAGTGGTGAGAACTCAAGATAGTGGACGACAACCCGGTGGTGGTTAGTGAGGAGGATGTGGAGAAGGAGGGAGGAGGAAGAGGCACGTGAACGGCGGAGGGCTTGCCGTTTATGGGCGCCTAATGCGAGCAATTATGCTAGGCGCCCGGCATACGTGCCTCTCTCGACCTCCGACCCTCCTCGAGCTCTGCGCTCGCAACAACCAACATTGCTTGGTCGGTCTAGCTTTGTTACCTCTTGGATGAACTCGTAATGGCTACTATACGATACCCTAATTTACCTCGGGCCAATGTACTGGTTCTTGCATCTGACGCAGTGCAAGCTTTACTTCCGTCGACACTCATCTCGCAAGCGGATGCCCTGCTGGACGCACATCGGCTAGAAGATGTTACAGACCTATCAGAACAGCACCGAAAGAAGCTACAGTCGATGCTGAATGTGGACCGACACGATGTGAAGCAATATTCATGTTCCGTCGTGGCTAGTGCTGACCCCGTGTGTTCAGCTGGACGAACTCAGATATGTCAATCAAAGACTCGGATTCCAGTGCTTTCAGGAGACCCTCTTTGAGGATGCTGGGAACCGCTTATACGAAGGAGAACTCGACCCACGTGTGCTGGTCAGCTATTACCCCGAGCTGCGCGGAGAGCTCTTCCGGGAGGATGAGACTGTGGATGTCATGGCCGGCGTCGCGGAACACATGCCTCCAGAGGATTCTGTGGATGATATCAGTGAGTGCTCTGTCTGCGGCTCCTTGCATCGTATAGTCTTTGTGCCATATATATTCGAGCTCGCCCAGCGCGTGCTCCTCTCCGTCTCGCCTCCCCTCAGGTACCCATTATCCTTCGTGAGGCCCTTCCCTGCGACTATGTTTTGTAGTTGTCCAGTGTGGAACAAGTTGTGGCCGTCTCCCAATAAACCAACCCTCAATCTCAACATGAGTACGACGGCCTCAAGTTGGTCCACACCGTCGAGAAGGCCTCTTGCAGGATTATTTGGGTGTCCTTTCGCCTCCCCACCTCTTCACCATTCACCCCCTATTGACTTATGTTTCCCCCCACCGCCCACCCCACCTGTCGTCTCCCGTCGGGACTGACTAGTTGCTGCAAACCTAGTCAGGAACTACTCCCCGCACCTCGCGCCAAACACGCGCGAAGCACCGCCCACGGTCGAACTGCGCAATATCCTCAGTATGACTGCGCGCGACATGCTCGAATCCTATTTGCGCAAGTGGCGACGGAAGGCTGCAGTCGAAGCCACCACGCCGCAAATTCAGGCCATACGTATGGTGCGTTCCCCCTCATCTTATGATGTTTTACGCTGAGCTAATGGCTTCCTAGGTTATCGACACAGTTCTCGCGAAGCTGCATGTCAACGCAGGGAAGCTCCCTGACCTGTATGCGCTCATTGACCAGCCAAATGCGATTGTGCTGTCGGAAATAGAACCTATTCTGATAAAAGCACGGCATATCAACGCTTTATGCAAGCTGTACAAGCAGCGGAATGACGACGCGAAGCTTTTGGAGACTTGGTCGAGGTTCGTGTATACGCGCTGCCCTCCGCTGATCGATCTCATCGTGTCGACAGACTTGTAGACAAGGATTGGAGAGACCCTGATATACCCGATCCACTGTCAAACATGCTCGACTTGTTGAGCGACAAGAAGGACCGTGGTCTCATTCAGCATTGGATACCGTGGCTGGTAAAGAGCGATGCAGATCGAGCCCTGAAGGTTCGCAGACATGCGCACAATTCTGATCCTGATGCTGACCTGCAAAGCAGCTTCTTATGACCACTATGTCTTCAAGGCGGAAAGCGGAGGATGATCGCCAACTACTGCAAGAAATTCGGGATGCGAACCCTGGCGCCGGTGCTCAGCTTCTGGAACACCTTGTCATCCACCGACGGAGTGCAGTACGTTAACAACAAATTTGCGTGTCTACACCTGGCTGATACAATACTCCAGGACACAGAGCTCCATACTCAACTTGTGACTACATATGCAGACCAGCTACTGACATGCCTCGCCGACGAAACGACAGCAAAACTGTGGCGGGCAAAAGGTGCGCGTATACCGTCAAAACTCAACTTTGCTTCACCGCTAAATTACTGCAGCTTTGTCGTATACCTCTAGCAAATCCGATACCCCTTTCATATCCTACTTTGCCACTACAACACCCGACTCTGAGCACAAGCGTATCCGGCTAAAAACGATACTCTTCCTGCAGGGCTCGACTCTCTACGACCCCGAAGCAATTCGTGTACGGCTATCACAACACTCTAAGCTCCTCAAGCTAGAGATGGCTATTCTCGAGGGCAAGGTGGGTACCTTCCGATACTTCGTCATGGCGAGTATCTTAAACAGTTTACTATAGCTCGGCAACCACCGCTCCGCACTCTCGATCCTCGTACACGACATGAACGATGCGACGTCTGCAGAGGCGTACTGTACACTCGGCGGCGAGGTTGTTCCCGCGAAAACGGCCCAGGTTATCGGCGAACGCTCAGGGCTACAAGCATGGGCGGCGCTCGTCATCCCTCTCGCTGCGCCAGGAAAACCGGCCAAGCCTAGCGCCGTCCCCATGAAGAAGACGAAGACCGTGGATGAGGATGTCAAGAAGGACCTGGTGATGATCCTTCTGGAGGTATACATGAGCGGCGGGTAGGCGTGTTCATGTTTTCGAAAATTTCCGTGTGCCCTGACAGGGGTGGTTTTACAGAGAAGCAACTGCAGACCGGACGGCGCAGCTGCTCAACTCGCAGGCCATGAACCTCGATGTCGTCGACGTGAGTTTCTCCCGTGCCCTCCACGGGCCTGTCCTGTGTCTAAAGTTCCGCCCAGGTTATTTCCATGATCCCGCCAGAATGGCCACTACGCGTCCTCTCGACGTTCGTCACCCGCTCGCTCCGGCGCACGCTGCACGCGCACCACGAGGGCCAGATCGTCAAAGCGATCAGCCAGGGCGAGAACCTCGTCGTCGCGGACGAGACGTGGGACGTCATCAGGGAACAGGGCGCAATCATCGAGGAGCCGCTCGAGGACGACGAGGACGACGACACGAGTGAGAAGCTCGGCCTGGAGCTTGGGGAGCGGGTGCAGGGCGAGCCGGCGTCGTTCAACGAGAAGGTCGCGATACACGCAGTGGGCTTCCAGCCCGACGGCGAGGACGATGGGGAGAGTGTTGTCGACGTCGACGTTGCGCGAGGGGCAGAAGATGAGGACGGGCTGGTCACTTCAGAACCAGGCTCTGATACGGACTCCGGGACATGATATGCTGTATACATTAGGGACGCCAGTTGGATGGTATGTGTGTTATTCGATACATCTTCTTGTACATTGCTCGCAGGACTGCCTCACCGGTTGAACGGAACCCCCTCATCGACGCCAGCATCTACACCTACGCCCCCGAGCCCGCCTCAGCCTCCGCTTGCACGACTGCCTCCGCCGCGAGCAGCGCCTTCTCGAACCCTTTCAGAAGCGTCTCGCGCTCCTCGAGCCCCACGCTCACACGGACGAGACCCTTATCGACGCCCCACTCCGCAGCCCAGTCGAGTTCTGCATAGTGCGCCAGGATCGTGTACGGGCACGCGAGCGTGAAGTTTGTCCCGAGGCTCGGGCCCTTCATGCACGGCAGCGTGTCGAAGAACGCGCGCGACGCCGCCTCGGACGTGAACGTGAGCGAGAACAGGCCCCCGTACCCGCCCACAGGCTGTCCGTCCGCGCCGCGCAGTCGGCAGCGCTCGTAGTTGTGCGCGGTTGACCACTTCGGGTAGTAGACGTCCTTCACGGCTGGGCGCGGTGGAGGACTGGGGTCGGCGAGGGAGCGCGCGCGGAGGAAGGTGCAAACGGCGAGCGTGTTGGCATCGATGGCGTGCACGCGCTGCCGGAAGTCGCGCGAGTTGCGCTCCATGTATATCGCGTCCTCGTCGAAGTAGGAGTCTTCGAAGTGCGCGGCCATATGTGCCTTCAGCGCGGCGTAGTGCCGGCCTTTCGGGTTCAGGGCAAGGCTGGGGTGAGAGCGTGAGTTGTGGGTAAGCGAACTGGAGACAAACGCGTACCTTCCACCCATGACGTTGGCGTCGCCGCTGAAGACCTTGCTCAGGCTGCTCACGACCATGTCGGCGTACGGTAACACTTCGACGTTCACGAAGTTGCCGATGGTTTCATCGACTACGATCAGGAAGTCGTACTTGTCCGCCAGCTTGCGCAATCTAGGCAGGTCGGCGGAGCGTAGCAAGGGGTTCGACGGGAACTCCGTAAACAGCGAAAGGATCGGCGGGCCCTGGCCAAGCTGAGCCCCATCCTCGAGCAACTTCTCCAGTTCGTCGATGTCACTGTCAAGTCCATGTCCGAAGAAATGGCAGCCTGGACCCCACTTCTCGAGGATTTTGAGAGTATCTGTGTAAGGGAACCTAGCACGTATTCAGTCCGAGGCGCGCGACATTCACGCGGGTAAATCTTACCCGAAGCACACACTCTTAGCGGGAGGTCTTACGGCCAGCGCGAGTTGATGAGCATTCCAGATAGCGGACATGCCGGTGGCATAGAGAAAGACGTCGTCCTCCGTGACACCCTCGACACCTCTTGTACTTGGTCCTAGTTCTGCCTCGTGTCCACCGGCGGTTGACCAATCACTGGGCGCATCCCTCACGAGGACACCAGCTATTCGACGGCGCATGGCGCGTTTGGCTGCGGCAGCAGACTCGGAAGGCAAGTTTCGACCATAGCGTTCTTCAACGTATGTATCATGATCCTTGCTGAGGAGTTCTGCCGTCTGTGCTGCGATGCTCCCGCCGTAACGCATGTGGGGGAAGGTGGGGGAGGTTGGCGGTGACCTGCCGATACTTTTCGCAGAGTAGTGTCGGTTACCGGGTTTGACAGGTGGACGTCCAGGTGTAGGTACAGGCGTCGTGGGGCTTCCGATCTCTTCGTGGAGCATAGTCAGACACCTCTCAGCCAGGCGAGACGAGACACAGAGTCCGGTATGCTGCCAGAACTGCTTCGCTAGCGCGAACTGATCTCCAGGAAAGAGTACGATGTGCAGCTCCAGACACGGCGCAGATATGTCGTTGTCTTCCGGGCAGATCGTGAATTGGACCAGGCGTACTGGGATGGGTGACCCAGCTTTGGTGGACCGGTCGATCATAAACGCGCGACACTGCTCTGCGATCCTCCGCGTAGGGCAGAGAAGGCACTGCTCGCCTTGTACCCCGAACTTCTGCTCACATATCCGCGCTAGCTATGACGATTCAGAACGTGTACTTCGTTTGAGGCGATGCTACTTACCTTCTGGATGCTGAGATGTATGAAGAACCGGGGATATCCAGAAACCATGACGTCCACCACGCGCTTCTCACCCTCCTCGTATCCTACATTGTCCTTCCACGTTGGTAGCGATACAGAGATGGCATGTGCCGTGAACGGCGGGACGGCCATTCCTAGAGTGAGTTGCTGTTCATTTCGGAGGACGGTCGTAGTGCTCATCGCGCTGATATACGACCCGTTCGCGTGATATTACCAGTGATTCCGATTGAGACGCAGGGTCGATGACCAGAGCCAGAGAATGTTGTGGGAGGTAAGAGGAAAGGCTCACGTTCAAAGGAGGAGGCGGACTCCCGCTGCTGAATCTCAAATTGGGAGTCCATTTGTGGAAGATCTAATCTTATCTCTCTACTTAATATACACTTGCTGGTCACGTTATCTGCAGTCTCAAGATGCAAGCGCCTAGAGGCAGACCTTTCACTCGCCTACTTCTGCGGTGTCCACTACCCACAGCACCCCTTCGAACAAGGTAAACAACTTACCGGAACGCCTAGGAATAAGCTATCCATCTACAAGGGAGTTCAGCCTCAGAGGGGCCAATATACATAGTCAACATCAGGCCTCGGACCACGTCCATTGAACGGTAGAGTCTACAAGTAGGTACTTCAACCTACGACTTACCCTGATAGCTCAGTAAAGCATCGCCAGATACTCCTTAATAGTATGTTGTACGGCTTTTCAAATTGAAAAGTGAACACTCATCGCCATACACAGCTATTCTTCAACGCCACAAGGATGACATCCGCACCACAACGACCAGTTGACGTGCCGCCGTATCAGCTGCAGCCCCTGGTTTCCGGTTTCATCGACACCCTGAGCCGTGTGTAATGAGCCAGAGCTTATAGTAGTGCGCATGGTACTCACGTTGTACTAGGTGCTGCGGGCCATCCTGTGGCTATACGCTGCGCGCAAGCAATAGGTTCGCCCTCGTGTGATATCTCTGCAAGGATGTTAACATATTCTCCGCGACTTAGGGTCTGAGATATACGTTGGATGCTCCAATGGAGAGCTTCTGCGTTTTGCGCTGCAAGGTAAAACCCCGGATTCTGTACGTAGTCGGCGGAACGTTTTGAGACCGATGCTCACTACGAAACAAAATAGACTGACGCGTATACCCTCTTGTCACGACAATCTATCCCGAACGAGAAATCAATAGATGAGATCGTGCTAGCTCCGAGTATCTCCCGTGCCTTGGTCCTCTCGGGTAAGTACTTCTGTGGTGTGCGAATATGCCAAGTACTGCTAACTCCTCTCGGTCCAACGCAGATCACCAAATACACTTCTATACCCTTCCAGCTCTGGACATGGTACCACTGAACCTCATCAAGCCGATTCGCAATGTGGTCACTTTCGCGGTCGATGAGCAGCATCTCAAACGTCCACCACAGTACACCAACGATATCCCTCTACCTGTCGAAGCCATCGAATTCTGCGTGGTCAAGAGGAATGCAATATCACTCTACAGCTTGAGAGAGAGGCTGTTCTTCCAGAAGGTATGTATTTGTACATGCGGATACAGTTTCCGCAAATAATGTTATGCAGGAGATCCCACTCCCGCAAGGGGGAGTACTCGCAAAGCGGACAGGGAAATATCTGTGTGTCGCAGACCGAGAGAACTACAACGTGATCGACTTGATTCAGGCGTCTCTCGTGCCACTTCTACCTATATCACAGGCGATGGATTCGAATATCGCTGTCAAACCCTCGATCACCGTCATCAGTGAGAACGACTTTCTCATCTTGTCATGGACCGGTGCGAGCACGATCGGCATCTTTATAACGGGCGAAGGCGACCCTGTGCGCGGAACCTTGGAGTGGCCGAGCCATCCCGAGGCGGTGTGTGAGTAGATTCTGTTGAGGATGTGCGTTCCGAATTTGATCAAGGGCTTTGTTTCGAAGCGCTGGACTATCCCTACGTAACCACCCTCCTTCCCAACGGCACGATCGAAATCCACAGCATCGAAACACAGGCCATCGTCCAGGTCATTCCGGCACCACCGGAAGGATCCTCCCCTCTTTCCAGCGACCGGACGGCGCTTGTAGCGTCCCTGAACGGGTTCTTCATCCCCAGTACCCAGAGGACCGAGAAGCTGCGTCCGACACCGGTTCGACTGCTGCGAGGCCGAAGCAAGGCGGCGGCTGGGACCGATGTAGAGGACGAAGATGTCCACGCTATTCCCGACATCCCTGCCTTGTAGTCCAGCAAGTATTCCACCTCTGCTCCAAGCAGATGAGGTTGTATGATCATCGATTGTCGCCCACAAGCTCACGCGCTCAACGCGTGTTGAGTGTTCCGACCTCTTCTAGCCTCTCGCTCTCACTATTTCTGCTGCAACGATGCCCCGAAGTCGGATGCCGAAGTAGAGGTACGCCTCGTTCTATCCATGAGGCTGAGGGCGCGCAATCGCCGAAAACGGACTCCGACGAACTTCGCGCCAGCACTGCTCAGCTTGTTAGTGTTTTGATCGGCGCTCAAGCAGCGGGGCAGGGCCGCAGCGCTCAAGTGGCTGTTGTTCTGAGTCGCACTGCGGCACTGGCCACTTCTTGTATCGTGATACTGATCGTTGTGTGCCTCTCAGAACATCCTTAACCCGCTTTCATGCCATTTTTCTGTTTGAGTGGTAACTATGTCCCACAGTAGGCCCATCGCGCTTTTGTTGAACATAACTCACTCTACATCTCCGATCTTGCGCCCGTAGGGCCATCCCAACGTACCCCAAGCAGCCAGGGAGCAATGATGGCCTGGTCTACAACACAAGGACAACCCTTTCGAGTGCCTCGCGACCACCAACATAAAACCGTGCTCGAGCTGAAGAGCTCTCCGGGAATACTGTCCGTGCTCGCCTGACTAGGGCATCTGCAACCTCTCTCTCGCTCGGTGAACGAGATTTTATTGCTCTGAATAGCGCGTTTTTGCGCACATCTCACTTCAACATGAATAGAGTTCGAAGGTGCGTTACGTGTACACGGAATGAATGCTCTGAACATGCTCTTACCACGTTGCAAACAACGTAGTAACGTAACTTCTCATTGGCCCATGCGGCCAATGCCCACTTCCTCCCGTAGAGGCAACTCTCAGGATGATAGCGCGCCGATGATGCACTACTCTGACGGCAGCGCACGCCACGCCCCAGCTTCTTCCGCGGTCTCGAGAGCAGCTGGTGATCTGGGCGGTACCAGTGGCCATTCTTTGCGAACTTCTTCCGGCTGGATCCCGGAGGCAGCGCACACGAGTGCTGATTACACGCATCCCGCGCGTGTCCCTTAGGGACCTGCTACTTATCCTCATCCAGCCACAGCCTCCGCGCAGCATCTACAAAACCCACTCAATGAACGAGGATATACGGGTACAAGTATCGGGGGCGCGTCTACTGTTCATACATCGCATTCCGATCAGGACCCGATGGTTCCAAACCATCTCCCCCCGCCTCCCCGGGACAGGTGGAGGGAGGGCTTGGGATCGCAGACTGGGTCGACCAATCCGACGCCTGTGCGCCCCTCTGTATACCACGGAATGTGGCGCCACAACCCACTGCACCGCGTTGCGGAAACGCCCCAGGGCATTTTACGAGAAAGTGAGTGTGCAGCATATCCCGAGCCCGATTCTCGCATTTAAATACCGTAGGACCCGTTGTGCGCCCTGGTCAATCCGAGGATCCTGCCGCACAACGTGAAGCTGAATCTGGGGACGAGGGTTACAGATCGGGTGCCAGTGGTATGTCTCCGTAGCGCTCTCGCGCAGACTACGGTTTACCAGCCTGATACAACGTCACCTCCTCACAGCGAGCACTCGAGCACGAAATGAAATGGGCAGGGACGGTTCGGCTTTCCTCAATCCTCCCCGTTTTTTCCCTTCTCCGCCACCTCCTAGGACGTCTTCACATCGACGCCAGCAGCAGTCAAACGGAGACAGGGACGGTTCAGCTTTCCTCGATCCTCCCCGTTTCTTCCCTTCCCCGCCACCTCCTGGGACATCTTCACAGCAACGCCAGCAGCACTCAAACGGAGACCAAGCGGATGGGCGACCACCACGGACTCCCCACCTACAAACACAGACGCGAACATCCCAACGCCAGCGTATCTCGCCCTCAATGACCCCCGATGTTGTTCGCCAGTCATGTCCGGGATGTTTCCTTGTGCAGACACACCGTGCTTCCTGTCCACTGATCGATGCGAATCGGCCACATACCGATATACCGCCTCATCCAACACCCCTACTGAGGGTCGATGGACACAACAATAATGCCTCTACTCCGGACGGTGCTCGCAGGCGTACGTCCTTCCTTCATCGTGATTATCTTTCACTGATGGTGTCTATCAGACGGCGCTGGATCGAGGGAAACCTCGCAGCACACATCTTCAGAATCTACGAGGACTTCAAATCATCGTGTTCTCAGACCAAACAGCGTCAGAAATGGGTCACGTGAAGTATAGCTTCGCGCTCGCTCTGAATACGCTTCTACAATGCTGAATTGAGTCCTTCTACTCAGAGCCCACACCCAGGGCCCTCTACGCCCGCGCAAGCGATACCACCGTCTCAATTCTCCAGAGGACAGCGTCCCCTGTCCCCTCAATCTCCGCCGCAAGCGCCCCCGAGACCTCCTTCTCTCGAGCCCGTTCCGATGGTGAGAGAGCCAAGCTTCCGAGGCCGCCTGGTGATCCCGATCTCGCCGCGTCGCCCTGAATCCGGACAGTCTCCACCGGTAGTACCGGACGTGGTCCGTGAGGGTAGAGCCTCGTTGCCTACCCCTCCGTCTTCGCGTGGAACGCCAGCCACCAGCCCTTCCACCCAACAACCCCCACAACATCAAAACAATCAGCCTGCGCACGGGCGTCCTCCTCATGGCTATCATCCTCAGCCCTACCCGACCCCGCCAGGGTTCGCCCGTACACCCTCGGGGCCGCCACAAAGACCTCCGAGCAACCCAAACAATGGTCGCCCATCGTCCAATTTAAACGCCTCCAACGCACCCCCACAAAGTCAGCCCACCATGTCGCGCGAGCACGGTCATATTCCACGAGGGACATACCCACACGCGCTCCCTGGCACCCTCATGGGCGCTGTGGCCGCCCTGCGTACAGGAGCCACGTTCTCTGAGATTGCTCCGGAAGCAGTGACCCAATTACGGCCCCCGCCCATGGTTCCCGATGCAGCCCTCCCGCTGCTGACATCCTCAGTGTTCTATGGGCCCTACGGCCAGCCACAGGCGTACACCATGGCGTACGTCCCTGCCCAGTCAATATCACAGGGCCCCTTCTATTCTGGTACACAGTCGGTGGTCATCCACGCCAATTATCTGCGCATATCACCCACCAAAGGCCCGGACGTGCACCCCCATATGAGCCCAAACTGTGGACGACCGGACATGCCCATACTCCAGTGGGACTTACGCATCCCGCCCGAGCTGGCGCGGCGGCTCACCGTGTCCGAAGGGTGCCGCCCCCTCGGGTCCGCCTCCAAGCACGCGCTCACATCGCCCGCGGTGCAGGAGGTGAAGCTCGTGTACCCCACGACGCCCGCGGGGCTGCTGGGCCTCTTCGGCCCGATCGACATATGCCAGACGCGCACAGTCACGATCGGGGACGCGCTGCGTGCCGTGTACGACTTCTTCCAGACGCCGCTCCTCGACGCGGAGGCGAAGCACGTCGAGCGCACGCGCCCGGACGTGTGGAAGCGGTGCGAGGACGCGTTCAAGCGGCGCGTCGAGATGGTCCCGCACGCGCTGCCCGCGGCGGAGTGGAGGCGCGGGATGCGCCGCGTGGACTGCCTCGGGGAGCAGGTCAAGTTCTGGGGCGCGTGGGCGACCATGAATATCCCGGGGGCCACCTGGCAGATCAACCTGGGGCTCGTCTCCCCACAGGAGCTGGCCCCAGTCACGCAAGGCTGACCTTCGCACACATGTTGCGAAGGCGGTTATCTGAGCACGTAGGTGCACCTTTGTGCGGGCATGCACAACGCCGTTATCCATCACCTTTTTTTGCAATTCCCCTCCGGACTCTTGAGAGCTTGAGAGCTGACGCCTGTAGTTCATCGAGACTCACGATCACACTGTATTATACCATGAAACCTGCAATCAACGAGGTTACAAGCGAGATCATGAATTGGGTGGGGACGACTAACGTACAAAGCAGTATACACGGAAAACGACACGCACATATGGTGATGGTACAACGATTCCGATCCAAAAGAAAAAAAAAGACATATCCCAGGACCTACAAGAACGCATCGCGAGCTTGCGCGATTTCAGCGGTCGATCAAGTCCGCTCATCCGCCGACACATTCTCCTCTCTCCCTCAGCGATATATGGCTCGGCATGCCAACCTACGCAACCAGCGACGACTCACTTCTCAGGCACCGGGACCCTGTCCGCCCAGCGCATCTGGAAACCCTCCAAGCTGCTGACGGAGCCTAGCCTTTGGAGGCTCGTGCGGCTGCTTGAGCGCGAGCTATGGGAGAAGGATCCGGAAGACCGATGGGAGAAAGACCCGGAGGAGCGGTAGGAGTCGTTAGAGGACGTCGACGATGCACGGCGATGCCGTTGCATGCGGGTGGGGTCGATGTCGGTGATGTTCGCGAGTCGGGCGAATAGGGATAGCACTGTGATCGAGGTCAGGAGGATTCCATGGATGTATAACAAGGGGCGTACCATCCACCACCGATACTATCCCGCAGAGGTTCGTCGGAGTCATGGAGCTGTAGGACGGGGAGCTCGACATTGGGGCCTCTTCAGTGACAAATACGCGATGGGCGCTGGCTGATCGTACCGCATACATGAGCTATTTGAACGACGAGATAACAAACGCGCTGGCACTCACTTGCTAGTAGTTTCTGCATAGCATAGAGGAGCGCGTTGTTTGGAGAGACGCTATACACTGTTGAACGGTTGGCGAGATATCATACAGAAAGCAGTCTAAAACCTACCTGGGAATTTGTCTGCGCCATCGGTAGACCCATCCGGCTCCTGAAAGCCTCGTTGAGTCGGACACAAGCGCAGAGGATCAAGTACACTGACCTTTATGCGTGTGATCAGCTGCTTCAAGGGGGTGGTGAGGACTTGGTTGCTCTGTGCGGGCACCACAATCTATGTTCCACTCAGTAGAGGTACTTGAAACCATAAGATGAGATCAACGTACCCTCCCAATGTCTGTGACGCTCACTGCGCTCAACAACCCTCCAGTCTCGTCATCTACGACGGCGATGCTGCTCACGCCCTCGTCGCTCATGAGCTTCATCGCGTCCAGCACACTGTCGCTGGCCTTTGCGGCGATAACGGACAGGTAGAGGTATAGTGAGGGAAGTGCGAGCGTCGCTAGCGGCACGGACAGATATCGTAAAAGAGTAGGGGTCTTCTGCGCATACTTCGCCAGCCAGGAGAGAAGACCACGGTCGGACACCATTCCGAGGTATTCAGAGGTGGAGAAAGGAGCCTGGATGAGTACTGTCCCGAAGTAGTGGGTCAGGTGGGGCCGCTATGAACATACGCAGCGCATATATTTACCTCTATGGGTCCCCCGAGAGAATATCGTCAAGAGGGAGACTATATTCGCATCGTGGGGAAGAACCTCCATCGGATTCTTCTCCGAGAGATCTGTGCATCATGAGTTCATTCGGGCTCTTCTCGCGTTAGAAACACCACTTACTACTGACGAGGTGTGCAGGCACCTTCCCGTCCCGCGCAGCTTTGAGTATCTCTTGAACCCTAGGCTTCTCTCGGAGCTCATCAACACCAATCTTATGGCGTGTTGCGGCCAACGTCAGGAACGCGTTCACGTCCGCAAACTATGAGGAATATTTAGCTATTTAGCGCCACCGTGGTCAAGACCGTTGCGTGTACTTACGTCAAACAAACCGTAAAACGGCAAAGGCTGTGGAGAGCGACCTTGGGGCGTCCTCACGGCCAAACATATCAGTTCTTTCGATAGAAGTATCTGTTGTCAAAATCATGTTAGTGTGCTGCTGCTGCTCGGCTAGAAATGCGGGATCGGCGCGCTTCTAGACTACGGGATTAGAATAGACTCCAAGGTAATCGTTGGGATGCTTCCGGGCTATGTCTGCAACACCAGAAATATATCTTACGACATGCGGGTTCTAGTGAGGACCCCGCAGATAGAAGCTGTGTGCCGTGTACGACTATCTGGGTTCTTATCCCATCACAGCTACCGACGGGTGTGCGGAGCGCCCACATCCTCGGATTTATGGACCGCGACGAGCAGCACTTTTCCCTTTCTTCGCAGCAGGTCTCAGATAGAACTCACCTCGCATGCCTCCTCGACGCTAGTCTCCGCGTCAACTGCCACAACCGGAGAGTCGATGATATCTGAGCTCCGAGCGTCAGTCCGTGATCCGCCCCCGAGCCAGAGCCGTCCACACCTTTCGCGAGAACCTGCTTCCACGCAGCCACCCACTCCTCCGAGTCTGGGTTTGGCGTCGCCGACAGCACGAGCGGAGACTCGCTCCGAGTGCTCGACACGGATAGCCGCTTCCTCATCGACATCGTTGCAATACGTGTTTGTGGTGTCTGTGCGCCACGGCGGTCGCTCGGGTCGTCGTCGCGTCTTTCGTGAATTCGTGCCGTGTCGGGCAGGTGTTTGGAAGGCAAGAGCAGCTGAAGAGGGGGGACAGACACGTCGGGGTTACATGCCAAGAAGGTAGTGGGCGAGGCCACGCTGCGAATGCCGCTCGCATTACTCCGTCGGTCCCAGATGAGGCGCGAAACGTAAATGAACGCCTAGATTAGATTAGATCTCCCCGCCTATGACCTCACGCTCTCGTCCTAGCTCATGCCGCCCGTACACACACCGTTCGCAGGAGGGCTCGAGTACGTATCTTGTACGCGTTTGCATAGAATATGCTCCACTACAACAAGGATCGTCGCCGGTCAATATGGGAACTCACGTAATAAGACCGGGGAGCGTGTGTCAGCGACAAGTCACCCTACACTCGATTTACCAAGGCTGACTGCTACTTACAGCCTGCTATAGCGGCAGGTCCGAAATGCAGTGAAATTACCGCAGGTTGTGTCATTATTCCAACACAAGAACATGACACATGTGGTACAACACTGAAGAGAAGTAAACATATGTTACACTCAAAGCAAAACATACAGTGAGCACCTCCCCCACATAATTCCTAGGTCGGCTGACCGGCGGCGGCACTTTGTATGATATATCGAATCCTCGGACTCTCTTCCGAGTCCCAGTGTGGCGCTTCCTGTGGTGAGAGCAGCGATTGACGCCCTAGGTGATGGTGGAAAAGGATGGAGAAATGCATGTACACACACGCGGAACTATGTAAAAAGGCCAGTGACATATGTACGAGCAAGCGAAGATTAACCCCACAACACCCACTACTGTAAACCACTGTGGAAGATCGTTATAACTCCAGCGTTACACGCCAGGCCCGAAGTTAGCGGTATAGTCTCGAGATGTTCCGGCCTCGCAATAAAACATACCGATGAATACATACGCGTTATAATACAAATGCTCTAGAGTAACGGATCACTGTCTATCGGGGTCGTAAAGGCATGGATCGCGGACGGTCGTCATAACCGAATCTAGGAAGAACACCGGAGGGAGCGAGTTTAGACTACGCCTGGACGTTGCCGTTAGCGACACCGTTCACTGTCGTCTCGCCGCTCGTGGTGGTCGCGCTCTGGTGAACCTCCGTCTCCGCAACGCGTGCCTTGAGCGCGCCGAGGATCTCCTGCACCCGCGCCGTCGCGGTATCCAGGATCGGCTGCACCCGCTCCTGAACTGTGCCGCGCACCTTCTGGACCTTCTCCGGAAGGGGCTCGGGCGAAGTCAGGATAGCGGAGAGCTCGTTGATGGTCGACGTGAGGTTCGCAGAGACGTCGTGGAACGACGCCTGCAGTGTTGCGGGGAGCGCGGCGGTCGATGCCTGCAGAGAGACCGCGTGACACAATCAGTGAGAATGTTGCCATTTAGGCTTAGGCGGCCCGCGACGCACCTGGACCTTCTGCAGCTCCGCCACCATGGTGTCGCTGAGGGTGTGTACCCGAGATTGCGCCGCGCCATAGCTGGTCGACGCGAGCTCGCTGAGCGAGTGCGCGGTGGCCGATGCGCGCTGCACGAGCACGCTCTGGGTCTTGATCTGGTTGATCTGCTCGGTCGAGTATGAGAGGACCTGGTCCCGGAGGTCCTTCGTGAGGAAGTACGCGCGCTGGTACTGGAACTGCGCCTCGGGGGTCTCCGCCGGCTTATCGGCCGTGCCGCTCGAGTGGAACTTGTTGACGGCGACCGCGAAGTAGTCGACGATGGGCGCGAATTTCTGCAACGACGTCATAAGCACACACGTGTGGAGGGCGTGAGAGCGCGCCCGCATACCTGGTCGATGCCCTGCGCGACCTGGTACGCCGGAGTGCGGACCTTGTCGTCGAGGGTCTTGTTCGCGACGTCCTTTGCGTGGTCGCTGTGCCCCTTGAGGTCCTTGATGATGTCCTCCGTGGGGGTCTGGAACGGGTAGGGGTAGCGCGACTCGACCGCGTCGAGGCCCTTGTTCGCGAGGCCGTCCGCCTTGCTGAGTATGGGCGCGAGGCGCTTTTGGATGGGCTCGGTGTACGAGTAGGCCGACTTGGAGAGCTCTTGCGCGGTCGCGTATGACGAGCGCGTGTAAGAGTTGGTCGAGAGGGTGGAATGGATGGTGCTGAGCGAGTCCGCGACGAGCGGGATTGAGCCCACCCGGGCGAGAATGGTGCGCTCTGGCTGCGTGGGCGCAGATTGCTGAGTTTCTGTAGCCATTGTTGGCGACGACGAAGGGGTTAGGGGGGATGTGGACGTTGAGAGGAAGGCTGGTCGAAGATAAGCTTGCGTCTTCGAGTGTGCATTTTATGAACGCGCCGAGACGCATGTGATTATGGCCGATCTCTCAATTGGAGATAGACGCGCGCGCATCGAGATCCCTCCAGGGCCGTCTTTTGCCAGCTTTTACCTTTTTGGGGTATTTCGCCGGACTCGAGTCGGCGCCGTGTGCTCGGCGGGTGCCGTCCGACGAGTTCCCGACGACCACCTCTGCGACATTCGGCGGTGCAGACATCATGCAGCGTGTGCTGCGTCGTTTTTGTGCTCTGGTAAGAGATGAGCAGTTGATTGACGAAAATCACAGGCCTGCGCACGGCGTCGGAAATTGGTTTGCGCCTCGCTCGAGCCCTGACAAGCCCTGGCCTGCCTACGCCATCTCGGAGCTTTTTAACACGCTCTTCGAGCATTCAATTCACTCCTCACCCTTCCTCACTTCGAAATCTTGGCCTAGGTCATCTCGTAACCAACACACGGTGATGGCGTTCAAACTGACCTGACACGGTCTTTGTAAATCACGGACATCAGTCCGTGAGGCCGTTGCATAGGATTTTCAGAATATCCACGAATGTATATCACGGTCACCACGACTCGGAAGATCCGGTTGCACGTATCCACAAGGTTCGAGCATCTCGTTCTTATATTTCAGACTGTTAACATGTCGCTGACTATACCTATGCGCATCGTAGCAGACTGTAGTGCGTTAGGTTTGAGCCTACGTGGCATTAAGCACATTTTTTCGAACATGAGGTCTTCTAACCGATATTGTAAGTTTATAGGTCGGACCGCACAGTCATTTGTGAGAGAATCGTACGCCATCGATGGGCCAGATAGAAAATGCTACAGTTCCATACGTTACTTGAACAGACGTACAAGTTCACAGGGCCACCGGATTATTTCTTCCGATGAGAGTCGACTCGCTACCATCCGCTACCTTGCGAAACAGCACTGGACAACGAGAGTTCTATCTGATCCTCTCGTATCCCCTCACGGACTCATTTATCGACACCCTTCACCTCATTTTTGTTGCAGAACTCCATATCCATTGTCGACTTCCGTACCCACACGAATATTTGGCCATTATAATCTATACATAGTCGCACGACTGACGACTCGTGGGGTATCTCAGATCGCGTCGTTCCTCGAACCTTGCCAAGAATGTGCAAATCTGAGCCAGTTTGAGCCACTCTTCGCGCAGTCTCCTGACCATGGGAGCAAGCACGACATCCACGCCAACACGTCTCAAGCTATCTGCTGGGCTTATCGTCGATAGATCTCCGCCACATCTAGTCATCTCACTTCGCAGACCCCACCATAAGCGAGGATGTCTCGCGTTCATTTGCAAGAGGAGCTAGCGCGTTCTGCCGCGAAGGTCACTGCAGAAACTCAATACGGCGCAGTACACGGTCGCAGAGCGTCCAACGGCGCTGCCGTGTTCCTGGGTGCGTTCTTTCGACATGCTCTGCCGCGGTGACAGAAATCCAAGCGCTGGTCTCGTCGCTGACTAGAAGGCTTTAGAGGTTCCGTACGCGCTGCCGCCTGTCAGGTTTGCCGATCCTGTACCCCTCCCGAACAACTTCAAATATGAAGAAAAGGAGTATATCCTAGAGAGCAAATGTGAGAATCTCCTTCGCGTACTATTCTGCGGCTTCGATATCTGACTGCGAGCTGGAATGCAGATGCCGTTCAGCCCAAGAATGACGGGCAAGCCGTAGGTACGACTGCCTATCTATATAGCATGGCGTATCGCTTCACGCTGGGCTTTTCCCAGGCATTCCGTTTGAGGACAAGGTTGGGCTTGGCCAGCCTAGCGAAGACCCGTAAGAGACCACTTGACATACGATCGCCCCAAGTCCCGCTCATGCAGATATGCTCGCAGACTGTTCGTGAATATCATATCGCCTCCCTCCTTCCCCGCCCAGGGAAACTTCCCCGTCAAGGTTTACATTCACGGAGGGTGCGTTCACACACATCACATACGCTCTCTCAAGGATCATGAGTCTGAGTAATTCTGATTCATCTTCAGGTTCCTGCAATTCGGTTCCCCGCACGGCCTGGGTGCCCAGGCGCAGTTTATCTCTGCCGAGCGCTCGGAGGTGTGGGTCAACATAGGCTACAGACTCTCTGTGTTCGGTTTCGTCGCGAGTGACGAACCGAAGATCGACGGGAACTTTGGGTTCAAGGACCAGTGGCTTGCGCTGCTTTGGATCCGCGACAATATCAAAGCGTTCGGGGGCGATCCGGATAACGTTCAAATCACTGGTCTTTCTGCGGGTGAGTAAACGCAATCTAGCATGAATAGGCTTTCTCCTGATACTTTTCAATTCCTGCAGGAGCACATTCTGTCCACCAACTGCTGCATCACGCGTCCCGCCTCCCCGATGGCGAGCAGGCGCCGTTCCGCACTGCAATTCTACAGTCCAACGCCATAGTGTACGTTCTTTTGGTCGCGTTTCACAAAATACTGCAGCACTGACACGATCTGCTAGCACGACCCCGAAGACTCCTGCCGAGCTCCGCCCGCAATTTGAAGCACTCTGCCGCGCCCTCTTCCTCGACCCCAAGTCCCCAGACATCCTCACGACGCTCCAGGACCCACACCGCGTCCCGTGGTCCGCGATCACACACGCGATCGAGACCGACGCCCTCGGGGCCGTGCACGGCACCTTCCGCGGCGCCTGGGAGTCGTCCTGGCTCGGGGCGTCCGACACGATGGCGTGGCAGCGCACAGGGGGGTTCGCGAAGGGCCTCAAGGCGCACGGCGTGCGCGCGGTCGTCGTCGGGGACCTCACGGAGGAGTGGTACATCTACTCGCTCTCGCACCCGGTGAGCACCGCGCAGGACATCGAGACGAGCCTCGAGCGGTACTACCGCGAGGACGTGGTGCACAAGATGCTGGAGGTGAACGGGAAGAACCCGACGGACCCGGAGGAGGTGAAGAGGGTGTTTGGGAGGCTGTTGGCGGAGGGGCAGGTACACCTGCCTGTTAGGCTCCTTGCGCGCGACTTGGTGAACGCGGGCTTCCCGGTGGTGAGGTATGAGATTGCGTGGACTCCGGAGCAGGTCCGACCATTCGGTGCGTATGAGCTTTCCGAGTTATGCCTTTGAGGGTCAACTCACGTGCCTTCCTAGGTTACGTTACACACGGCACCGACCGCTCACTGTGGATGCTCCGGCTGCCCATACTGGAAGGGGATCAGGTCGCTATCGCGCGCAAGTGGGTCTCCACCATCGCTGAGTATGTCAAGCGCGCAGAGGACGGTCAAGGATTGCAAGAGACGAAGACGGTCCTCGGGTTGACGGAGGGGAAGGAAATCAAAGAGAAACCTGATCTGCTATGGGATGAGTATATGCTTTTGCGGAAGACGCTGCCAGGTGAAGAATAGGTGTTGGAAAGCGCAAGACGCTGAGCGAAGTGTATGATATCGCTGACTCAGTGGTGCCGGTGAGCGTTGAGCCTCTAGATGGCCTTCGGTGATCATACTTACTGACTCCTATGTGTATATCAGGGGTGGTCTCTTTGTATTTGATGACGGAATATCATATCAGCTGGACAACACGCCATGCACACTGCGTTTTAGACGACTCAGCATATTTCCACTGAGCGTAGCCGATTGACAAACGTACCTGGCATGGGATGTTCGGCACCGACGCACATACCCATATCAGAGAAACATTTCTACTTCAAGTTCTAGCTGTCCGCCCACCGGGGGCGTGTTCTCGCATATCCAACATCCCAGAGGGCATCTGACAGCGCGCATATCAGCCCACCCTCTCATCTCCTGATGCATCCCGGGCCGCCTCAGTGGAGAGAACCGTCCGAGACCGTTCGTGTGGAACACGACGCTTCACGTGAACTCCTTCGTACGTGATGGGCGCCTCGGTCTGCGGGGTATATACTTCGTACCCCGTGGGGAGCGCAGGGTCGGGGAACTTCTCGTTCTTGCGCGCGCACTCAGGCTGTTGTCCTTTCCTGCTCGAGAGGCAGAAGTATCTCGAATCTGGGAAATATTGGAAGCCGAACAGCAGAGAAGCGCCTGTCAAGATGTGGGTCATGCCGTTGCGGGGGAAGTACCTCGTTTGGGCAATCACAGGTGCGCGTTTTGGCATATCCTGTCAACGAGTAGCTTCGGTTGGACTGACTTGTGGGTCCTTGTTGCAGCATGCTGCTGCCAAGGCTTCTTGCTGCTGGGGTACGACCAGGGAGTCATGTCCGGGATTGTGCGTGCCCGTTAGGGACCCGTTTGCGTGGGGACTCGGATTGACCTTGTCGCAGATAGGAGCGAATAATCGGTTTGGACAGGACTTTGGGAATCCGAACCCTACGACGCAAGGGACTATCGTACGTTGATATATTGCGCGCACTGTTCCTTACATGCTGACTGTTATTAAGGTCGCAATCTACGTATGGACGACCCTACACACATGAACGTACTCTTGTTGACGTGCATCCCTTCTTGCAGGACATTGGGTGCGCAGTCGGGAGCTTGATCACGTTTTTCTGGGGGGAGAGCATAGGGCGGAAGCGGATGATCATGGCTGGCGCAGCGACCATGCTTGTCGGAACTGTACGTATGTTGTTTCTGTCAGGATGCCCACGATTTGACCGTTCTGCAGGCAATCCTGACCAGTTCAACCACCTTGGCTCAGCTGTACGTGGGGAGGATTGTCACAGGAATCGTACGCATTCTTCGGTCTTGTGCCCTGACGTGCTCTTTAATCTGGTCATCCTGCAGGGCAACGGTTTCAACTCTTCGTCTATCCCGGTGTATCAGAGCGAGACGTGCGGAGGTTTGGTCCGCGGTGCACTCGTTTGCCTGAACTCCACAGTCACTATCATAGGGCTGGTCATCGTAAGTGCTTATCACGTGAAATGTCCGCAATTAAATCGACCTACGGACTATCCAGGCGTACTGGCTAGACTACGGGATGTCGTATGTGACCGGTCCCGCACAGTGGCGACTGCCTATCGGTAAATATGTCGACATCTGCACCACATACAAATAAAGGCTCACGACAAGCACCCAGGCTTCCAAGCAGTTTTCGCGCTTTGTCTTTTCCTGCAGGTCATGGTTCTTCCGGACAGTCCGCGTTGGTGCATGGCGCATGGTCGCGCGGAGGAGGGCGCCCGCATCCTGGCGCAACTGGAGGACCGCGACTCTCCGGACCATCCTGACGTCGTCGCGAAGCGCAAAGAGATCCAGTTGTCCTTGGCTCAGGAGAGCGCGGGAGGTCCGTTCCGATACAGTGAACTGCTCCAGGGCGGGCCGCTCGGAAACTTCAGGCGCATATGCTTGTGCATAGGCGTGAATGTGATGCAGCAGTTTACTGGGTATGCCCACCGTCTCCAAGTGTAGAAAGATGGAGCTGATTAATTCTGTCAATTTTGTAGCGCGAATATGATCAAGTAGGCAATACGCTCTGGAAGTGGGCATCCGTATACTGACCCATTCGCATAGCTACCTGGCGCCGGTCGTTTACCAGAACACGATGGGCTTATCGAGGAACCTATCTCTGCTCCTCGGAGGATTCACGGCGGTCACTTATATGGTCGCGTCCTTCATTCCTCTCTGGGTGAGTCCCATCACACTCCAAGTGTCAATGAAAGCTCACCGCCTTCAGACGGTCGACCGATACGGTCGCCGTGCGCTGTTGATGACGTCCGCAACCGGGCTCTCTGCGTGCTTCGTAATCGCGTCAATCTTGTTGTCGATAGGCACCAAAGGCGCTGCATACGGCGCGACAGCGATGGTGTTCATCTTCCAGATATTCCTCGGCATCGGCTTCCTACCTATTGTGAGTGATCGTCTGCATCCGTCGTAACAGACCGCTGATCTGGAGCGCGAACAGCCATGGCTATACCCAGCCGAGGTGGGCTCTCCTCGCCTCATCGCCGTGTACTGCGCAAAGCTAACAACCCTATCCCGCGTAGATCACCACGACGCGGATCCGCGCGCGAGGCTCGGCGATCTCCTCGTTCTTCAACTGGATGTGTGTCTTCGCGGTGGTGGAGATGACCCCGCCGGCGATTGCGAACATTAGCTGGCGCGTGTTCATCATCTTTGCGATCTTCAACGCGCTCTGGGTCCCGATCGTGTACGTCTTCTTCCCGGAGACGAAGGGCTTGGAGCTCGAGGACATCGACCACATCTTCGAGAAGGGTGGCATCACTGGCGGAGTCTGGAGCAGCCCTGGTGGGATCACGGTCCAGAGGAGACGCGCTGCGAAGGATGTTGAGGATATGCAAGAGAACGAGAAAGGGGTGGATGAGGTGAGGGTCGACGTAGACGGGAAGGATGAGCAGTAGGGTGCGACGTTTTTGACCGTACTGTATCTTGTAACATCAGAGAGAACTTATGTCAATATTGCATGAATCTTCCACATCCTGTGTTCAAATAGCTTTCCTTGCAAAATGAAGAGCGCGTAGAAGCGGAAGAAGCTCGAGTGCATCGACAACTGCTTAATAGACGCCTGCGCGCGTGTTCGACGCCTGTGTCACGTGGCAGCGCCAGGCTTGACGTAGCGTGCGGCCATTCCTCAGGCCCAAACTATCTTGACCTCGTACTCTATCCGTCTCCCGCTGCCACTCCTTTCTGCTGTACTCTAGTCTCCCTGAGACACTCATATATCCGGCTCTCTCTGACGATGGGGTTGTTCAACGGGTGGTTCAAGAAGGTATGTTCAACATTTCACCGCGACCTCGTCAAAATGAAACCTAACATACCACACCGCACAGAGCCAGCCCGTAGATTACGAGCAGGTGCTCGCTGCGCTTTCGGCTGATATTCAAAAGCGACAGACGCACCTCTCGGAGATCCGCCTGCGCGAACGACGCGCCACGCTCCTCTTTTCAGTCTACGCCATCCTGCTATGGCTGGTTTACACCAGCATGTGGTATAAAGACTTCCTGCCAACTCTCACCTCGCATCGGCGGAATAGCCAGTTTGAGCGGACGGCGGAAGCGGTACCCGTGTTTGCGGGCCCAATTGTGTACGTGCCCGCCGCAACATGCTCACTTAGATATTGACGTTCCCTTCGCGCAGTATCCTGTTTATACGGAGAATCGTTCAGATATGGTACACGCGCATCGGTGACGCCGAAGGTGTGTGCTGCCTCTTTACGTACTCCGCATGTGATGTTCAAGAACGTGGCGTTCAGAGAAGGCATTGGTCGCCCTGCGGAAGCAGCAACGGGAGAAAATCGAGGAGGTCAAACAGAAGACGAACTACTACTCCATGCGGAATCTCATTGAACGATACGAAGGCGGCCCTGGACCTACCCCTCCCGATACCCCCGCCGGTCTGAGGCGTCGGATTCCGCCCCCAGGCTCCCAGCCCCCGCCTCAGCTTCAGGTCCAACAACCTGTCCCCCAGACTCCTCAACGCCACCCCCAAGCTGCTCCTCAGACACCTGTCGTAAGGACAATGTCACCAGGACTGCAGCAACAACTTTCGCGTAAGTCCTTGATTCTGTCAGCAATATGGTCTTTGCGCGTTATAAGGCGGAAAATGCATGCGCGTGCTGTCGATGGGGCATATTGTGTTGAGGTCAAGGAACTGCTGCGCCCCTCTCGGGTAGCTTCATATAACCAGCGCGGTGGTCAGATGCACATGGCTAGCGGGCAGACCCATGCGTCATAATCTGTAAGGTCTGTCCGCAGAGGTGCTCGTGTGACGCCGCATACAACGAACCCTCGGTCGTCTATGCGTGATTTTTGCCAGTCAGAAACAGCAAAGCATCGCTCAAAAAGTCGGACGTATAACGTCCGGTAACCAGCTGACATCCGTGTGTATGAGATCGCTTGCTGACCAGAACTTACTTTGTAGCGTCTCCCCAGCGCCCTCTCCCACCTCCGCGCAAACAATGGTTTGACAAGCTAGCCGACGCCATCCTGGGGGATGACGATGCATCCGCGACAGGCGCGGCTTCGCGCTACGCCTTGATTTGCCAGAAGTGCTTTGCGCATAACGGGCTCGTCAAGGAGAGCATGTGGGAGGACGCAGGTACGCCCGGCATCCTCACCGCAGCCACCACAGGCTTCTGACCACTACATCCAGAATATGTATGCCCGAAATGCGGATACTTCAATCCCTCGGCGCGCCGGCTGCGCGAAATGCGCGATGGCAAGAAGTCGCGGTCCCCTGACACACGGACCCCGCTATCTGCGCCAGCGCCGAACTCGCAGCAGCACTCTACAGTTACACCGCAAGTTCCGAACGGACATTTTGCTCCACCACTTAGCGCTCCGGTCGAAGCAGGAGGGGAAGCCCGTCGCCGAGGCGAATCTCCGGAGGGGCCGAGCATGAGCATGGAGGTGGACTCGTAGCGCGTCACTGCAGGGGAGGTATTGTAGCGCTCACTATCGGCACTCTGGTTTGTTTGTTTCATCGTTGCGAGCATGCGGCACTGCCGGTGTAAATGGATTCCCCATGCTCCCTGTTCCCCGTTGTCGCGCACTTGAGCGGCTCCAGAGAGAATGAAGCGGAGTGGTATGTGTTGTATCTGGCTACAGCTTTTTAATCTAACGCAGCCTTGAAAGTGATCGTAGCGGTTGTGCAGATGCCGGACTATTAGCCGCCCGCGGCATGGGCTCCTGTGGGCATGTCGTCCAGTGCCGCGTCTGTGGCGCCCAACGCCACCGACGTGCGTTGAGACATATTGCAGCATCCGGATTTCGTCGGTCGAACGTGCGCGCGTTTGCAGTGCGGACGCCTCATGCACTGGTACGTGCCGACACTGGGAATGCGAGCTTATTGCCAGACGTGTGCCTGCCGAGTTGTTTGTCCATGTCAGTCGGACATCGCATCTAGCGCGGTGCGCGCTAGAATAGGAAGAAGTAGATTAGTCGGGGCAGTGCGCGTGCATGCCACGCTCGGCCTAAGCGACTGACTACGGCGACTCGCAGCTGTCATGATCATGTACACGGCAGCCGACTCACTCGGGTCCCTTCGGAATCGGTCCTTGTTGTGCACAGGACGCGTGGGTCAACTGACGCATACAGGGGGGCGGTGCGCCTTGAATAGACTGTATAAAGTGCGGGGACGTGGGGCGTGGGTCGCCATTAACCTTCCTTCTCAGGCCCGCGAAGCAGCACGTCCCACAGGTGGATCCCATCGCACGACGACCACAACCACAACCACAGCCGCACCGCATTCATCGGGTGCCGCCACCAACTTTACCAAGCGCACGCAATGTCTCTCTTCGGCGACGGCACAACCGTGGTGGACGGACCCATCTCGAGCGTGCAGTCCGTTACAGGAAACGGGAAGACGCGCTTCGAGGAGCCGTTGAAGCCCGCGCACAGCAAGACGAGCGCGGCGAACTTCTCCGCGACGGTGGACTACACCGAGGAAGAGCGCCCGTTCTTCGTCAAGATCCAGAAGGACGGGCTCATCGCCGCGCTGCAGAAGCTCGACAGACAGCTCAAGAACGTGAGGATGACTGCACATTTCATACATGGCGACACACATCATCTGATGCGCCTGTCTTCGTTTTGACAGACTGGACGTGGACACGTCCTCTCGCAGAAGGTACGCCCGCGATGCTTAGCCCAGGGGTGAGTTGGACTGATTGACGTTGGGCGGCGCAGAACCCGACAGACTGGATCGGAAAGGAGGTCAGCCCTGGCCAGATTGGTCTCATCAACCACGGTGGGCTGCCCAAGGTCCTCACGCGTCCGGGACGGTACCCGGGCGCGCCCCTCCGCAACTGGTGGGCCAGGAAGTGGATCGGGACCTGCGGCCGT